>JAJJMB010002020.1:16849563-16908349 GCA_023531105.1 Papaver atlanticum | reverse complement strand
CAACTAGTTTGCAACATTTATCTTCATTGTAACAGTTTCTTCATCCTTTTCTGCAACATTTATATTCAGATTTGTAACGATTATCTTCATCATAATAGTTGAGAGTTGAAACAGTCGGTCTGTAACGCACCTGTGTTGTTGCAGATTTTCTGTTTTATTATTTTCTCTTCTTGTAAACACTTTTTGAGCTATAAATAAATCTTTTGAGCGTGTTTTCATCATGATGAGCTAAACCCCAACACTGGGACGACGGAGGAGGCCGAACTTCATACATGGGTAAATTTGTTTTATTTTTTTATGACTTTTGCACTAAAAATTAATTGAAATATGATTTGATTAAATTGGTTGTCATTTGATTAGATGGGTCATGCTTAGCTTAAGTGATTTGATTTCCCATGCTTAACATTTACAATCAATGTTTTGAGAATCTATCTTGGCAAAAATAGAGTCCATGTTTATATTTCTTGAGCTAAAAATTGTTGAGAATAAACAAGTGAACCTTATGTTATGAAGATTGGCTAAATCCTTAGTCCCAGTACCTCTCGCCCACTTTGTTAATATTTTTGTATATAATTTTTATTAAATTTAAAAATTCGAATCTTCACAAGTCTCAACGAACCTACTACTACAACATCATTTTAAAATTACATCAAGAGCCAAGCTAAGTTTGCTTGAAACCAAAGCAATATCTCTCCACCGTTAGATGGTCTTAGCTTGTTACACACAAATGAAATGTACCTTCACTTAGATATGAGTAACTGTACCTAAACGTGTACACCTTATTGGCTCAACAATAGTTAACCGAAGTTAGCCATATGAATACTTTCTTATCAACCATATTCATCTTATCGACAACTAGTTCAAATGACTCAAATGAAACTAGGTATAGAGTTGTTCAATTGTTTATATTCTCATAGAAGTATACAAGACACAATTGAAGCAAAATCGATTTTGATTCACTCGAATCAAGTCATGAACATTATAGCCACGGTTTGTAAAAGATTGCATTCCTTAATATATAAATGTATTAGTTCATGAACAAACCGATTCTAGAACTTAACCCACTCAAGTATGCAAACTGGTACGCATACTTAAGTAGTCGGACTTGGACTGTGTCCGATAATATGCGAACGGGTATGCATACTATCATACATCCAAAACAACAGTTGAATTAGTACGCGTACGGGTACGCATACATAAGTTCCCGGACTTCAACTGAGTTCGCCAGTACGCGTACTGGTATGCATACCAAGGCTCCCGGACTTTACCTGACCTTCCTAGTACCTATACGGGTATGCATACTATACTGGTCTTGGATCAACATATATGCAAGTACGCATACTATGTCTATAATCCAATTATGGTTAAGTGTTCTAAACTTTATTTCAATCATTGAAACATTCTTAGAGGATGACAATAGTTGTTTTCACTAACTATTAGCATCAAAGCGATTTTCAAGTTATTGAAATAATCAATACGAAACATTCCGAGTCTACATCAAATGACTGTATCACACAAATCATGTAAGATGTTACTTGGCGATTTTCACATGATCATCTTTTGAATTGCGTCAAGAATATAAGATGAACTTGGTTGAAGCAAAAGCTTACCAACACATATTTCGAGAAATATATAAACGAGTTAAACTCAGCTCGAAATATCAAATGTGTATAATCGAAAACTTTATAGTAATACGACTTTTGTCTCAAGAAGGAGATAGAGTAGAAATAGACTTTCTGAGTGATATATGTGTTTCAGTCTCTACATACCTTTTGTCGATGAAGTTCCACAAGCTCTCATTAGTAGTTTTTCGTCTTCAATTGATGAACGCTGTGAAGTCTAAAGCTCAACTACACAATCTATCCTAGTCCGAGACATTACTATAAGTAGACTAGAAATCAAGAATTATAGTTTTGATCACTAAACTTGACAATCAAGCTTGAGACAACAATGCTTGCGAGTTATTAATTGAACTTGTGCTTAATTGCCGTATCTTTGTGGGGAGTGCGGCTGTGGAATATTGTAGGAGTTATCTTGTATCTTTATAAACTCCTTGATGAATACAATAAGTTTCGACTATGTGAAATCATCGAAACAAAGTTGATATGTTCTCTTTTAGTCATGAATAATCTCTTTGAGAATTTCATTTTGATCCTGCTAGTTTTCGTACCTTTACCAATTTATATTAACAAAAAGGGGGAAAATTATTTTGTTTTTCACACTACATACATATGGTTTACGGATCATTATGTAAGGGGGGGGGGGGGGTGATTTTCATCGTGAGATGAAGTATTGACTAATGGGGGGTGATACATATCACCATAGTATGATTGTCAAAGTTGTTATGGCTACGGATCTTCAACAACAATGATGCTGAGTTGAACATGTTCAGAATCACTGAAGTACTTGGAGAGACGAAGAATTCAAGGAATGTTGAACAACCAAGAAAATCAAGCATGTTGGATGAGAAGCTACAAAGTTTATTTATTTTGTAATCCATATGTATTGATAGTTTTGTCACTAAAATTGACAAAGGGGGAGATTGTTAGAGCACTGCTCGGTCTAACTCACAAGTGTTACTATCTGAAGCTTGTTTGTCAAGTTTAGGTGATCAAAACAATAAGTCTTGATTTCTAGTCTACTTATAGCTACGGATTAGGATAGAATGTGTAGTTGAGCTTTAGACTTCACGGCGTTCATCGAATGAAGACGAAGATCTACTGAGGATAGATTGGAGGAACTTCATCAACAAAAGGTATATGGAGACTAAAACTTATCTATCACTCAGAAGTCTATTCTATTCTATCTCCTATTGAGACTAACTCGTATAGATATATATACTTTTACATTATACAAATTTGATATTTTGAGATGAGTTTAACTTGCTTATATCTTTCTCGAAATATATGCTGGAAAGCTTTTTGCTTTCACTACGTTCATCATTATTCTTGACGAGTTTAGTTGGAAAATATTTTATTTGTTGGAAACTAAATAATGAGTCAAAAGATGATCATGTGAAAATTTCCTTGAAACATCTTACATGATTTGTGTGAGACAGTCATTTGATGTAGACTCGGAATGTTTCGTATTGATCATTCGATCACTTGAAAATTACTTATAAGCTAATAGTTTGTGTGAGATAACTATTGTCGTCTTCTAAGGATGTTGCAATGATTGAAATGGGAGTTTAGAACAAATAACCATTTTCTGGATATAACACAATATGCATACCAGTATGCAAACTTGTGTAATATGATTCGGGTCCGGGAACCAAGTTTGCATACCAGTATGCGAACGATTTTCACTGTCAAAGTACGGGACCAAGTTTGCGTACCAGTACGGGAACGGTTTCACCTGAGTTAGGTCCAGTACGACAATATGCATACCCGTTTGCGAACTGTCGGACGTGACCAAAGTCCGGAACTCTAGTTTGCGTACCCGTTTGCAAACTGAGTTGGTTTAAGTTCTAAAATCGGTTAAGTATGATTTCATACTCATGAACAAATACATTTATATATTGAGGAATGCAATCTTTGCAAACCGTGGCTAAATGTTCATGAACTGATTCTTTTGAATCAATTCGATTTTGTTTTAATTGTGTCTTGTATACTTCTATGAGAATATAAACAATTGAACAACTCTATGAGTAATACAATTAGATTCATTTCATTTGATATAGAAGTGTTAGATGAATGTGGTTAATACAAAAGTGTTCATATAGCTAACTTCGGTTAACTGTTATTGAGCCAACTCAATATACACGTTTAGGTACGGTTATCCATATCTAAATGAAGGTACATTTCATTTGTGTGCAACAAGTTAAGACCATCCAACAATGCAGAGATATTGCTTTGGTTTTAAGCAAATTAGCTTAAATCTTAAATCGGGTTTTTATCTAACGGTGAATATTGATTGCTTTGTTTCAAAGCTATCAAACCCTGATTTGAAGACTATATAAAGGAGAACTCTAGTAACTGGGAAACCTAATCCCCACACCTCATGTGTGATACTAGTTACGGCTAGAGTCGATTCTCCTTTAACCTAGGTTTTTCCTAAAACCATTATAGGTTAACGACTTAAAGACTTTATTGGGATTCTGAAGCCAGACCCAACTATTTTCTCTGTAGTTGCGTGTTCTGATGTTACTTGTTCTATCGTATTGAATACTATCTTCTCTAAGATTTGCTCGAGATTTGTCTCCGATAGGTAAGCTATAAAAAGTAATCACAAAGCTCTTCGTCTCATTCTTTGTGATTCCACAATAACTTGTTCTACTACCAAATAGTTAAGTTATTGTGAGGTGATTGATATTTCTAGGCTGTTCTTCGGGAATATAAGATCGGATTATCAATTGGTTTCTGTTCACCTTGAATTATCAAAATACGAAACAAAACTTCATAGGTATATCTGTGGGAGACAGATTTACTATTAGAATAGACTTTTCTGTGGGAGACAAATTTGTTTATAAAGCCTTTGACTTTGGGTCGTAGCAACTCTTAGTTATGGGTGAGATCAACTAAGGGAATCAAGTGCGTAGAGTCTTGTTGGGATTCAGAGATGCAAGGAACGCGACTGTACCTTAATCGGTGTGAGACTTGGTTAGGGCTCAACTACATTCCAGTCTGAAGTTAACTTGTAGTAAGCTAGTGTCTGTAGCGTCTTGGTACAGTGTGGCGTTCAAATCTGGACTAGGTCCCGGGATTTTTTCTGCATTTGCGGTTTTCTCGTTAACAAAACTTCTGGTGTCTGTGTTATTTCTTTTCCTCATTATATTTGTTTATATAATTGAAATATCATAGGTTGTGCATAGTTCAATCAATTGGTAAATCCAACTTTTGGTTATTGATTGAAATGGATTGACACTTGAACATTGGTCTTTGGTACCGTTCAAGTTGTTTCTCATAATAATCAGGCTCACGGATTCTATTTATTTGATTTGCTGATTACATTGAGAAATAAAGATATAACTCTTGGATATATTCCTTGATTGAGTCTGACTGTCTAGTTGATTCTCTTGGAATTATATTGGAGTTA
This sequence comes from Papaver atlanticum, assembly GCA_023531105.1. Taxonomy (NCBI): domain Eukaryota; kingdom Viridiplantae; phylum Streptophyta; class Magnoliopsida; order Ranunculales; family Papaveraceae; genus Papaver; species Papaver atlanticum. Next base: position 16,903,315 of record JAJJMB010002020.1, on the reverse strand, counting down.
GTCCATACAGATTGCCAAACGAAATATTGGGTGTGGTTGTTAGACCCTCGCTTTTTCAAGATCTATCACGACTTCTTTATGGGGTACGTTGACCTATGTGATTTCGCACAACAATCATATAGATCGTATGAACTCTGAAGAGTTGTAATTAGATGACCATACCTTTATACTGCATAGTTATATACAATGTATGCTTTGAACTTCAAAAGCGTAGTGATTCTTCTATGCAGAAAAACCCTGATCAATGTTTAGTAGTAATTTGCTTAAATTTTAGTTTTATGTGACGAAGTAAACATTGTGATATATAAAATAGATAAAAAATATATAAAAGCAATTACTGAACAACTGTAGTTTAATAGAGTCAACCGTGTTCTTTTTTCTCTTTGGAGTGGGTTGACTGACTCGTTCATGACTTAGCATCATCTCTCGAAATATGAAGCAATTTTATTTCACAGTAGTGTGGAGTCTTCTTTTCTAGGTTACTGGTGCATCCTGTGATTATGCTTTCTAACTATGAATTACTCCACGCCTGTCTTCTTTAAAACTCTATTGCAGGTAAATGAATATCTAATGACGCTAGTGGGACCAGAAGCGTATTTTATGCACTGCCTACCAACAAAAAGAGATGTCGAGGTCACAAATAGAGTCATTGAAACTCCCAACTCCATGGTCTTTCCACAAGATGAAAACCGTATGCATGCACAGAATGCTATAATGCTTCATCAATTTGGTTTGTAACTGTTAGGAAGTGATATCTCTGTCGGTACTACTAGTGCTAGTGGTAGTAGTGTTTTCTCATAGGGCAGTTAATTTATGATGGAAGACTAGTATTATATTATGATGTTAAGAGCGAAAAACACATTCCTTTCCTCATCTCCTTCATCTATATTAGGAATGAAAAACAAGTAGTGGGTTCAACACTATTGTTTCTCCTTATGTCATTCATGTGGTTAAAGATGGTTACCTCGTGTTTGTACTTGGACTAATAAGTATTTGTTTACTTCTTGGAACTATGCTGACTATCGAAATAGGCATTTCAAAAGATGGTCACCATGATTTTAGTACCAAGTTGTACATGGACAATGCTGGGATCTTGACTGCAGGAGCCAACCTAAGAGTTCATCATTATCAACGAATGACAATATCTTTAAGAAAGAGTTCTAAGTTTCTTGTGGTAAGTAACTCATGTAATTCTTCGCCAACTAATTTATAAGGCTTATCTCATCAGATACAAATTCTTGTTACAATAACATGATACAAATATCAGCACTCAGCAGCATCAATCTGATCACTGTCCTCTCATAACCCAATATGGATAGAGCATCTTAATCACTATCCTCTCGGAACCCAATATAGATAGAGCAGCTTATTACCAGGCTAAGCTATGTGAAATTTTCATGTTCTGCAGGTGAGAGAGAGAGGGAGGAGAAACAAACCCGAAAAGTGATCTTGAAAGAGTCACAACTTAGAGTAACGACTTGTAATATAGATACGCAGGTAATTATGTTGAACCATGTATTTCTTTGTGTCTTGATATACTATGTTCCTCTTTATTTGATTTAGGTATTGGTTTGAATGTTTGACATACGATGTTAGATTTTTTACAATTTATAACTCCAAGTATGTTAGTATGTTACGTGTTTTTCATGTTCTCGAGGTGTTCTTCGTGTTTTTGGAGAAAAAAGATCCTGAATTTTTTATTTTTTGGCTTGAGATGTTCTCGATTTGTGGAATATTATCACCTCCATCCTATGTGATCAGTTTGAGAATTTCTACTTTTCATGATTTCAAACATAAACACGAAAGACATTATTCGAATTATGAACTCCCTATTCATAAGGAGAGAAAAAAGATGGGTATAAAAAAATTCATATTCATAATGGGTAAAGAAAAAAATCAAATCATAAGAAGTGTGGCACGTATTATAACCTTATTTTATCCGCTAGTAAATACTTGTCCAGAAAAAAAACCACATGATAGATATTGATTGGGAACCATCTACCTTAGGCCGTTTCCTATGGGCATGGCATAGCCTCGGTTTTGCCACTTTTACACTCACTATGGGCATGACAAAGTGGCAAACATGCCTGGCTTTGTTTAAACCGTCAGCGGTTTACATTCGGCCGGTCGGTCTAGTCTTCATCGTTCATCAGAATCTGATCCAACGGCCATAAATCTCCCCCCTTATAAATACCATATTTCACTTCCATTTTAACTCACACCTCTCTTCTCTACTCTTCACACTTCTCACATTTGTTAAAATCTAAAACAAATTTCATCATCCAACTCTTTTATTCACTCGTATTGTGTAGTTTTTCTAATATGTCTTAAGCTAATTCTAAATTGATTAAAAGTAAGAAGTTTAGGGTTCCAAAATTTAGCCGAAGATGAAAGCATTTGCAAAAACTATATGTTCTTTACACAAGATAGTATCGATGGTGCCCAACAACAATCTACCAAGTTGTGGAATAACATATTTGCTAAATTTCATGATGAAACTATGAACATCAACGATCGTGAAGCAAATGGATTGTCTGGTCGCTTCGTTATAATCAACGCCCAAGTTGCCTTGTACGTTGCTGCTATAATGCAAGCTGCTCGTGCTCGAGCGAGCGATATTGTCGATGTTGATGTCGAACGAAAGTGTCAAAATGATTGGCACCATAAACATGGGGAAAAAAATTGGTTATGAAATTTGTTATCACATTTTGAAAGTGTTGCCTAAATATAATTTAAGAAGTGTTAGCAAATATGTAGAATGTACCTGCAAGTTCACCATGCACTTCTTCTCATTCAACACCAGTTTCATAACCATCTCAATCATCTCATCCCCCTCCGGAGAATCCTTTTTCTTCACCAGAAACCATAACAACCAACGATTCCAACTTGAATCTCAATGCTTCGATTAAGAAAAAACTATTAGGAAGAAACGCTGCAAGAGCAGCGAGAAAAGCTGTCCAAGAAGGATAAGCAAGTAAAGGTCTTTTGGATACTTTAATAGATCATCAGAAGACCGTCGAAAAATAAAGAGCAGTAGACCGAAATTTCTTGACTAGGGAGATGAAGAAACATCGACAAACTCAAGTTTGTTTCATACTATGACAAGAATAAGATTTTAAATGCAAACACCTCAACAATGACCCCCAGATAATTGATGGTATGGGAGATTGAGATGGATAGGTTAGCAAAGGAGTTGGAACAAAAACGTAACAAGAGAAATTTCGGAAAAATAATTTGGAGGTCAAGCTGAAGATGATGATGATGAAGTAGTGCCACTTAATTAATTAATGTATCAGCTTTAATTTTAATAAAGATGTAGTAGTTCGGTTATGATGAATGAAGTTGTACTAGTTTTTCATTACATTAAAACTTTGTAGTAGTTTTTCATTACATTGAAACTTAAACTTGAGACCATCCATTGAAATTAAACATTAAATTACAACTTGACAACATCCATTGAAATTAAACATTAAATTACCACTTGACAACATCCATTAAAACTTAAAACTAAAACTAAACTTAAGACTAACATCTCATACGAGCTATTAGAAACTCCTTAAGAATTTGGTAATGCGCTTCGCATTAAAAAAAAATCCTTTCCATCTTCGCCACTCGTCTTGAGTTTGTATTCCCAATTCAGCATTGGTGTCACCTGTAAGACGATATCAATTGACAATCCTTTTCATAGCTATAAAATCCACAAGATCTTTTTTGATAGTCATGAATCGACAAAACAAAGCAGCTCGATCTCGATTATGAGGATTACCTGTGTCTGTGCAGAAGGTTTCATGAATTTTACTCCAATAAGTCATACTGGGTAAACCATTCATCTGTCGTTCTTCGCCCCTCTTCAGGTTATATATTACATAGTTTCTACAAAGAGATAAATCTTCATCTTTAGTAAATCTAGGATCATCCATAAATTACCCAGAAAGTAGATAAGTTTTGAAGTGAAGGTGTGATTTTGAAATGGATGAAGTGGAGAAGTTTTGAAGTGAAGGTGTGATTTTTTGAAAAAGATGAAGTGGTATGTATTTATAAGGATTGTTGACGATTGAGTCTAGGCCGCTAGCGATCGAGTCTAGACCGCTACTTAAACAACTTAAAAACAAAACTATTAAAGAAACAATGAAACTTAAACAACTTAAAAACTAAACTACAAAACAAACAATCAAACTTAAACAACTAAACTTGACAACACTACTCAATTCTCCCTCTATCTCTTCCAAATTCATCCCACATATTCGCTCTGAGATCTTCCCTTAACCTGTTATACAGAGCTTTGTTCTCAATGTGACTAGTCATTTGCGCATAGTTCCTTGCAGGTAATCCTCTTTCCGGTTAAATCTCAGGCCTTAAGTCTTCATCTTCATGGTTAGTCCAATTCTTATTACAAAGGGTTTCCCGAATTACCATGTTATGCATAATTATGCAAGTCAACATAGTCTTATGCATTTCATGAGCACTTAGACCACGATAAGGCCCACAAATGATGGCGAACTTCCGCTTCAGAATTCCAATAGCCCGTTCCACATCATTTCTCAATTACATTTGTTTACTATTGAAATACGAGTATGAATGACCCATTTCACCGGCAAGTGGCTGACGGTAACATTGAATTAAAGTTGACCATTTTGGATAAATTCCATCTGTAAGATAATAACCATGAGTGTAGCAATTCCCATTGATAGTGAAATTTACCTGAGGACTAATTCCATAATTTAAATCTTCAAACAAAAGCGATTTGTATAAAACATTATTTATATCGTTTTGAGATCCCAGAAGACCAAAAAAAAGCGTGCCATATCCGACAATCATAAGAAGCAGCAGCCTCAAGGATAACCGTTGGTTTTGCGTAATGACCCTTATACTGATACCCAATAGGTAGGGCATCCGGTCCATAACCAATGCATGCAGTCAAGACTACCCAATATTCCTGGAAATCCCTTTCCTGATTTTTCTTTAATATTTGTCTAACATCCGCGTCAGTTGGTTTCCGTAAATAGGTTGGACCAAAATGATTAATCATTGCTTCGCAAAATAACGAAAGATACTTGTATGCAGTTGTTTTGCCCATACGAAGGTACTCATCATTAGAATTTTGAGGTTTGCCATATCCTAGAAACCTAAGGCCGAAGTAACCTTTTGTTCAGGGCTATGACCTCTAATATTCAGTGCATCATACTGATAATTAAATTGAGGTTCTACCTGACAAAGCTCACCAATAATCTTTAGCACCAAATGTCGGAGCATGCGGAACCGGCCTTGGAAATTTTCATCAGAGAACACACAGTCGGGAAGAAAATAATCGTGCATCAGCTTCTCGTGCCATTCATCCCGACCCTGGTACGTATATCTTCTTGTGAATACTTATCTTGGCTCTGTATCTCTAGGTATATTCCCCAATGTATATAGATGCATCAAATTGTTGGTTAGTTCTCTATCTTGATCTAACTCATCATCAATTTGTTGCAACGCCTGGACGAATATTCGTTGTTGTTCTTCAAATCTATCCATATGAATACGCACCTCTTCGTCAGAAGAATCCATTGATTTGAAACTAAAAATTAAACCGAGGATTAAGCTACAAAAGAGTTGGATGATAGAGTTAATGAAACAATGAGGTGTGATTAAATTGAATTGAATGAGGTGAATTTATAGGGAAACGAGGGGGAAATAGCCGTTACATCATTATCTAATAAGCGACAATTCTACACCGAGCGGTCTTTGTAAAACCGTTGGCGGTCTAGTCTCGACCGCTACAGATGCAGTCTCTACCGTTCAGTTGAGACTCGATCGCTTAACTCTTTCCCCATAATGACGCGACCAATTTGCCAGGCCAGCTGGCATGGCAAATGGGTGGCCATAGAAACCGGCCTAAGAAGTGTTGCCTATTATGACCTTATTTTATCCATTGAAACACTTGTCCAGAAAAAAACCACATGATAGATTTTGATGCGGAACCATCTACCTTAGTATCTTTTGCTTGCATACTCCTCAGTGAAATCCCAAATTTCCAGATGACAGACGAACGGTTGTAAATAGATCTGAAATTTACGATTCAGAGACAGATGAACGGCTGTAACTGGGTCTGAAATTTACGAGACGGATGATATTTCGCTGTTGTGGGTACGCCAGCGCAGCAGTGGTAAATAGTAAATACTCTCCGAATACCAACAACCCAGCATTCAAACTCTCTGAAAAAAAGTACAGTGCAGTGCGCAGTGCCTCTTAGCTAAAAGAAGCAGAACCCCCAGACTGTACACTGTAAAGCCACTCTAAAACCCTAAGAAATCCTCCAAGCAAAGAGAATTCAAAGATAATCATCATCACTACTCTCCTCCAACACCCGCTGCTTCTGCATTTCTATCAACAGGTTTAGCTCAGCTCCTCCCTTCAAATTTATCAACTTTTGTTTGTGGGTGTAAACCTTTTGTTCTGTTCTGTGTAGTCTTAAACCTTTTTTTTTTTTTTTTTGGGTACAATTTTTGTTCTAGGGTTTTTTTAAATGGGTTTGAGTTATGGAATTGTTTGCCCTATTTTGGGTTGTAACTCAAATAAGAAAAAGTGATCTTTTTTTAAAGTGAAACTGTTGATTTTGTGTTAGCAAAATTGTACCCTTACTTCAATTTTGTTTCTTTAGCTTCTTCATAGGTTCCATCTTGGTTTTCATTCAGCAGGTTATATTTTGTGAAGATGAGTCTGACATACAATGGACACCTTTTGGTAGAGAAGCTAGCCAAGCTTGATTGTTCACAGTTGAGCATTCAGAGTATCCTTTTTGCTTATACTATGTTTTTTTTTTTTTTCCAGTGGAGAAAATTGCCTATCTTGGTTGGTAATTTGTCAAAAACATGTAACTAGTGTGTCTGGTTGTAGTAATTTTATTCAATTGGTTGATTTACGGGCTACACAGACTCATGTTTGTTTGTGAACAACCCACTAATTGAGTAATCTTGTTTGGTGGTGGTAATATGTTGTAACCTTATTTGGGGGTAGTCTTAGACTTTGTTCTATGCCACTCTTGTACCTTTCTATGTTCATTGGTTGCTCTCCTTAAGTCTATGTAGCTGTATCACACTGGTGTATGTTTCACCGAAAAAAAGCTAAGCAACTTGTTGAAACATGGGCTAGACAGTTCCATTGTTCCCCCCGAGAGCAGAGGTTGGCTTTTCTTTATCTTGCAAATGATATACTGCAGAACAGTCGGAGTAAGGGGCCAGAGTTTATTGTTGAATTTTGGAAAGTTCTTCCAAAAGCTTTCCGTGATATAGTTGAAAATGGAGCAGAGTCTGAAAAAAATGCTGCTGAACGATTGGTATGGTCAGTTAACTTTTACTTGCTGTACAATGCAATTCCTTGTCGGATAAACATAGGAAATAAGGCCCTCAGTTGGGTTACTAAGCTATTTTATCTTTCTTGTGTATCGTTCTTCTTCTCATTCTGGTGTAGATTGATATCTGGGAAGAAAGAAAAGTTTTTGATATCCCCGCGAAAGTACTCAAAGATGAGCTCATGAGACGGAGCATGGAGAAAAACAATAGAGACAGAGAAACTTTGAGCAGAAAACTGGTGAGAACCTAGTTTGAGTATGTGGATGTGCACATGTTAAGTGTGTACTTATTTAAATTCTTCATCTCTTGTATCATTCATTTTGTCCTGCTGTTCTCCTCATATAGATCGGTGTTGGTGAAGAGAAAACACTTTTGGATATTCAAGGAAAAGTACTGAAAAATGATGAGCCCATGAAATGCAGCATTGAGAAGAGCAATGGGTCTGGAAACACTTTGAGCAGAAAACCGGTAAGAACCTAGTTTGAGTATGTGGATGTGCATATGTTAAGTGTTGTGTACTTGTTTAAATTCTCCATCTCTTGTATCATTCATTTTGTCCTGCTATTCTCCTCATATAGATCGGTGTTGGTGAAGAGAAAAAACTTTTGGATATTCAAGGAGAAGTACTGAAAAATGATGAGCCCATGAAATGCAGCATTGAGAAGAGCAATGGGTCTGGAGACACTTTGAGCAGAAAACCGGTAAGAACCTAGTTTGAGTATTGCGTGTGCATATGTCAAGGGTGCGAAACTGCCGCCAGTATCTCCTATTTCCTAATCTGTTCCTTGTTATCTTTTCTTTTCTAATTAAGCAGAGACAATCTGTGGGAAGTATGGTCGAAAAAATTATTTCGAGTTATGAAATTGTATGTGATGGAGCTGTTGATGAAGTATCTCTATTGAGAAAATGTGGAAAAGCAATTGCTTTTATTGACAAAGTAGATAAGGAAATTGGCAGGGATAATAGCACAGGTACTGCCTAAAGTAGTAAAATGTAAAGTTATTATTTGCTCGTCTTTTTTATTTCATGGATTTCTCAGAATTTTTCTTGCTTGATGGACAGCGAAGCTCAATCAATCTGAGCTGAATGAGCTACATGAACAGCATGGTATACTGAGAGAAAGCATTGAACAGTTGTCTGCAGCTGAATCATCCAGAACAAGTCTTATCGCACGTCTAAAGGAGGCTCTTAGAGAGCAGGTTGGCTAGTTTTCTATATGCTATAATAAGATTGCAGTTTCTAAATTTTAAATTAGCTGGTTTTGTTGATAAAATAATGGCAAAGTTTGATCCTCAGGAATTAAAGCTGATTCAAATCCGTCTCCATTTAGAGGTAAGTTTTCACATTTTTTCAAACCTGGTTTAATACTATGAGATTCAAACCTTTTTAATTACTCACGATCCCCGAACACTTAGTATAAACAACAAGAGTATGTTATGGGCTTGATAGGCTATAAGACTGTGCATTTATTTTGAATCAACCAGCTTGATGGGAGAAAAATACAGATACTCTTTTATTTTGTAGCGAAAGAAAAACATGTTACGATCAGTCAGTTTCGAGTGCCTGACAGAAAATATGAACTGCTCTAATTGAGTCCCAGATTACTTATCTCTAAAATTTGAACCGGTTGCACTCTGAGCTGCTTCAAATGCTTTATCCCTTTGGGGACATTAAAAATGGCGCACACCAATAAGAAATGGTCTTAATGTCTTTTAGAAAAAAAAGTATGCTTTTGTGTTTCATTGTTCATTACTTTATGAAGTATACGTTTTTCAGGCTGCTCAAATCCGGTCGGAGAAGGCTGAAAACATTTGCCAACATCTGATAAATTCCAAAAGCGGGGATTTGCAAACTGAGCAGAGGTTGAATGAACCAAGCATTGCTGTCTCACCTCCAAGTTTCACTTCAGAAACTCTAGGGGCTAGTGGAGATGACAAAGGGAGACCAGCTCCCATCATTATGGATACACCACAGGGTCCGTCATTCTCCACAAGTTCCTTCAACATGAAAAGAGGTAATTGGAGTCTTGCAGCTGCGGTATTAAACCTTAAACGTGCCCGTAAGATTCAAGCAGCCGAAGACTACACTCGAAACCAACAAAATCATGCTTCTGCATTTGTCAAGTGTCCTTCAGGAAAGAGGACTAAACTCGCAAATGGTGCACCTTCTTATACACAGTCTCAGCAGCTAGCATCAGAACCCTTACCTTATATTCCACACCCTGGCTCACCTCAACATTTGTCATCATCACCTGTAGCTTTACCAGTTGTGCCACTACAAAAACCATACAGTTCTGGCATGCCAATTCCACGGCAAGCACAGCCACCATCACCTATGAAAACCGGTTCCTCAATGGGCAAACATCCAGTCAGAGGCATGATTTCAATGTCAGCATCATCCGCAACCTCTTAATAATAGACTCCACCGCAACTCAGTTTTTTTTGGAGGGTGATAACACTGCTTATAGCCAACTGGTAGTATTTTGTGGAATGAATGGTTTTTGTTACCTGCAGTTTTGGGTAACCTTTTGGAGGCACAATAGGAGGAGGGAGGGTATGTACATAGAAAGTTTTAGTACAAAAGTTGTATAAACAGTCCTTTTGGACGCAAAGATGTGAAGCTAACTAGTAGTAGTATTTTGTCATCAAAACATGTTAAAGACATTTGCAAGAGCCGTATTACCTGCACTTCTTTTTTGGGATAATTTTTCTGGGAAATGAGATGGTTGGAGTGCACTTTGGTAATACAAAAAATTGGGGTTTTAAACTTTTAGTTTGTAGGACTCTGGTCCGACTCACGAAAGTTTGAACCTTTTTTTGGTCCAATAAAATCCTAGAAGAATGTACTAATTATCCTAGGAATTAACGTCCCCTTACTTATGAGATCAGCGGATGTTAGTAGATCTGGTTACAACTCAGCGTTCAAACCATCTAAAACGATTCATAACTCTACTACAGTATAGATTCCATGAAGCAAAAAACCCTAAGAAAACCCAAATGAAGCAAAAAAACAAATATGTATCATCACTAAAACCCTAAGAAAGAAAATGCACAGCTTAAGCAGATAATCATCATAATCATCTCTCTCCTTCAGCAGCTACATTTATATCAACAGGTTAGCTTCTCTTCTCAATTATGTCAAAAAATAAAATAAAATAAATCAATGTTTTTTGAGGGTAATGTTAATATTTTCTGTTCTGTTCTGTTCTGTTCTGTGTGCTTACACATAATTCTTGTTCTGGGGTTGCCTATTTTCGTACATTGAATCATGGGTTTGAAGTAAATTTTAGTGAATAAATTAGTTTTTTTGTGTTCATCTCTGTTGTACTGTAGTTTGGGAACCATGAATGGAGGTACATTTGATGAACAAAAGTTGGGGGGAAAACTAGCCAACCTCAATTGTTCAAAGAAATGCATTCATTGTATCCTTCATGTATTTGTGAGGTCTTTCTGCTGTTGTGGTACATTATTCTGAGTAACTCTTGTTTGGTGGAGGAGGTAAAATTTCTTGTAATTAAGGGGAGTTTTTGAACTTTCGGGTATACGTAGCTTTTGTACAGAACATTTTGGATACTTGGCAATAACTAACTAAATCAAAATATTATGTGGTTGAATTTATGTGTTGATGTTCTTTGCTTGATTTACTTAACTGTATGTAGCTCTATCGCAATGGTGTATGTCTCACAGAAATAAAGCTAAGCAAGTTGTGGAAACATGGGCTAGACAGTTCCATTGTTCCCCCAAGGACCAGAGATTGTCTTTTCTCTATCTTGCAAATGATGTACTGCAGAGAAGTCGGGAAAAGGGTCCAGAATTTGTTGTTGAATTTTGGGAAGTTCTTCCAGATGCTCTCTGTGATGTAGTCGAGAATGGAGAAGAGGCGGAAAAGAAGGCTGCTGAACGACTGGTACGTGCACATCTAGTTGTTGCGCAATGTAGTTCCTTGTTGGATAATACGAAAAATGCCTTACGCACCTGTTGGTAGGTTAAAGTTTATATCTACTCTATTTTCTCTATGTTATGTTTGTTCATCCTGTTTTGCTGTTCTGCACATGTAGATTGGTATCTGGGAAGAGAGAAAAGTATTTTATGTCCAGGGGAAAGTATTAAAAGAAGAGCTTCTGGGACGGAACTTGGAGAAGAGCAATAGAGATGGAGGAATTTCAAGAGAAAAACTGGTGAGTACCTGGTTCGAGTACATGGGTGTGCATATGTTAGGAATTTGTCCCTTCCGTTTGAGGTGCAAAGATGTTTTCAGTACTTCATTTTTTATTTGTTTGTTGTTTTTTTTCGCGTTAAGCAGAAACAGTCTGATGGAAGTATGGTGGAGAAAATTATTTTGAGTTTTGAAATTGTATATGATGGCCCTGTCGATGAAGAAGCTTTATTGAGCAAATGCAGGGAAGCTGTTTCTTTTGTTCAGAGAGTAGATAAGGAAATTGGCGGTGATTTTAGCTCAGGTATCGCCTAAGATGAGTAAATCTAGGTTGACTATCAGGAAACAACAGAAAGTTATCATCAACATATATTTTCCCTTAACTAGAGCTCAGAGGGTTTCTCTTTAATGGATAGGGAGATTCAATGAGTCTGTACTGGCCGAGCTTCAGGAGCAGCATGGTATACTGAGAGAAAGCATTGAGCAGTTGACAGCAGTTGAATCATCAAGAACAAATCTTGTCTCACGCTTAAGGGAGGCTCTTGACGAGCAGGTTGGTTAGGTTTCCCGTAATCTGAATTCTGGATTGTCTGGTTTTATTGATGAGTTAATGGCAAATTTGGTTTTCAGGAATTAAATTTGAAGCAAGTCCGTGTCCAGTTACAGGTAAAATTTCAAACTTTTATGACCTGGTTTGGTAGAATAAATTGTAATTCTTTTTACTTGGTTGGTTTTGTCCCGCTGGATATGTCGGCTCTTTCTTTTGAACTAACTATGATGTGACTCGTGAACAAAAACTAGTCTCTCTCAAGCTTCACGTTACATATTCATTAATTTTTGTGAAATGTCCACCCTCAGGCTGCTCAGACTCGATCAGAACAGGTTGAGAACATTTGCGAACAGTCAATGAACTGCAATAGCGGAAATTTGCAAAGTGAGGAAAGGTTGAAGGAAACAAGCACTATTGCTGGCATACCTTCAAGTGTCACTGCAGAAACTCCAGTGGCTTGTGGGGATGAGAAAGAGAGACCAGATCCCGTCGTCACCAGCATTTCTTCCAACATGGAAGAGGATACTGCAAAGTCTGCAGCTGCAATTGTGGCTACAGAACTCACAGCTTCTGCATCCTCTGCTGAGATGCTCTCATTTGTCCATAACTCTCTAGCATCTAACGACGGCACTGTGAACCAGCAAAATCCTCCTCCTATTGAGTTTTCTTCATTAAAGAGGATCAAACTCGAAAATGCAACACCTTCTGGTATACAGTCTCAGCAACCAGCGACAGATCCCTTACCTTCTTGTCCACACCCTGAACCATTGCAATATGATGCTGCTGTCACTTCTGAGCAACAACAGAAACCACCCTCACCAGATCCAATTCTTTCATCGTCGTCATTGCCCTTAACATTACCTCCTACCCCATTACCACAAAGCCAGTTCATGCAGAGTAGTGCCGCATCTATGACAAGTGCACCAAACAGTTATGCAGTTGCAGGCGTGCCTTCCAACCAACTTTCAAAGTTCTGTCAAGAATTCCCAGGATCAGAAGGTGGATTTTATAATCAGTCATCAGTGCCTGCATCATCCACAATCTCTCAGCAGTAGATGTGTCTTATTTTGGAAGTGATAACCCGGATAGCGGGAGGAAGAAACCTTTTTGCTAGCTTTCAGGTTGAAGTGAATGTTTGTTGTCCTGCACTTTTAGTAATGTCACGAGGGACAGGGTATGTGATTAGTAATACATATTGAAGTTTTAGTACAAAAGCTGTATATTGAGTTAAACCTCTGCTAGATTTGTTTAGTCCTATAAAGCTGTCAGGGGAAGAATTAGAATGTGCAAATATTTGTGGCTGGTTGCAAATTTGGGTGTGCGAGCTGAGTACTGAAGATTGGACAAGTTTTGACAATGACAAGTTAATCTCTTACACTTCAAGATGAAAGTGGAAATTCTGGTGGCGTGAGTTTCAGCAACTTGCTTATTATATGCAGTAGCTCATATCTAGAAGTTTCTTAAGAGAAATAAGTTTTAAGGAAGTTTAGATCGAAATTCAAAGCTCCAAAGTTTTCTAAAACCAATATGCATCCTTCAGTTGCTCACGAACTTTTAAATATGTCCGAATACACAACCAGTACAACACCCTTAACATGGGCCAGATTTTCTGCAGAGGCACAAATATCAAAAGGCAACTACGTATGAGTCAAATATAGTCAAACTCTAACTTAAGTTTCAATATACACAACCGACATTGCCAGGGATTATTGATTTTACTCATCACGGAATAATCCAGCACCCCCAGCCATGAATCCTCCATCCCTAGGATGCTGAACATTGTAATTCATGCAATAACGGCAGCCATTGTTTTTATCTCCTGCAAGACAAATTCATAGAGTTGCCAACAAAAATAGTCATAAATCATAATAGTGACATCCAATTGACAAACAAATCAATTAGCAAGAATAAAAATGCACCTAACAGTAGCAGTAAGAGACAAATGAAACCACATCTACATGTTAAGTACAAACTTGAAATTGATTTTTTTGGCCCATGCATTTGCAAACCTTGACACAACGAACCTTGTTGATAGTTGTCAGTTCAGCAAAAAATATCTCCTCTGGAGCATCATCAACATCAGTCTTTTTGGCTGTGAAGTCGAGATGGCGAACAAGGCATTTCGAAAGAAGCGCATGTGCAATGTAACCAGGCTCCACCAGCTCATATTTTGTGCCCTACGAATTTTAGGCCAAGGCAAAAGAATAAACTAGATGACCGCTGCCACGGTGGGACGGCCGACCGAAAAAATTGACGCAAAACTAAATTTTGTACTCACAATTTAGTTCCGCCATAATGGCACGGAGTCGGACTTGTAAATTTGTAAAGCAAAGAGATGTTCAAACAAAGATATCATATTTCTTTGTAAAGAGATGTAAAGCAATTTCTAAAATTGTATACAGTTAAAAAGTTAAATTGAATTCAGTTGAAAAATGTTCAGAGATATTCTACATCATTCTAACAAAAAAATCAGTACATATGAACATCAATTGAAACAAGATCAAAGCAAAACAGAAAATACAAGGCTTTGTTGAAACTATGAAATAACAGTACACTCATTTCCATACAAAGCATCACTTTAACATGCCAAATACTTTATCAAGTAAAGCAAAAGAGAATTATGAAATCCCAAAGCTACGTGAAACATAACAAAGGCTATTACATCATTCAACCAGTCGGAAAGATGATGCAGTTATTCCTAGCCCAATGAATATCATGACATTGAATTATTTTCTAACCAAATAGACACTGATGAAATCCCAAAGCTAAGTGAAAGATAACGAAGGATTTTGTATCACTCAGCCAGTGAAAAAGATAACACACTTATTCGTAGCCCAATGAATCTCATGACACCGAATTACTTTCTAGTTAAACAAACACTAACGATTCTCCAATCATACAGATTCTACTAACAAAATGCATGAAAAATTCTAAACACATTTTCAAAATGTACCCATGCAGTACTGGGAATCAATATTGATTTAAAATAATAATAATCAAAAGGTAGATAAGCAGTTTCAAATAAAATATAATCTATAGAAATCCAACAAACTGACTGAATAGATTCGATCCATGCAGCATACAGGAGGGTGAAAATGAAAAGTAACATCCAATACACGCAGCATCAATGTGAATATTCAATCACAATCATCCAAACAAACATGAGAGGCGGAAACTTAACCGAAAACGTGACTGGAAACGCATACATCCCTTTGCGATTCTTCAAATATAATTGGTACCCACTCTATGATTCAATGAAACTTTAAGTTCCACACTTCAATCTCCGACACCCGGTATACGGAACTGGTAGCATTGGCTTGCTATTTCTCTTCCCTTTTGCACAGTTTTACTACATGACTGGTTCAGGAGGTGTTTAGCAACTAAATACCTGAATCCAAATTAATGGTTGTCCTGCCAAATGTATCCTTACCCTATCCCTGCATTTTTATAACATCTAAGGCTAGTATCCTGCCCTGTGAGGACAAACTGAGTCAGAAAAGCAGAAACATCCAATTAGTCAAACTTGAGGTTCTGCATTTTTATGCACTGGTGACTGTTGGATTGCCTCATTTAGGAAGACTTGGTAGAGATGCTAGAACACCCACTACATCTGCACCAACTACATATGACTGATTATCTATAACCCTGTGAGACACGCAATTTGTGTCAAAAAGAAAAAAAACAAAAAAAAAAACATGCAATTATGGTATTCTCTTAGACATTTACACAAACAGTAATGGCACGTCTTTTCACTTGCACAGGAAAAAACTACATCAACCAAATTACTACCCTAATTTCAATAAAGACAAAATCAAACTTGAAATTGGGAAATCAAAATCAAACCTAAAAACTGTATCAACCAAATTACTCCCCTAAACCTAAAATTGGAAAATCAAAATCGACAATCTAATCTGAGCAACAAATTACCTGAGCTCAAATCTTTTAGGGCTGGACTTGAAGAGAAATTGTTGAGATAACTAATCAGATTGAGGTAATTTATAATTCGGCAGCGGTGGTCCTTTCAAACATGAACGAACACCAATCTGAAGTGTAAATTACATCGATCTGAAGTGCAGCGAACCAGAAGTCGCGATGGTGTTGCTGGAGAGTGGTGGTGGAGAGGAGAAGGAAGAAACTCGAGAGGAGGAGGAAGACGCGATAACTCTTAGGAAATAGAAAAGGGTGATTATATCATTACCCCTCATTTTTGTAAAATCTACCAAATTCCTTCGCAAAACCTTAAAAACACGGAGGGCTATTTTAGTCCCAAAATAAGAGTGTAATGAGTCGATTTTACGTACTTATCCTTTTTATTTAAGCATTATTACGACGGCCCATCAGAAAATATGAAAACACGGTGAGGTATTTTTGGAAGAGAAAAATCGAACACCAATGTCCCACATTGACACAAAGTCACCATATATAGAGTCCTCCCTCGCTTCGCTCGGTCGGCCTAAAAAGAAAGATTAAGGGAATCCCACAAAAAATGGAGATTGAATTCAAGAAAATGAATAAAGATTCAGAAGAGAACTGACTGTTATTTCGTTATAGAAACTTATGGCATCCATTGCATATGGCCTTACTAAATCATGGAGTTCTTTAGTTGTGCAGGTACGTTCCTCTTTGGGTTCAGTTTTACGCCTGAAACAGCCAAGATTAAAACCAAAACCACTCAAAAGTTTGAGAAAATCAAAAGCATTCAATTGAGTTTGTGATAAAGAGATATGCCAATAACCAGTTAACCATGTCCCAGTTTAATCTTCGGAAATCACAACCCCTACTTGCTCTATGTTCATAAACAAGCTTTCACCAAGACATTCAATTCATATTTGAAAATAAAATTCCAACAGAAAATCACTCAAAACTCTACAATGATGACTAACTAGTACTGCCTAAGTTGGCTGGGCGGAATCCTGGCGCTGCGGAGAAGTTTAGTATGTTTTCATGTTATGTGTCAATTAGAGTATGTTTCTCATATTGCGAATAGAACTATAAGCAAAGATGGCAACAACAACAAGATGCATTGTATAGTAAGTTAAAATCAAGAATTTGGTAAATACGAATTGCAAATAAAACCCTGAAACTAACAGTAGAAACCCTAGCGCAGATTCGACATCATAAGAAAAATGTTTGTAACAGTTAGAGAAATGGGAATATATCTACTGGACGAGGGATGAATCAACAAATAAATAACAAACAGGGGCTTCAAAATCCCCCCAAAAGAATGGCAATTTTATAATTCAATTAGGGATTTCAATTTCAAAACCCCATTGCAAAAAGTGGCTTCAAAATCCCAGGATTTTTTTTTGCAATTTACAACTCAATTAGGGATTTCAAAACCCCAGCCAAGATCGATTAGATAATCGTTAGAAAAACTAAATAGAATTACCGAGGCAGAACCCTACGCAAACGCTTAAAGCCACCAAGTGAAGGATCAAAAACATCGTCGAACGCAAACTTTTGGAGTTGGAAATAACCGCCATCGTTTTAATCTCTCTCTTTCTCGGAACTCCAACGGTCCTCTACTAACTACCTTCTCGCCTTACCCAGCAATAAATAGTTATCTTGGTATAAATATTACGAGCCTTTTTAACGAACGCGCGATCGGGATACTTAAACTAATTGGGGGATATAAATTATTTTCCTCAACCAATAGTGTCCGCTAAGGGGTGTTTTGGGGGGCGGAAATACTAAAATACCCTTCCATCTAAATTAAAATTTAAAACTAAAAATCAAAATCAAAATCAACTCCTAAACAGTTCTTAAAGATAGGTTAAATTGAATTGTTGTTGAGCAAGAAGAAGAAGAAGATGAAGAAACGGCTTCATTGAGAAGGTACATGATACCCAAACATATTTAAAGTGTTGTTGTTTTAAAACTTCGTTTGGGTTAGAATCATAAACTGAAACTTTTCAGTTTCAGTTTCAATCTACTCCTGGCTTGTGTTCATGATGAATACCCTACGGTTTTTTGTGCCGACATAGTTTTTAGGATGAATACCATGTCGATACTAGTGCCGGCATGGTTTGTAGGATGAATACCATGCCGATACTTGCTATTTCAGACAGATTTTCTGTATGTTTTTGTCCTCAAACCGGCACGGTACACTTGGGAATCGACCATGCCGGCACTACTACCGGCATGCTCGATAATGAACTTTCTGTGTCGGCAGTGTACTTACAATTTCAAAATTGGGGGATATTGTGTATCGGCATGGTGAAAGTATGAATACCATGCTGATTTGGTCCCTACAGGCATGGTATTCATACTTTTACCATGCCGGCACTGAGTTTTTCAAGCGTAACAATGGCGGATTCAATGAAAAAAAACCAAATTTCAATACATTAATACATATATATAACTAATTGGAGCACTTGTATATTCAGCTTGTTTACTTTCCTGGGTTGGTTCTTCACCTAAACCTTCATGATCATAAATATCTTGATTTAATGTTGTTGCATCAACAAATTCAATGATAATGATTTATTCTAATGATTATCAAACTAATCTATTAACTTACCTAATTATATTTAACCACTAAACATGATTAGTGAGGGGTAGATTAGGAATTAGTTAAAATATATGGATAAGGGGTGACTCTGATTTACTATTTATATCCCGTTTTTGTCTTTTTCCTCTATCCCCCAATTAATATAAGTATCCCCCAATTGTGCGTTCTTTTTAACGCTAGGTCCATTGACTTGTGTTTTTAGATCCAAAATGTTATTCACGACTCCTTCGGTTATAAAATACTAGTATAACACGCACGCATGATGCACCTGCCTTTCTGTTCGTACCGTAATTTTATTTTATTTTCGTGTAGTAGTCAACAGTTTTAAAGTCAACACTCGGTTAACGATCAACGCCAATTGGTGAAAACTCATTTCAAGCTAATCTACAAAAAGTAATTTAACTAAATTCTTAATAAATTTTCAATCATAAATATCATTTTACATCAAGAATGTGTAATCGTAACTCGTAGTTTTCTAGAACAGAAAGACTTCTTTATATACGACATTTTTCATGTACGTTCCTTTCTTCTTTGCAACGGTGCCTTTAATCACTAATACTTTCATGTTGCTACTTGACACTCCTCTCGAGAGGGCAATGTACAATTGGCCATGGCTAAACACATGTTCAGGGAAAAAAATACCTGTATTTTCGATTGTTTTCCCTTGAGCTTTGTTGACTGTAAAGGAGAAACACAAACGGATCGGAAATTGTTTACGTTTAAACTTGTATTGGGAGCTTCAGATTCTCAGGTGGCTCCAGTTGCATCCTGTGAATGAAGACTCGTGTACCTATGAAATTCCCACTAATAATTACACCATCTATACAGTTCGGGAAGAACTCTTTGATTATTAACCTGGTACTATTACATAAACCATTTTTTGCATCAACATTTCGCAACAACATAATATGTGCACCGATCTTCAATTTCAAAATGTGTGACGGTAAACCCTCTGGAGCAATGTTGTTCAAGTATTCTTGCTGGTAAAGACCGTGAGTATCGTCCTCCACAGAATCAAATGAGTAGAATATAACCTCTTTTCCAGAAAATATGCCAAGTAATCGGTCATTAAGCTTCTCGACGTACTCGTTCAATGGTGTGATCAGTGCCCTGTTAACTATGTAGTCTCTATCTCTTGCATTCTCCACCAAGTTTTGAAATGTTACATCTATAAGCTGAGACAATGAATCACCACTAACCCACAGTATGACCATCTCTTCCGGAACCTTTATCATCTCATTAGCAACGCAAGGTTCATCCCTATCACGAACACGAATCAAAAACTCAGATGCATCCTCGGCTGCACACATATTCTTCTTCGGATGTAAAACATGTACAGTCTAACCTCGATAAATGAATGCTTTCTGGACCAATAAAAAATATTCGTTTAGTGGGGTTATTTATTTATCGATAAATGAATATTTTATTTATTTATTTATCGATAAATGAATAAAAATGAATATTTATTCATTTAGACAATATTTTCTTAATTAAGAAGTTAAATTGTATAAGAGAAGATGTACAAATGTACCTAGAAGGTAGTTGAAGGCCTAAAAAATGTTGAGTTATTTTTCAACCTCCCTAACACAACATCTAAAATTCAACCATGTGATGCTGGGATTATTCGAGCATTCAAAGTTCATTACTTACGTCATTTTTATTCTAGCATCTTGCAAAGCCTTGAAGTTGAGCCATCAAATCTTAAAAAGATTAACATTTTGGATGCTATTAATTTTTCTAATTTAGCTTGGAGATTTGATGTGACGGCGAAAACAATTGCAAATTGTTTCCGTCATTGTAAGATTCGGCCTGAAGATATTCATGTTCTCGAACCAAAAAATGGTCAATTAGAAGAATATACCCAAGGATTAACTGGTGTCATTTCTAATTTACGTTATAGAAATGTGATGGACGTCGAATATCTTTTAAACTATCTTAACGAGTATGATGCAATTATGAAATCTCCAAGTTCTAGCAGATGAATAAATTATTTAGTCAATAACAAATGATGAGAATGATCCTGAACTAGATGATAGTAGCGTCGTACCAAATGTGTCATCCAAAGATGACTTTTAAGTGGTCACTTTAAAAAATTACTGGATACAACACGAGCAAAATATTCCAGAAATTGTGCAAGCATTGCATAAAATTAAGGATGCGATGCATTTTGGTTTGGGCGGAAGAAAAAGACAATCAACCATAGATAAATTTTTGAGTTTATTTCTACATATATTTTTATGTAAAATTGACTGATTATGTATTTGGGGTTATTCTTATATATATATATATTTTATATTATTTTGTGATTGTTCGTTTATATTTCTATAGGGCCTTTAAGGATTGAATTTCTTTTATTCATTAATGCGTTAAGCGAGGTTATTCATTTATCACCTTGGCCCAAGTCGGGATCGGAGAAAATTATTCATTTGGCGAGGTTATTCATTTATCGAACATTCGTTTATCGAGGTTGGACTGTACCTTTTCCCACAAATGTGATCTGTTAAGAATGTAATGTAAATCAATGTCATTTCGAATTATTCGCTTAAAAGCTAATTATCAGAGTTTAAGAAATATTAAGTTTTAATTATTATCGCATATCAATATAGAATACCTGCTACACATGCATCGAATGTCTGTCCCATTGTACTCCTTGGAATCACTGGTAGTATCTGGCGGAAATCATCTCCCATGATTAGAATCTTTCCACCAAATGGTTCAGCAATATCTGTGATGTCTCTCATCGTCCGGTCAAATGTTTCCACAGAGTAGCGATGCGTCATTGTAACTTCATCCCACATAAGGACTGTAGCATATCTCAAAATTTCAGCTTCTTCAGATTGTTTAATCGTACGACACATTGAAGTTTTTGTCGATCGGTGTCATCGGAAGCTGATACCTTGAGTGAATTTTCCTCCCACCAGGTAGCATATTAGCAGCAATTCCATACGTCGATGTTTCTATCGCAACATCACAATTTTTCCTGACAGTCGCCAAAATAGCTGATAGACGCATTTATGTGTCTATTTTCATCTCTATTGTATATATATTATTAGTACCCATTTTTATACTTATTATGGTGTTTTATGTCTTTGTAGGTATTTTTAGAGAAATAAGCTCTTGCGACGAAATTGGCTCGTAAAGTGGTGCTTTACACCCCAGGATAGAGTACTAAAGGCACCCCATAAATGCACCGGAAGCACCCCAGAAATACACCGGAGGAACCCCGAAAAAAATGTTGAAAACACCCCAGAAAAAAATGTTAAAGGCACCCACCAAAATTACTAAAGGCACCCTAAAAATGGATAAGGGCGCCCCAAGGCAGCCGAGCTGCTAAAGGCACCCGCGTTTTGGATTCAGGGCACTACACCTTTCTTCATCGTTTGAAATAATTTTTTTGGCGGGAAAATAAACTCATTTCACTGTCAGATTTTCGATCGATTTTTGGACGTGATTTAGTGAGATTAAATCCCTGAAACTTAATGGGTAGACGTGATATGACTATAGAAAGCTGGTATGGGTGTTGTTTCCGATCAAATTTGGCTTAATAACGTGTTTCAATCCAAAACAGTGGACACAAGTTTTCACGGGTTCAAGTGAATTTGACACGAGTTTGAGGCATGTAATGCATGAGTTTCGAGTGTGTTGCACTACAAAGATTCGTGAAGAAGATAAATAACGAAGTTTGACAGCTGAGAACGCGTGGAAGATCAAAAAATGGAAATTTTAGCCATGGAGAATAATATTGATAAATGAAGATTATTTGGGAGATATGGCCGGATTAAATGAGGATTAGGAGTATAAATAGATTTCTACAGGTACAAGGAAGGGTTGTGGAGAGTTTAGGGAGCTGAGAAGAGCCAGAGAAGAAGAAATCACAAGTTGCAGAACTCGGTTTATGCTGCTGCTGCTGCTGATAAACGCGAAGAACATTAGACGCAAGGTAACCGTCGTTCTTCAACAGTGACAGCGACAAAAGGATGAGGGTCGTAATGCGACAGTGTTAACAACACTTCATTTTTATCGTTCTCTGTAACAGCTCGGTTTGTAACAAACAGAAGTGTTACAAACCCGGTTTTTTTCAATTTCCTCCTATTTCATCATTTGTGAACCATTTTTGAGCATTAATAAAGATGAATTTTGAGCATATTTCCATGATAATGATGAGCTAATTCTCGCGTAACCAAGGCATGGAGGAAGCTATTGTTGCATGAATAATTGGTAATTATTTTACTTTTCTCTAATTTTGCAATTTATAATTCACTCAAATTACTGCTTTGCAGAATTTTAATTATTTGCATAATTTTTCCTAATTAGTTGTGATTCAATTAGATAGGTTATGCTTTGGTTAGATAATCTATGCTTAAGGGATACAATTAATGTTTGAGAATATGCTTGATAATTTGTGAATTAAGAAAAAGAGATTTTAAAAATAATTAGAGTTTTGGAATTTTTATCATCATTTATTCATGTGTAATAGTGGAATCTAGTGTCTTGGTTATTTTCACTCTAAAAATTAAATCCTTAGTCCCAGTACCTCTTGCACCAATTGTAATATTTTTGTATATAATTTTTATTAATTTTAAAAACTCGAATCTTCAGAACGAACCCATTCTTACCACTATCTAAAATTACATCAATAGCACGATACAAAAGTATCTTCCAAGAACCTCCAGGACCATCTAAAAAGAATACCTTTCTTTCCTTTCACTCAATTGCTCTCATGATTGTATTGTAGGCCCTACACTGGTCTTCATTCAACTTGTTGACAGAAGATAAGTCTTCCTCGGATATAGGAATCGACAACTCTTTTTAAACCATACTTGAAATCTCAAAGTCCTAACCCAATGTGCCTACAATCGGTTGAAGATCATACATGGATATATCTTTGTCATGCTGCTTAAGTAGAATTTAACCCATGAAGAAGACGATTTGATAAGAATGTGGAGCCTGTATTGCTTGAACTCGAGTAATCCTTAACCATGTTGTTGAAAAATTCATCTCATAATTCTCTCACCCCCGTCGGATTACAAAAGGCCAAGATATAGGCAAATTGTCTTCTCAAAGCAGACGGCATCTTAACTGTTGCTGCTTCAGCCAAAGACGCTCTCGCACTCTGATCGTTTTCTAAGAGTCCCATCTTTTTGGCAGATCTCTTGAATGTTCGACATCTCTCTTCATCAACAATTAATAAATCATCAAAAGAAGTCGGACCTTTAACGTGGTTCAAAATGTGCCTTAAGAACCACACCTCTCCTGCACATGAAGGTACTGACCATGGAGATCAAAACTACGAAAATTCTCACAAAGTTTGTTCTATCTTTAGTCATTAAATCCACGAGGACTAAATAGCAATATGTTAGTCTGCGTTCTGAGATCATAAATTCTATGATCAATCCTTTTCTGAAGGTTTGTAATTGTGCACTTATAATCATGGGTCATAGGGAAAGCTTTCTTCAAGTTGAAGTTATATTTCTTTCCGCCGCACAATTTGAGAGTTGTAACACAATTAATAATTTGATGCAAGGACTTCTGTAAAACAAAAATCCTTTCACTCTCAGTTGCTGACGAAAAATCTCTTGAAAAACATTTATTTGGTAATTGGAATAAGGGATTGTCCTTACCTTTCGTACGAAAACAAGTTTCCACCTAAGGCTGTTTTCCTTCAGATTTATTCTTGCATAGTTTCATAATATGACCTTCCTTTTCATATTGAAAGCATATATTCTGAGATCTGACAGGATCAAGTTTACTTTTCCTCTGTGTACTAGATTTCCTTTTAATGGTTCTTGAAACCTCCTTTTTGACATAGGACTGAGACAATGAAGATTTGTACTTTCTAAAGAATTTTTCGGAAAGCACACTGAGTTATCTTTTACTTGACCACATGGTGGTTTTAGTATAGATATCTCTTTCTCTGTGTTCTCAATCGATGAAAGTGTTTGAATTATATCATCTCTTGATTCATTAAGTTTTGTCTTCAAGAGCTTTTATATTTCATTACCTTCCTCAAGTCTTTTCTCGAGAAAAACATTGATTCACTCTTTCTTCAAGAAGGTTAATTCTGTCGTGCAGAAAAGACTGAGAGCATGTTTATTTGTTAGAGTCCTTGACCGTAAAAGCATAGACGGTTCTATTCACAAGTTTATCATGACAGTTAATGAACCTATTGTGTAACTGTTTTCTAAGAAAGTTTGGTGAAATACTCGGTTGTACACTCAAGAGAGATGTATTTGTTATAGCATAACTCAGTTTAACCCACCAAGCGTTGGTATTTCAAGCTTGGTTATCATATTTTAGTCTCAAAACTCATCTAGAATCGCTTGATTGAATACTAGAATCAACTTCGTTTAGGTTAGACTAGAAAGTCTAGGAATGTTGAGACGTACAAGTATTACTACGAAGACCTGAAGAATGAGAAGAGGTAACGACTACAACGAAGACATCATCCTTCCACTTGAGGTTAGTAATATTGACTTGATCTTGTTTCCGTTCCTAACGTATCTTTCAAGTCGGATTATATTGAAAACATAACATGCGGAGTTGTATATATAGAAATACTCTAGTGGTTAGACTTGGTCAAATCATTTGATCAAAGTGTCAAGGAATTTATTGAATAGCGAAGTATAAACGCTTATCTTTTGGAACTCTATAAATACGACATCAATGTAATCTTTGTATTTAGTTACTTGATTATGTGTAAGATATAGGTGTGATTTCATCATAGAAAACTATGTATTATGACATTGGTGTAAGGAAGTGGATGTATGAATTTGTTTCATAATCGAAAGGGAAAACATGATTGGTCTAGTTCTTTATTGAATATCTTTTGGATGACCAATGCAAGATGACATGGTAGAACCTATCTTAATTTATGTTGAGAATTGAGGTATAACCTATAATATGTAGCATGTTT
Source organism: Papaver atlanticum (assembly GCA_023531105.1). Classification (NCBI taxonomy): domain Eukaryota; kingdom Viridiplantae; phylum Streptophyta; class Magnoliopsida; order Ranunculales; family Papaveraceae; genus Papaver; species Papaver atlanticum. The sequence goes on along the minus strand of JAJJMB010002020.1, from coordinate 16,877,852 downwards.
TAATCGGTCACAAGATACTTTGTGAAGCAAGGTGTAACTGGTCACAAGCTACATTGGGAAGTTAGTTGTAATTGGCCAGAATATACTTTTGGAAGCAAGGTGTAACCGATAACAAGCTAATTTGGGAATTTAGTTGTAATCGGTCACACGCTACTTTGGTAAATAAGGTGTAACCCATCACAAGATAATTTGGAAAGTAAGGTATAACCGTCACAAGCTACCACTGGGAAGCATGGTGTAACCGGTCACAACCTAGTTTGGGAAGCCTGGTATAACCGGTCATAACTTACATTGTGAGTCATGGTAGAACCGATCCCAAGGAGCAAAACAGAGTTTCCAATTTTCACATATCTCTTCATGTTTTGTGTGAAGCTTGGAATTAAGGTTTGCTGAGAAACTTCTAGATTTAGACATTATTTGAACATGTACATAACTCTTATCATTAATTGTTCAGAGATATTCCTTGATACTCAAGGTGATACCGAACCGAAATATTGAAAAGTATTTAATTATGATTTTTATAATATATATTTTAATTACCAGCAATTAAATCATATCCTATGAAAAATATTATTAGTTAATGTGCTACACTAATAATAGAAATTTTTTAAGGGAGTTTTCGGAAATATTAGTTAACATTTATTGGAATTGGAAAACCGAAATTAAGTACTTTAATGAATATCTTGAGAACATTTTCGGTTTTGGAATTTCCTTGTTGTCCAAACAACCTTGGTCTATAAATACTTGAGTTTGTATTTCTTGCAAACTATCCTAAGATCCAGGAAAACTTCATTCGTGTTGTTTCTGGTGGAGCCGTCTATCTGGAGAGGAAAGTACCCTAATTAGGCGAAATCCCTTACGACCACTCGTTTAAAGACTTTTGTGAGATCAAGAATCTCTACGAGTATCGTTGGTGGGAAACTAGATAATTGCATTATTATTTTAGTTTTCGATTATTGATTTGATTGAATAACGGTTGTTGAAACTTTGATTGCACCTAGTTTGTTTATTCTTGAGAACCTTCTCTTCTGATATAAGGATCACTCAAACTAGATCAAAGTATCGACGGGATCTTTAGAACCATCTTCGGATCTAAAGACATCTTGTGATAATCCATTGTTAATAGACTTTGTTCTATGTGTGATTGATCACAAGAGGATTCAAGTTGTGTTGTGCAGGTTATTAAGAAGACAATCGAAGATTTGAAGACGAAAAAATTTTCTTATTAGTTTTCGTATCTTGTGAATTTAGTGCATAAACCTTGATAGGATGGGATCCAACTAGAATCGTGTTTATCTTTGATAGACTTGATTGTATAGTTGCGTGAAATCGGCATCACTTTATAGTTACTCTTTGAGTTCTAAATTGGTTGATTGCAAATATAGAAATTGGTTATTTCGGTAATCAAAATTTAGATTGATCTAACCAGATAAAGGAGTTTATTAGATTAAACGGAAGAGCCTTTGTCAACGACACATAAATATCTTATTACCAAAGATTAAATAGAGTGGTTACATAACAACTTTATCCGTTGCTTTTTGGAATACGATCAAAAGGATTGGTGATTTACGTGCGTGACTCTAGAAGTTGAAGACGCAGGGATACTGAGGAAATGAAGTAGCTAGGGGTAGTCTACTTGGTCTCAACTATATGAAGTTGGTATTAGATTTTGTATATCGGCTTAGTTATGAGAGTATTCAAAACTGGACTAGGTCCCGGGGTTTTTCTGCATTTGCGGTTTCTTTGTTAACAAAATCTTGTGTTGTGTTATTTACTTTACTTCCGCATTATAACTGTTTTATATTATAATAAAGTAAATACACTTGTGTGTTAATCCTAATCACTTGATCCCATAGTGCTTCGGTTAATACCGTACCTATTATCAAGTGAACACTTTGTTGTTGTATTTTCTTGATCTCGTATCCATAGACGATCACACAAAGTGTATACCGTAGTTGTTGTATTGTCTCGACTTTGTCCATAGATGATCAAACTTGGTAAAGGACTTATAGGTTGATATTTAAAAGATTGTGGTGTATTTAGGTACCCTCGTCTTTTCAGTATTGCCGGATAAATAAACCTCCTTTCCCGTGCTTTTTTTTATTCTGGGAAGTACGTACAATGAGTATTTTTTTAGTAAATTGAAAACCATACTTTGAGTCATTGATTACATGATTAATTGCATACAAACATAAACTTATTAGGTTTTCTATGTTTGCCTGCTCTGATACCAATTGAAAATATGGGGGTACCAAAATACACCACCAACTTTTTCATAGGCAACCTGTATGGACTAAACACAAATACGATTATGAGAGTTACAACTTAATGAATCTCAATCAGGAATTATATCAAGAGTTTATATCTCTTTCTATCACAATCAATATGTAAACGGAAAAAAGTCTTTGAACCTGATTATACCGTGAGAGTACTTGGACGATTCCAAAGATCAATATCCAAGATCAATCAAGTCGTATTGAACAATTAAGATGGACGTATCTACTTTGATTGATTTTACGTACAACCTGTGATATTTCAATTATAAATAAACAATATAATGCGGAAAATAAATAACATAAACACCAGAAATTTTGTTAACGAGGAAATCGCAAGTGCAGAAAAACCCCGGGACGTTGTCCAGACTTGACAACCAAACTGTATTAAGCCGCTACAGACTCTAGCCTACTATCAATACTTCGGAATGGAATGTAGTTGAGACCGAATCCACTGTCACAGTAATTTAGTAATAGTCGCGCTCCTTACGCCTCTTGAATCTCACAAGACTCTGTGCAATTGATTCCCTTAGATGAGTCCTTCACAGCATAAGAGTTGCTTCAACCTAAGTGAAGACTTTAAACCAATTTGTCTCCCACAAAAAAGCCTATATGTGATTTCCGTTCTGATTGTTAGATCAAGGTGAGATAGGAAATCGTTTACAGTAGACTAGGTCTAGCAAACCTCAAAATACGGTACTTATGACTCCCGAAGAGCAGCCTAGATTATTATTCACCTCAAAAGTAAAACCTACTACGATTTCAACAAAGAATTGTTATAGAGGAATTAACTTGTGGAATCACAAAGTCTGAGACGAAAAACTTTGTGATTTTTATCAATCTTACCTGATCGAAGTGAGATTCAACAATCACTATCAAGATCAGGTTACACGAACTATCAAGATAAAGATAGATGGACCTGGCTTCACGAATCCCTAAGCGAAGTCTTTTTAGTCGCTGAACTTAAAAAGGTTAAAGGAGAGGACGACTCTAGTTTACAACTAGGACACACAAGAAGAGTGTCAGGGATTCAAACATTCAACTCACACCAAAATTCAATCTTCTCCTGAATTTTTTCTACTATAAATCATTCTCTTGAAATGTCTCATAAGGCTATTTATCTTTTTTTGTGAAGCCAAACTTGAGGTTGTTGTAAATAAGGTGTGGTATTTTATTTTTTTAAATTGAAAATAGTAAAAAAGAAAGAGATGTGCAAGTTTTAGAATTTAATCCAGGAAAATGTCCTGTTAAAAGGCAAAGAAAAGCTCCAATTTTGAAAGTTAACAACCGAAGATATCAAAAACAAAGGCGAAACAGTTCATGAGCGCGTTGAATGGAAGATACGTCAAATGAAGAAAACCAGGAGGCCAAAGATTGTACTAGATTTTTTTTGATGTCAATATTTAAGTTCTTATTATTGTCTAAGTTTATATTTTGTAAAATAAGTGGCACAGATATTAATTAATAAAATATTTAGACCTTAAATTAAACTCATATTTATATTAAGCGATACTTATTACATTTAAACTTGCATATAAAGTAACTTGATTTCATAACGACAACAATAACATCAAACTATATCAAATCCATGGACATAAACTTATAGAGTTCATAACATTCAAACTGTTTAAACTCTCTTCCGTTTTCTTCACTAAACTGGGTTGAACCATGGTTTTATGAAAAACAGATAAACAACAAGTTAATATGATTTTAATTAAACTACGATGCAATTGTTCAATAAGGACTATGATGCGATTACTCACCACTTCTTCGTTGGACAATCTAGAATCATCGCGGTGAATCATCCACAAAACTTTTGTATAACTTCTGACATCCTTATTGATGAATGAAAATCTTAGTTTAAGGCTCTTGTTGTTTCTTAAATGTTCATTTTACAACGCCACAAACCTTTGACACACCCTTTCCCAAAAATACTCACTGGTCATATTTCTCGTTACAATATGTAGCCAACATCGAATAAGAGTAACATCTTCTTCCATAGTAAAGAAAGGGAGAGCCCTTCAGGCGCAGTACATATGTAACTAAGACGAACCATTTTTAAGGATGTGGAAACAAGCTTCGTAAAGAAAATATTTTCCATGAGTTTGCTGTCATTCATCTAGAGCTATTTGGATCACTTCGGCTTCAGTTATACCGTTAAATTTTCTCGATCAACTTACCATACCTTAGCAAGGAATCGTCTGACCACGTGATCAATTGATTGAAAATGAGCACACAATCCACGAGCATCTAGGTTTCTAGGGTTCTTTGTTTCTAAAACGAATAGTGTGAAAATGTTCTTCCAAATAGACATATGCGACATGGCTTGATCATGCATAACATTTTCTATAATATGAAAAACAGATAGCTAAATCCTCTTCTTGAGTAAATTTAGGACCACAAATTCTAGCAGACATTTTTTTTGGTATTTTTGTTACAGAAGTTTGAGAATGAAAGATTAAGATATAGAAGGTGTGTTTTTGGAGATAAAATCATTTGAATTTTATAAGGAGTGGAATAAAAACCGTTGGACGAGACTATTCGTTGCCGGCTCAACCAAGGACGATCGGCTCAAGTTGAGACGAGATAACGACTTTATCATAACTGTCATATTTTTTCTTATATAAATCTTACATTGCAACCAATAAATTCCAAACATAACCACAAACATTCTCAACCGAAAACCTTCTCAACCAACACCATGTTTTCTGAAAGTAAAGGAAAACAAATTATATGTGTGGAAGCAAAAGAGGTTTGTCCATTATTTTTCATGGATGACCATAGTATGACCCAATTCTCTTGGATGTATTCTAAGTGTCTACATATATGTTTTTCAGCTAACAGAATGGTCATTAAATCACAACCAGAAAAGCTCGGGTATTTGCAATGTCAAGATCCTAACTGGCGCGAAGGACCACGAATGTTAGTTGATGTTATGAAGAATCAAGAAGATGAAAAAGGTAGCAATATCGTGGAAAAACCTAAAAATTAAAGCTAGGTTGAAGAAGCCACAGCACGAGAACTTCGCAGAAGTAACATCGTGAAAAAACTTGAAACTTAAAGTCAGGTTGGAGAAGCCACGGCAAGACCACTAAGCAAAAGTAGATTTTACAAAACAGATGATTAGTGAATGCTCAAGCGTTGGTTGAAAATATTTTATGCATTTGTACACTTCAACAGAAGAAGACACATTTGGAAAACACTTCTGGAAATGTCCATCGTGCTTTAAGTTGGAGTGGACTGATTAAGTGTATAAATTGATTCCAGCATTGTTATTGCTTAATTAATAGAAATGTCTTTGTATTTGCATCATTCGTGTACTAGCATAACCAATTTGAACAAATTTTTTTTTTGAATCAAAGTACATTAGATTAAATAAAATTAAATTAGATGCAATTACAACTAAATCATAAAAGCGATGTAATCAACATCCTCATTCATGGAGCAACCGGTGGAGCATCTAGAAGGCAGAAGGCATTGAACTTGTGAAGTTCTCTAAGGATGTTGAAACAAGCTAAAAACGGAGAAGGTCTTCCGTTAGTTTCCTGCCATATATATCACTGCAGTTCTTTGGATTACTTCAGCTTCAGTTTCACCGTTAATCCTATATTGGTTAATCTGCATTAGCATACCAAGAAATTGGTTGACAACACGACAAATTGATTGAAAACGAGCAAACAGTCCATTGACATCACGGTTTCTCAGATTCCCTGTTTCTGTATCAAACATTGCAAAAACTTGTTGTCAAAAAGTCGTTTGCGAAAAATTTGTAACACCGTGGATATTTTCTCTTATTTGAAAAATATAAGTCGTGCAAATTGCTAAATCTTCTTCCTGATTAAACTTAGGACCACAAACTCTAATAGCTATTTTTTATTTTTGAATTTTTTTCCGAAAGATTTTGAAAATGAAAGATGAAAATTGAGGTGAAATTATTAGAAGTTGTAGGTATAGAAGGTGAAGAAGGTATGGTTTTGGAGTTGAAAATGACTATATTTATAGGGTATGAAATTAGAGCTGTTAGATGAAAGTAATCGTTGACGGCTCAATCAAGGACGGTCGTCTCATTGTGAGACTACACTCGTTTCTAATTGCACTGAGTCTCCGCTCAGCATAGACCGAACGTCGACGTGCTCGTCTCAGACTGAGCCGGTCATCTCAAATTAAGACTCGATGGACAGACCCTCAAATTTGAGAGATTATCTACCCATTTTACTTGTTTGTCAATCCCACTATATGTGCATAATAGGCAAATCTGGTACTCAACTTCCCATTGGAATTGCTCTAACCCTTGCGCTTGATCTTAACAAAAATAAAATGATCCACACAAATCGTGCGTGCCTAACCCTATCCACTCAACCACCTTTACCATCTGTTGTCATTTAGGCCATTTTAGGTATTATCTTATAATTTCTTCACATGTGGGATGTCTCCATGACTCATGACGGAAGCATCGAATGTAGCTGATGATGTGTTAAAGTTAAGACAGTCCAAAAGGACCAAAACTGTCCAATCCAAACTGGTACAGCATGATCATGGCATGACGTGTGTATATATACATAATTTATGTACATGCATGTGCATCACTAGTTAGATGTACCAGAGAGACAAAGAGAGAGTGGTATTGGAATCTTGTATTTGGGATTTTGTATTCGGCTAAAGTGGTGGTGGTGAGCGTCATCATGCGTAGCAATAATTTTGACTTTTTGTTTGAATTCGGTCAAAGAAGGCCTTCCCATGTTGTCGGGATTGTGAAAAATTAAGCAGAGTGTGTTTAAGGGGTTATTATACTGCTAATTAAGGCATGCTAGGTTGATTAATTAAGCACCCCCGACAAGACAAGTTTAGACTAATTAAGTAATTAAGACCCAGAAACCGCAATCGAGGGTCTTTTTACGGTTTTTTAATAACATGTAAGGCTGCACAAGAACCGGTCACTTGCGGTTTTGATAACATGTAAGGCTGCACAAGAACCGGTCACTTGTCCCTGTACTGGACTGGAACCGAAAAAACCGGACCGGAATCGTACCGGAACCGTGTAGGCGGTACAGGGATCGGGACAGAATATGAGAACCGTGAGAATCAGTTCACTCGTCATTTTTTTATTCTTCTTTTTTTTCTCCGAAGAGCAGCGGCAGCCTACACTCTTCTATGTTCTCTGAGTATCACCATCTCTATCAGCCTAGTGAGTTCGATCTGTTCACTTCTTCTTCTTCTTCACCATCTCTGACTGAGTCAGGTAATTATTCTTCACCTTCTTGTTCGATTCGGGGTTTGATTGTAGATTGATTTAGGGTTTTTACTTGGGTACAGATTGAAGCTCTGATACATTCAATCTATCTAATGGGTTCTATTTTATCTAATGGGATCTGTTTAATTTTGTCTAATTTTATCAATTTCTAGTTTTCTATTGTTTTCATGGTTAGAGTTCTCCTGATACTTTAGTACCAGGACTTCTAAATTACTGTATTTTCTGCTAAGACTAGTAAGACCACTGAAAGATCTGTACAGAGTCATGGACACTCATGGTTCTATTCAGAGTTGAAGGATGATGTGGTTTATGTCTATGATTGAAATCTTGAATATCATTTAAAAGGGTTTTCAAATAATCGTAATTCATGTATGCTTCTTGCCATTCTGGCACCATTTGTGACTTGAATTCCACCAGAATTTACTAATGTTGATGTCCTGATCTGTTATTTTTTTGAGTCTTTTGACCATGGTATGCCACCAGAATTTTTGGTTAGATTTTTGGTTTTCGTATAATCTGTTAATGAAATGTAATTGGAGTGAATGTGGCTTTGCAATTGAACTACTTTGTTTCTGTTTTTGCTTTTTAGTATAATGAGTTATGTTTTCAATTGCAACATGCCAATCACTTGAGTTGCTAAATGGGACATCTATGGGAACATTTTGAGAAACTTGATTCTACAAGAGCAAAGTGTAGGCACTGCTCAAAGGTATATGCTGCTGATGCCAAGCGAAATGGGACAACTGATATGAGATTTCATATACAACAATGCCCAATCCTTCGAGTAATGTAGCGTAGATTCACCAAAAAGGGAAAGAGGATTTAAAGGGAGCTTGATATTCATTGTCACAGTCTTGCATATTTATAGAATGGAAGTGAAAGTGGTGTGGAACTGTTGTTTTAACTTTGTTTTAATGTTAAACACAGAACTTTGAACTGCTTGTTTCAGGAGTTAAAGTAACTTGTAACTTGTTTTAAACCTTTGTTCATCTTAAGAACATATGATGTATTTAATGTGTTAAGAAAAATTAGATAAAGAAAATATTATGTTGCATATTTTGTTTTACAGGTAAAAACCCGGTACCGGAGTGGAACCGGACCGGTCTTACAAGTACAGGTACAGGTACCGGTCCTCAAAATGAAATACCGGTCAACACCAGGTACAGGGACCGGTTCCAACAGAAAACCTGGCCGAACCGGCCCATGTGCAGCCTTAATAACATGTGCTTGGACAATTTAAAATCAAACTCAAAGTTTTATCCATTTGTAGTGGTATGTTTTAGGATCAGTAGTCTGGATACCAGAAATAAAAGTGGTTCTGCTCAGAAATAGAAGTCAGAAGCAACTGTGTTACTTTACAAACTGTTAATTTTTCATTTCTTGAAATCGTTCTGAAATTATATATTTAAACTGATTTCTTGCATTTTGTAGTTAAAAAATAATTTCTGGATGTGCATCCAAACATGCTATAAATATGTGTATTTACTTAAAAGGCTCTTTTCCATATATTGTGTACTCAGATTTTGCAACAAACGGACGCGACGAGATACTGGCTGTTAGCACAGTGTCATGACCACATTCAAAGAACAAGGCCATGGATTACGTCCTTGTCTACGACACCAACACCGTTTCCTTAGTAATTTGTAGCCTAGCTAGCTGCTTAAAATTATTCTAATGCATGGATGTGCATTTTTTTCCCAATCAGAAAGGGAAGCCGTGTTTAGAGTTCCTAGACAACACTAATCCTATATTTATATAGGAAGACGATGCTAATTACATTTCTCGATGCCCGAGGATATATTCTAATTGGCCGGTGGGCGCTCAAACTGCAAACTGCAAAACAAACAACAAATCAACACTAATATATACCTAACTAAACAGTATAATAAAGTAATGAAAGTATTATTATGTTCTTACCGACTTTGTTACATGGCCTAAGGTAAAAAAAAAAAAATACAGACAGTTCTGAACGAAATCTTAAACATGTCATGTGAATAAGGCAAAAATCTCGGCCAATTTTCTGCTCTTTTACGCAGAGACATTAGGTGGGAAAGGAGAAACAAGGGCCAGAGAAAATCAACATGCGCATGGGGAACAATATATTTCAGCTCAAAATTCATCAAGCCAGAAAAACAGAAATATATAAAAGTACTACGTTGTACTCCGTATGTAGTAAACTACCAATTGTCCATACCTGAATTCATTATACTTTTTTCACTTTAATTACCAGACAACACAAGTCTGTCAAAAAGAGCCTGTCTTATTATGTGTTTTCTCAAAACCACTCTCACACTTCACTTTCTTTTCCCATGCTTCTTTAAGCTTTATATTTCTCTATAAATACCCACCTCACCAAATGTTATCCCAAACTCATCCCATAAATCTTCTATACTTTGCTTTTTCAATCCATCAACTTCAAATTTTCTCCATTATCTGAATTCTTATACCTTGTTGTAAAAATGCATTACCAACAGCAGAGGGCGGCCGAGACATGGGAGTCGTCGAGCTACATGACGACGGCATCGTCTGCATTCGAGGTAATCGAAAGAGTTGCATCAGAGAATGCAGTAGTAATATTTAGTATGAGTAACTGTTGTATGTGTCATGCCATCAAGAGACTTTTATGTGGAATGGGTGTGAATCCAACGGTTTACGAACTCGACGGAGACTCCGTTACCGGGAAACAGATTGAGATTGCACTGATGAGACTGTTAAGTGCTAGTGGTTGTTCTTCTAATTCAGCTGTGCCGGTTGTGTTTATTGGTGGGAAGTTGATTGGCGCTATGGATAGAGTCATGGCTTCTCATATTAATGGGTCTCTTGTTCCTCTGCTCAAGGATGCTGGTGCCCTTTGGCTCTAGGACACGTACCCATCCTCGTGCGTTTGTTTTTTCTTTCATTTTTAACTTACTAGTACAAAAAGAGAGAGGAGAGGAGAGGAGATTAACAGTGTTTGGCTCCCCCATTTTTATTGAAATTTATCTTAAAAAAAATATTTGTGTGCTCATTTACTTCCCTTCCGGTTGATCTTTAAGATGACCAAAGGCTAGCTACTTAGCTAGATTTTCTTTTTTGTTTGTTTTCTTCTTTGGTCTAGATGTATTGGATAATGTTATTTGTATAAACTTCGAGAGTTATATTATATACAGGAAAAAAAAGATTAGAGAATGGCACCAAAAGAAAATAAAATAAAATCGTCCAAGGTAGGAACATAGGAAAAACATGTTGTAGAGGTGACATGACACCATTTGACCGGCAGGATAGTGTTCCTATTAGAGAATGGCTACTGCAAACTACTATGGAAAAGAAAAGGCCCATCACCCATTATCCCCTTTATAAATCGTGTAATGCAGAGGCATAAATGTTCTTTCTTTGTTTAAGTCTTCATTCTCTCTTCTCTTCTCTTTTCTTTTCTTTTCTTAAAGCTGGTATTTGGTTTATTTATTGTTCTTTCATTTTCTTTTTCTTTTTATGCAAATTCTGGTCATCAATGTGTTTTGTGTAAGAAAGAGTTAAAAGGAGATGGCATGTGAGTTGAGGTTATGGGGTTTGTGATCACTTTGTCACCACGACTGAACCCCAAAATAATAATTGTGTGAGTTTGACTGTTAGTGCTCAAACATATTCATTTCAAACAAAAATTACTTAAACAAAACATACACTTTGATCAGACCATATGATTCTGTGCCTTGTCAGCCTTTGTTCCTTGACGGTTGCTATTAGGTCAACGGTACTTATATGGACAGAAAGAGGCAACTCATTATCAAACGGTTTGATGATAAATACCCTTTGTTCAGGTCATGGATGAGGCTATGCTGTAAACTCATCTAATATACTGGCATGCGGCATCCAAGGTTGTATAAGTACAACATTGTGTGTTAGGGTTCTAGACCAAAACACAAGGATTTACATAACTTAATAGGTATAGAACTCGGATAAAACCCTTTGAATTGGGTGGTGGTGGTGGTGGTTAACTATAACTGCAAAGATTAGGAAGAGAAGAAAGTTAGAAGAAGAGTTTTATGTATTAATTCTTGAGTTTTTAACAAAACTCAGGTGCAGTACTTATAACTTCAAATACTTGTGAAACAGGTAATGCTAACTATAGAGTTCAAACTAAAGGAAACTAGAATAAGCTAAATAAGGAAACTAGTATGAATAGGTGTTGGTACGCAACATCCCACCATGCTCGAAAAATGGCTTGTCCTCAAGCCTCAAATGCTGGAAAACGAAGAAGTAACTCATCTGCATCTTCTCAAGTGGCTTCTTCTCGTGGATGATCCATCCATTTGACTAATATGAACCCTTTTTGAACATCTTGCGCTCCAGTACAGCTTCTGGTTCCCACTTATCATAATCAATGATATAAGGTAAAACTTGCTCAACAGAGATAGTTGATCCTATCTTCAGTTTCAATTGAGAAACATGAAACACATGATGAATACGACTTGCTGCAGGTAGTTCCAACTTATATGCTATTGATCTTATCCTTTCAAGAACACGAAAAGAACCATAAAATCTTGGAGAAAGTTTTGAGAACGATTGATTAGTTACTATTCTCTGTCTATATGGTTGTAAACGTAGATAAATCCAATCACCTACCGAAAATTCTCTTTCTGTACGATGAGCATCAGTGTATGCTTTCATTCTAGCTTGAGCATCATATAAATGGGATTTCAGTAGTTTGAGGGTGTGATCCCTTGCCTTTAAGTTCAAATCAACATCATTCACAGAAGTAGAACCAGGTAGATAAGCTGAAATTGTTGGTGGAGGACGACTGTAGAGAGATTGGTAGGGAGTCATGTTAATGGCTGAGTGATGACTTATATTATACCACCATTCTGCCCATGGAAGCCATTTAGACCAATCTTTTGGCTTTATACCAGCAAAACATCTCAAATAACATTCCAATGTTCTATTGGTGACTTTTGTCTGTCCATCAGACTGAGGATGATACGCTGAACTACGACAGAGTTTTGTATCTTGTAGAGTAAAGTAAGCTTCCCAAAAGTTGCTCATGAAAATGGGATCCCGATCACTGACTATACTTCTTGGCATCTCATGAAGACGAACAATTTCACGTACAAATACCTCTGCAACAGAGCTAGCAAAATAATGATGTGTGAGAGCTATAAAGTGTGCATACTTTTTCAAACGATCTGCTACCACCAGAATTGAATTTTTACGATCAGATGATGAAAATCCATCAATAAAATCCATTGATATATCTATCCACACATCAGTAGGTATAGGAAGAGGGTTTAATAATCCTGGTGGAGCTATAGCTTCAGTTTTATTCTGTTGACACACATCACACTGCACAATAATATCTTTAACTGAACGCTTCATGCCTTTCCAATGGAAATTATGTTCCAAACGCTTATAAGTTCGCAAAAATCCTGAATGACCTCCAATAGGAATTGAATGAAATTCTTCAAGAAGTTTGGTACACCATAAAGAAGTTGGTACCACTACTAAACGCCCTTTATAGCGTAAAACTCCATTAACATAAGAGAAATTGAGTTTGCAATTTGGGTTATCTATGAGTCGTTGAATAAGAATACTTAGCTCAGCGTCGGTATGACATTCTTGGATGATCTCAGTAACTCCATAAAAAATTGGTGCAGTAAGGCTAAAATTTGAACCTGTGTGACGAGACAAAGCATCAGCTGCAATATTTTCTTTGCCTTGGCGAAAAATAATCTCATAATCATACCCCAATAATTTTGATAACCAGTTTTTCTACTCCATAGAAGATAACTTTTGATCAAGAAAATACTTAAGACTCCTATGATCCGTATATATCTTGAAGTGTCTACCAAGTAAATATGGTCGCGACTTTTGAATTGCAGAAACAATTGCAAGCATCTCCTTATCATATATAGAGAGATTCAAATTCTTGCCAGCTAAAGGTTTGCTATAATAAGAAATTGGTCGACAAGACTGCATTAATACAACTCTTAATCCATTTCCATACGCATAACACTCAAGAGAAAACTCCTTTGAGAAATCTGGAAGTATTAAAACCGGTGTTATAGTGAGAGCCTGTTGAAGGAATTTGAATGCAACAGTGGCATTGTCATTCCATACAAATGCATTTTTCTTTAACAACTGAGTAAGTGGTGCACTAATCTTGCCAAAATCCTTAACAAACTTTCGATAGTAGCCAACTAAACCCAAAAAACCTCGTAAGTCTTTGATTGTGGTAGGTATGGGCCATGATAAGATGCATTGAATCTTATCCTGGTCAACTGAAACTCCTTTAGAAGAAATTACGTGGCCTAGATATTTAACTGAATGTTGTGAAAAAGTGCATTTAAACTCCTTGACGAATAATTGATTAGATCGTATTAATTCAAACACCAAAGATAAATGTTGAATATGCTCACTCATGCTCTTACTGTAAATTAATATGTCATCAAAGAACACTGACACAAACCTGCGAAGATAAAGTCTGAAGATATGATTCATAAGTCCTTGAAAGGTGGCTGGTGCATTAGAGAGACCAAACAACATAATCAAAAATTCATAATGACCATCATGAGTTCGAAAAGCTGTTTTTGGAATGTCCGGTTTGTGCATTCGTAATTGGTGATAAGCAGATCAAAAATCCAGTTTAGTAAATACACTTGCACCATGTAATAAGTCCAACAACTCATCCACCATTGGTATTGGAAAACGATCATTAATAGTTAACTTATTTAAAGATCTGTAATCCACACACATACGCCAAGAACCATCCTTCTTACGCACCATCAAAATTGGAGAAGAGTAAGGGATAGAACTAGGTCGGATCAAACCAGTCTGTTGTATCTCAGATACTATCTTTTCAATCTCATCTTTTTGAAAGTGTGGATAACGATATGTCGCATATTGACAGGTGCAGAACCTGGAGTTAAAGAAATACGATAATCCTGCAATCTTTCAGGAGGTAGTGATGTGGGAGTCTTGAAAACATCTGTATAGGTAGAGATCAGGTCTTGCAGCTCAGGTGGAATAGCTGTTGTAGCTTGAATTGAAGTATTTAATGCAGATATGTGTAAGAAAATTGCAAAAGTTTCCCTGCATAATAAATGCTGCATGGGTTCATTATCCAAGAGCATTATGCTGGAAGAATTACTACCAGTTAATACCACATCACCATCTTGTATTCTGAACTTCATGGTCATCTTAGCAAAATCCCATGTAATTGGACCTAATGTACGTAACCATTGAACTCCTAAAACTTCATCACAACCACTGATATCAAGAAGATGAAATCTGTTGTGAAGGAATAATCCTGAAGATTAACTGGTATGTTACGGAAAGAACCGCGAGTTTGTATTTGACCACCATCGCCAACTGTAACCTGTAAAGCATCATCTTCAGATTGTGTGTGATAACCACACTGCTTAGCTATATTTGGATGAAGAAAATTATGTATAGAACCAGAATCAATCAATATAGAGAAAGGATGAGCTTTTGTATAACCCAGAATGCGCATAGTTCTAGGAAAAGGAGAACCCATCAATGAATTCAAAGAAATCGTAGGTACTGATTCCTATGAAAGAATGGTTTGAATCACAGTAGTGTCTTCTTCATCATCTTGCTATTCACGAATTTCTACATAATTTGGAGGAACATCTAATAATAACAATTTAGGCTTCAAACATAAGTGACCAGGCTGATAAAGTTGATCACAATTAAAGTAAAGACCTTTGTCTCTACGTTCTTCTGTTCATCCCAAGTGAGCCTTTTATAACCAGGTGGTAAAGGATTCTTCTTAAACTGAGAAGCATTAGGGTTAGCTGGTGACCTAAACTGAGTAGAACGAGTGGGTTGTTTTGAAGCTGCTAATAATGCATCTTCTTGATTGAGTGCCTTTTTGAAAGCCGTAGACAATGTAGATGGGTCAAGTAATTTCACCACAAAACCAATGTCAGGTTTCAATGAATGGATAAAAAGGTTAATTAGATGTTCTTCTGAAAAGTCAAAGACAAAATTTAAAAGACGTTCAAATTCTGGTATATGGTCTCGAACTGTACCTTTCTGTTTAATGGTACTTAATGCCATTCTAGCATCGACAAATCTCTCAGGAGCAAAACGAGCACGAACCAAAGAGCAAAATTCTTCCCATGTAGTGACTGTCGTCGTGGTCTTCTTCCAACGATGCCAAGCATTGGCATCACCTTTAAGATGTGCAGTAGATATTGCAATCTTCATGGGGTTAGTAGTGGTATGCAAGGAAAATTATTGGTCAGCCTGAAATATCCAACCATCAGGATCATCTCCATCAAAGGTAGGGAACTTTAAACTAATAGCTCCAGTACGAATAGGAGTTTCAAGAATTCCATCACCATTATTAGGGTTAGGAGTACGTTGATGAGTATGCTGAGGACCAGTACCATGCGTATTAATCTGAGGAAAAAATTTCACGAAACACATTACGTAAAGATCTGGTGAGTGCTGCGTCTAAAGCCTGCGTGAGTTTAGATGTGAGTTCTGTGCTCAAAGTTTTTGTTAGATTATCTGTATGCTCAGCTAAATCCAACTTACGATTATTTCTATCCTCATCGCGCAGCTGTTTATCTTCAAAACAATGTTTGGTGATCTGTTCTTCATTGTGAAGATGATTCTTTGTAACAATATCAACAAGAGTATCAATTTTGTTTGTAACTTCATCACTGCTCTGCTTTAGGAGAGACAAATCTTCTGTGTACGTCATCTTTAAAAAAAAATGGTGAAATTTAGGTATGGAATAAACCTTCTCTGAACTAGGTGTTAGGGTTCTAGACCAAAACAAAAGGATTTACGTAACTTAATAGGTATAGAACACGGATAAAACCCTTTGAATTGGGGGTTAACCACCAGAAATAAGAGAATTAAGAAGATTAGGAAGAGAAGATAGTTAGAAGAAGAGTTTGTTGTATTAATTCTTGAGTTTTTTACAAAACTCAGGTGCAGTATTTATAACTGCAAATACTTGTGAAACAGGTAATGCTAACTATAGAGTTCAAACTAAACAAGGAAACTAGAATAAGCTAAATATAGAAAAACTAAATAAGGAAACTAGTATGAATAGGTGTTGGTACACAACATTGTGCAACCTTTGAATCCGGTGTATATTTATTCTCCTATATTAATTGAGTCCTATATGTTTTCTCTTTCTTATTTTTATTTCCCAAAATGTTAATTACAATATGAAATTCTGTCTCCCGATCCCCCCTCTCTCCTGAAATAGTGTTATGTAAATCATAGCAGTCTGAAATTATTTCCACTTAGATCGGTTCTTTAGAAGCAGATTTGAGCGGATCAACTTACATCACAAGCTCTATCTACCTCTTATATTTTTCCTGTTAGTTATTTTCTACTTATTGTCAATTTGTATTAAGTTTTAGTTTTATATAATTTAGGTTTTATTTTTGTGATTGATTGTGTAATGACATTCTTAAGTTTGGGGTTCGGTCTGATAATCATCTCATACGGGTACAAGAGCTCTGACATCTTCTCCGGCGAGTTCATTAGTTCACAACTGATAATTCTTTCATGTTTCTCTCTGTAGCAAACTCACCCGCAACAACAACAATTTCATCAGCAATCCAACCAATGAAATCAAAAGCAGAAAAAGAACAACAATAATCAAAGAAATGGAAACAAAGACAGAGATAACTAGATCATCTTCTACTTCATCAACTATGACAGATGTTACCAAGACTCCTAAGCCGATTCAGTCTGATTCACCCCGATATAGACCGCTAAAAACCAACTTTAATGACCTTTGTTACATTAGAAATTGTTATTGTTGCAATTACTTAGATTTAGGTAGATATTGTTACTTTTAAAACATATCATGATATTAGTTGTGCATGATCTTGAAAATATTGGGTTGGATTTGATCAGTCAATGCTTTATGCAGTCATACATATTGATTTTATTACAAAATAAATTTTTCCTTTGACGAGGCTTGTTCCTCTTGGAATTCTAAACTGGTTATTATGTTTAGGTAGGACGGTTTAAACATAATAACCAGTTTTCCAATTATTGAACCATCCTTTTATTTGAGTTCTTGTATAATGCTTCAGATTTTCAAAATCGGGTTTATCAATATATTGTATGAGGTTCGCCTCTTTTTCAAAAATGAAATAAAATATAAAGTTAATTCTGAGGCTCAGTCCAAGATAGGAACCAGAGGCAAACACAATAACCGGTAGAGGCCCTTGAATAGGCTGAGACCAGACCATGCTAATAGGAGTAGGGGTGAATCATCACGATTAAAATTACTAAACAATTTTCCATTCGAAGGTATCAAGGTTTTCTCGGTAAGATCTTGAAAAACTATCCTCATTCCCATAAGAGGAAGGAAGCTCAAAGTCCAAATTGAATGGAGAATCACTCTTAAGAAACTTTAAAGTCTAATGTTGATGAAAACTCATTCCCACTAGAGTAAACAAACTTTAAATTCGCATCAACAACTTTCATCCAAAAAAAGGGATTATAATAATTGCATAAAGTAGTAAACCTACTGGAATATAATGTCGCCGGCCTTGTCACCTGGGGTGTTGTTGAGACTATTAATATTGTTACAACTTACTAACCCTCTACTGAAGTGTTGGAATCTTGCAACAATGAACAACACATTAGATGTATCAAAAATAATATGTAAAGAACTAAACCAAAACAACTCTACCGAAACAACTTGACGAGGGCAAAATCACAGGTTCAACAAGTTGTCCTTAACACATTAGTTCGCGAGTATACTCGAGATGAGCAATGGTAAACCCCTCATGGCGAAGATGTGTCTAGGATAAGACTGCCCGATATAACTTGAGTTAGCACAACGCAAGTTACCCACTCTTGAACTTAGCAACAAGGATTGGAAGTGAAGACGCGCCGCGAAAACGAAGAAAGAAGATGATAAAACGAATTGCTTCTGATATATCTTGAAAACAGATTTTCGAGTTATATTTATATGAGAAAATACTTGCAAATCAAGTTAGGTTTTTGGTTTCCTTCAAAAACAAGTTTTTGTTTCTTGTAAAACAAATAAAACACGTAAAAGGAATTTTCCCATAAATAAAACTCTTAAGAAAATATTTTTGGAATTAATTTCCTAAAGAAAAACTTGCAAAAATAAATTCTATTAGATACGGGACTTGGTGCATGGTATATGCGCATGTGCATGGGTCGAAACATGTATATTTCGGCCCTCCCCTTCCACCCTCGTTTGTCAATATATCCATAAGCAAATGGTTATATAGTGGAACTCCTCTAGATCAAACCACACCAAGACTAAAACATCTTTATTAAAACTCATTTTTCTCCAACAATCCAACACATGAATGAAATCTCGGTAAAAAAAATGAAAAATCAGAGTACGGAAAATACCATTTAGGCAAAGGTGTACATGAGGTCTTGAACCATTGCTTAGTGAGAAGTTACCGGAACTACTTGCTAGACAGTGAACGCGATGTCTTGAACAGCTAGCGTTTGGTGCAATTCGCGATAGCATCCATGCATGATATTCTCCAAGTGTTGCTAAGCTCGTGCCGTTTTGTCCATTTTGGCCCTGGACATATCCTGTTTCTCAGAATGCTCTAGAGAATCGGCTCCATTCTCATAGGAAGCGACCCACTTCCTCATTCAGATAGGTGAGTCCCATCAAGAGTGTTTACTGCTACACCCCACTTCAATCTTAAATTGAAACTATAGACTCATTAAGACTTAATTAAAAGTCATCCTCCACATGCAGTCACACTATCACATCAACACCATAGGGAAGGGACGGAGAATGAAATTCTCTGATAGTGTTTACCTTTACCCACCACTAATTAGTTGTCTCATTCGAAACCTTGATCTTGGGATCTCCAGTCAGCAAGGTTGAGTGTTGGGATATTTTATTATGCCGCAAGTGCACGGCCGTCGATAGAACAGTATACAAATGTGGTTCTTTCCACGGGGACTAAATTTGTTACCTTTAATTTTTAATTAAATCAAGTGAGACAAAGAATAATATAAGATAAAAATTAATCAAAATTAATAAAATAAATAAATAAGAAACACACCAGGGCTATGATTCCACCACTATGTTGGCTACTAGATTATTCAACCATTTTCTATAAAATTCTTCAACACTGCTTCAAGGCGATTTAGGACATGAATATTTACGTCTTGGAAGGTAAAACATTATAACCCACTGTATTGAAGTTCTCAAAAATACTAATAATTTATCTTCACTTAAAGTGTTGTTCTCTATGAACAGAATATAAAACTCAATAAAATAAGCACGAGGACATGCGAAGAAAATTACTATCATTACGAAACGAGAACAAGGACCAAGTTGGATTTTTATAAAAAAAATAGTGGAAATCCTCTTGCATACATCATAGGGCTTCATCTAGCCCTAGTACAGAGTTATTCCATTACAAAAGCATAAAGAAAAGAAAAATCCTAAAACTTAATATTTCTCTGGACTACGGACCCCGGACCTCTCCCTTCCAATGCTTCCACCACTATTTATATATTCAGGTCTTCCAGTATTTCCAAAATGTATATGTGAATTTCCAATAAATATCTTTATTCTCTTCCTTTATTTATGAGATTGCCTCTTCTTGCTTTCCATAAGTAGAAGGTATCACAATAATCCTCCAAATATTGTACACAAGGCAAATTTAATTCTAATATGTGGATATTATTCCCATTGTATGATGTCGACTTCTGTGGGCCCCAAAATATATCTTGTCATTAATTCCAATTCCTCAAATTATCAGACTTTCCATCCATTTTACGGGAAAAATACCGTATTTTTGTCCAATCGAGCTTTATTTACTAAATTCTGCAAAAATAAATAAAATCATCAAATATGTACAAAATAAAGAACTAAATAAATTTAAATTTGAGTAATAAATATGTAAGAATTAAGCACTTATCATTGAGTCTCCTTCATGGCAAGTTTAAATATTGAGCCTAAGCCCCATCCCCTTCGATGCTTTACTAACTATCTCCTTGGACAAACCTTTCGTCAAAGGGTCCGCGATATTCTCCTTGGACCTTTTCCAATATATTGAAATAACGCCAGTCGAGATTAGATTTTTCAAATAATCATGTCTTCTACGCATGTGTATAGACTTTCCATTGTAGAAGCTACTCTTAGCTCTACTTATTGCAGATTTGCTGTCACAATGTATATATATAGCTGTCACAGGCCTATGCTAGAGAGGAATATCTTCTAAAAAGTTTCTTAGCCATTCGGCCTCCTCTCCTGCTTTATCTAACGCAATAAACTCCGACTCCATAGTGGAACGAACTATACATGTATGTTTGGAACTCTTCCAAGATACAGACGCACCTGCTAGAGTGAATACATATCCACTCGTAGACTTAGACTCCTCTGAGTCTGCTATCCAGTTTGCATTGCAAAATCCCTCAAGGACGGCCGGATACCCTTCGTAATTCAAACAAAAGGTCATTGTGTACTTCAAGTACTTTAGCACTCTAATAAGTGCATCCCAATGTATCTGCCCTGGATTACAAGTATACCTGCTTAACCTACTCACAGCATAAGCAATGTCTGGTCTCGTACAATTCATCAAATACATCAGACTTCCTATGACTCTCGAGTATTCAAGTTGGTTAACTCCTACACCCTTATTCTTCATGAGATGACAAGAAGAATCATACGGAGTACAAACAGGTTTGCAGTCAAACTGATTATATTTCTTAAGTATGGATTCAACATAATTAGACTGACTCAGACTATAGCCATTAGAAGTTTTTCTAATCTTCATCCCTAATATGACATCAGCGGGGCCTAAGTCTTTCATGTCAAAGTTCTCATTCAACAATTTCTTAGTGGAATTAATAACATCTATGTTTGTACCTAGTATAAGCATATCATCAACATACAAGCATACAATCATACATGCATCCTTGACAAGTTTAGTATAAACACACTTATAAGATTCATTAATTCTAAATCCACTAGAAATCATCACATGATCAAATTTATCGCGCCACTGTTTAGGTGCTTGTTTCAACCCATACAAAGATTTAACCAGTTTACAAACTTTCTTTTCACAACCTTTAACTACAAATCCCTTGGGTTGTTCCATATAAATCTCTTCACTTAATTCACCATTAAGAAACACTGTCTTTACATCCATTTGATGTATCTCTAGATTATGAACATAAGTTCATCCTAATGGAGCTAATTCTTCTACTCACTGGTGAATAGGTGTCAAATAAATCTATACCTTCTTTCTGTTTGTAGCCTTTAGCTACCAACCTAGCCTTGTATTTTTCAACGATTCCATCTATCTTACGTTTTATCTTGAAAATCCATTTACAACCTATGGCCTTAGACCCTGGAGGTAAATCTACAAGTTCAAAAGTACCATTTTCTCGGATGGAATCCATTTCGCTAATGGAAGCTTCTTTCCACCATGGAGCTTCAGGACAAGTCATGGATTCTCTATAAGTTTGAGGATTAGACTCGGCTAGGTAAGTAATGCAACCAGGATAGGTTTTCTCAGTTCTAACCTTTTTACCTCTTCTAGGTTCTATTTCTGGTTCATCTTCCTCTAAAGGTAATGACTGACTGGTTGGCGGCAAATCTAGGGGATCATCTAAACATCTCTTTCGAGAATCACGTTTCACTGGAAAAACATTCTTAAAAAACTCAGCATCCCTAGACTCCATGATAGTATTCAACCCTATGTCAGAAATTTCAGAACTCATAACCATAAACCTATAAGCACTACTATGCTCGGGATACCCTATAAAAACACCATCAACGGTTTTGGGTCCTATCTTAGTTTTCTTAGGAGGAGGTATGGCCACCTTTGCCAAGCTCCCCCACACTTTGAAGTAAGCATAAGATGGTTGTCTACCTTTCCATAACTCATATGGAGTTTTATCTGATCCTTTAAAGGGTACTCTGTTCAGGATGTAATTGGCTGAGAGGATAGCCTCCCCCCACAAGTTCGAAGGTAATCCTGAACTAATCAACATGGAATTCATCATATCCTTAAGGGTACGTTTCTTACGTTCAGCTACACCATTGGATTGAGGTGAATAAGGGGTTGTTGTCTCATGTATTATGCCATGTTCTTCATAGAAATTTCCTATGGGAATTTCATACTCACCACCACGGTCAGACCTAACAGTTTAAATGGTAGCATTCAATTGGTTTTCAACTTCACGCTTATATATCTTAAAGGTTTTTAAGGAATCATCCTTCCCTCTAAGCAAATAAACATGGCAGTATCTTGTACAATCATCTATAAAAGTAATAGAACATTTCTTACCACCTCTTGTTTGAACTGACTTCATATCAACTAGGTCTGAGTGGATTAATTCTAAAGGTTTAGAGTTTCTCTGGACATTCTTATTGAATGATTTCTTAGCATGCTTAGATTCTACGCAAATCTCACACTTATGATTTTTATCTAAAGTGAATTTGGGTATGCAGCCTACGCTAGCCAGTTTATACATTGATTTATAATTTACATGACCAAGTCTACCATGCCAAACATTCAATAACGCACACATGTAAGCAGAAGAATCATTCAATTTCACTTCAGGACAGGTTACATTAAGTTTATAAAGACCCCCATCTTATAACCCTTACCCACATAATCATTTCCCTTAGTTACTATAAGTTTTCCAGACTCAATTGTAACTTTAAAACCCTTATCATCTAAAACAGAACAAGAAACAAGATTTTTGCAGATGTCTGGAACATAAAGAACTTCATTCAATGTGAGAGTCTTGTTAGATGTGAGCTTCAGACCAACCTTTCCTTTTCCTGCAACCTCTGATGGAGATGAGTTACCCATATATAGTTTCTCGCCTTCCCCTACCCTCTGGTAGGAGGTGAACAGGTCTCTGTTCCCACAAACATGCTTGGAAGCTCCAGGGTCTACCCACCAGTCCATCACATTGGTCACCAAATTAACATCAAACACTACAGCAGAAAACTCGTCCTTGTATTTTTCAACCAAGTTAACATTATCCTTCCTGTCCTTACGATGTCTACAGTGAACTGCCATATGGCTAGTAACTCCATACGCATAAAAAAAAACCCCTTAATTTTAGTAATGCTAGACTATGGTTTTCGAAACGTACCTTTCTTGGGAGGACCACGCTTAGAGTTACGATTGTTACTCTCACCTTTTCCAGCTTTGGAGGATTTGTGTTCAGTCATATGAGCTTTGTTACTCATGTCCCTTACAGAAGACATGTTCTTATCCTTGGAGCACAACAATTCTTCCACTTGAATCTTATTTCCCAATTCAACCATGTTGATCTCACTAGTTTCATGTCTTAGATTTCTCTTATACTCCGACCAAGAAGATGGTAACTTCTCAATTACCACAGATACTTGAAACGTCTCATCAATAACCATACCTTTAGCAAGAATCTCATTAATGATTTGTTGAAGTTCGAGGAATTGATCAAAAATAGACTTATCATTCGTCATCTTGAACTCCATAGACTTCGCCACCAGAAATTTCTTGCTCTCTGCAGTCTCCGCTTGATACTTTACTTCTAACGCAGTTCACAAATCATAAGCAGTGAAATTTTCTTTAGAGTTGTAAAAATCATACATCGG
This sequence comes from Papaver atlanticum, assembly GCA_023531105.1. Taxonomy (NCBI): domain Eukaryota; kingdom Viridiplantae; phylum Streptophyta; class Magnoliopsida; order Ranunculales; family Papaveraceae; genus Papaver; species Papaver atlanticum. The sequence goes on along the minus strand of JAJJMB010002020.1, from coordinate 16,853,740 downwards.
ATCTTCCAAACCATTCATGATATGATTTTTCACTAGAAAATTAGACCTCTTGTTATACGAGAGCTCCTCCTCAGTCATAACTTCGGCATTCATCAATTCGTCAACTGGAATAAGTACATAGTCAAGTTTATGATGGCTCAGATAAAACAACATCTTGGATTGCTATCTCTTAAAATCCTTTCCGTTAAACTTTTGTGGTCTTTCAACGTCGTTTTTTCCCATTGTTATGAGGAATTCTAATGTGTTAAGATTGTTGGAATCTTGCAACAATGAACAACACGTTAGATGTATCAAAAATAATATGTAAAGAACTAAACCAAAACAACTCTACCGAAACAACTTGACGAGGGAAGAATCACAGGTTCAACAAGTTGTCCTTAACACATTAGTTCGCAGGTATACTTGAGATGAGCAATGCTAAACCCCTCACAGCGAAGATGTGTCCAGGATAAGACTGCCCGATATAACTTGAGTTAGCACAACGCAAGTTACCCACTCTTGAACTTAGCAACAGGGATTGGAAGTGAAGAAGCGCCGCGAAAATGAAGAAAGAAGATGATAAAACGAATTGCTTCTGATATATCTTGAAAACAGATTTTCGAGTTATATTTATATGAGAAAATACTTGCAAATCAAGTTAGGTTTTTGGTTTCCTTCAAAAACACGTTTTTGTTTCTTGTAAAACAAATAAAACACGTAAAAGGAATTTTCCCATAAATAAAACTCTTAAGAAAATATTTTTGGAATTAATTTCCTAAAGAAAAACTTGCAAAAATAAATTCTATTAGATATGGGACTTGGTGCATGGTATATGCGCATGTGCATGGGTCGAAACATGTATATTTCGGCCCACCCCTTCCACCCTCGTTTGTCAATATATCTATAAGCAAATGGTTATATAGTTGAACTCCTCTTTAGTTTTCCACAATGTGGGACTAAAAGAACATTTCATTCACTCATAAAATGAGCAAGTCTCCTTGGACCATAGGTGACTAGATCAAACCACACCAAGACTAAAACATCTTTATTAAAACTTATGCTAACATGAGTAGGGGTGAATCATCACGATTAAAATTACTAAACAATTTGCCATTCGAAGGTATCAATGTTTTCTCGGTAAAATCTTGAAAAACTATCCTCATTCCCATAAGAGGAAGGAAGCTCAAAGTCCAAATTGAATGGAGAATCACTCTTAAGAAACTTTAAAGTCTAATGTTGATGAAAACTCATTCCCACTAGAGTAAACAAACTTTAAATTTGCATCAACAACTTTCATCCAAAAAAAGGGATTGAAATAATTGCATAAAGTCGTAAACCTACTGGAATATAATGTCGTTGGCCTTGTCACCTGGGGTATTGTTGAGACTATTAATACTGTTACAACTTACTAACCCTCTACTGAAGTGGTGCATGACATAATAAATGGTCGTGGTTCTGTCAACCAACCGAGGGGACGATTTGTGACTACTATAAAAAAAATAAATGATTGGATGCAGCAAAAAGTGATGCTTAGGGATTCATGGTTTGTTTTCTTAATGACGGATGTTTGGGGTTCTTAGCAATTAGGCTGTCATACTCTTTTCTTTTTCATAAAAAGAGGAATATACTTCACGTTACATTCATTCATTAATCCAATTTTGGTAGTCGGAAAACTTTACAGAATTTTTCAAGTTCATATTACAATCATCGAATGTATGGTATCTCCCCTAATTCGTAACCGACAAATTTACCCCTACAAAGAACGAACAAACCACATTAGGTGGCCAAACTATCCAATTAATTCCTATTTGCAGCACTGCACATAACAACCATAAGATCTTGTTAAGATCTAAAGTTTTTTTTGAAAAGCAGTACCAACATCAAGTGGCCGAACTGGAAAACGACGCTAATTAGCATCACTGTGGGATCCTTGTTAGATCCAACTGAGTTTTGCTTAGAACAAGCGAATCAAATTTATAACAACTAGGTTATCAAATTAACAGTAACTAACAGTTTCAAAAAAACTGGGTTGGTAAAAAGAGGTCTGAATCGGTGTAAGTCGCCATGGGAGTTTTGGTAACAATTTCTGGAGCTGATGAAATTGCTAATGATCTTGATCTTGTTGCTGAATTTACTATCTTTGTTTCCATTACTAAGGTTGATGTTGTTCTTGTTACTACATAAGTATATTTTTCTCCATATAGAAACATAGTATAACCCTTGAGAAGACTCTTCTTTTCTAGCATGGGTAATGTTACATTATCCATCCATAATGAAAAGATAAAAAGGCAAATGAATATATCTTCTCAATATAAGGACAACCTGAAGGGTTTCGATTAGGTGTGCAACTTTAGGAGAACAAGCTGGGTATCCCAACAACGAAATATAACATGGTTTTGGCTAAAGTGAGCTGGCATATTCATATAACCTTGTTGATAATTAGGTTACACTAAGGGACCTTAATGGATATTGTTGTGTTAATGATCCGAGAAGGAGAGTCATCACCAGCGTCGGTGATTCACATATGTTCGAACATATAATTAATACAGTATATCTCTAACTTGGGGAAAATATGAGTTTCATTAACTTCATATATAATCTTTAATCAGTCAAATAAATGGCAAAGGTCATTTTCCTCCATACTTGATATATTTCATTAAAAGGTTTGTTAAGGAAGACATAAACAACCAAACACATAGCATAGGTCCTCTACCTCCACTAAAACATACGAAAATACCTCTTAGAGATTTGTTGTAAGACCACCCGTTAATGATAAATCAAAGAACAATACAACAATCACAAGATTTAATGAAAGTTTACAACCTGAAATTGGTATATATATATATATATATATATATATATATATATATATATATTGGGTTTTCACATGTTATTGTTTGTGTTAGAGCATTGCTCGGTCAAAATCATAAGTATTGCTATATCAAGCTTGTTGTCAAATTTAGTTGTCAAAACTATATTATGATTTCTAGTCTACAATTAGTTAATTCTCAGTCTAGGATAGAGGTAGTTGAGAAACGAACCAGTCATTATTTGCGTTCTACCGTTTGAAGGAGAAGATCAACCGAAGCTTTTGGAGAACTTCATCAACAAAAGGTAAGTGAATACTGAACCACCTATTTCACAAGTTATATTCACCTTTCTATCCTTGAGACGATTTTCGCATAACTAATTAGACTAGCTTGCATAGACAAGAATTTCGAGTCGAGAACTAATTATTTAGTTTACGAATTTCTCGGAATATAATGACTAAGATTAATGAACATTTGTTCATACTTGATGATAGACGCATTTATGTGTCTATTTTCATCTCTTTTATGTATAGTGTTAGTACCCATTTTTGTACTAATTTTGGTATTTTATCCCTTGTAGGTGTTTTTGGAAAAAATAGGCTTTTGCTGCAAAATTGGCTCGAAAAGTTGTTAAAGGCTCCTGGGAGGACATTTGCTATTCAGACTCTCACTTTGGATAAGGGGTAACCCATTTCCAAGCAGCTGCTAAGCACAGACCGGGACTGGATAGGAGGAGGTCACATTTCTTCACATTTTCAAAAACAGAAAATTGGCGGGAAAATTTCCAGAAAACAGACGGATTTTGGGTTGGAGTGTTGATCGATTTTTATGGAGATTAAAGGGCTGAATTTGATTGGGTTCGTTCCTATGGACCTAACAGGCGAGGTAAGGGTGTTGGAATGGATCCAAAGTGGCTAGAACTCGAATTGGAGGCGGAAAAAAAGTTAAAAATATCACGGTTTATTTTGGGAAAGTTTCTTGGTTTATTTATGGAAACTTACGTGAAGAAGAGGAAGGAAACTCTTCTTAGAGATTTGTTTCTATCACAGGAAGAGTTTGGACAGCTTGGATTGACTAAATAGACGTGCAAGTGATGAGAAAAAGGAATTATCGTATCGTGCTGTGGAGGAAAAAAAAGATTTTTTGGACGGATTTAGAGAGCCTGTGGTGTATAAAAAGGTTGGGACGAGTCTTAGGAAGGTAACCAAGACCTTAGGGGAAAGTTTAGAGACTTAGAGAAGCCAGAAAAATCATTAGAAGAAGATCGGGTTCTGCTGCTGCTGCTGTGGTCGGAGAAGACGAAGAACACAGAACAGCGGAAAAAGAAAGTTGCAGAGGCAGACTTATTTTCAGTGACAACGAGATACGGTCGCTCCTTTCAGCGACTA
>JAJJMB010002020.1:16651613-16849553 GCA_023531105.1 Papaver atlanticum | reverse complement strand
GAGAACACGATTAATATGAGGAGCTAAACCCCTTAGCCGAGGCGACGGAGGAAGCCATTGTTCCATGAAAAGTGGTATAGTTCTATTTTAATTATTTATTGCAATTATTTTACATGATTATTTGCATAGAACTTAAAAGAAAAATTGATTTTTATTGAGTAGTTGTGAGTTGTTTTGATGGAACATGCTAGGTTTTAAAACTTTTGATGTTTCATGCTTTGGGATTACAACTACTACTTCAAAAATCTATTAGAGGCAAATATTAGAATCACTTAAAAGAATAATATTGCATGGATATTGATTAGAGTTTATCAATTAATTGGTCAATGGTGGAATCCAGAGTCTCGTTATTTTCTTATTATTATTGAAACAACTTTATTTAATTTTCAAAAATCCTTCACAAGCCCGAGATGAACGAACTCTACTCACCACTTTCACTACAACTTAAAATTCACATCAATTTTTGGCGCCGCCGACGCGGACTTGTTTTTAGGGTTTTAGATTTATTTTTATTTTTATTTTTATTATTTTTGTTCTTTAAAATTCACATCAACTTAAAATTCACATCACTTGATCAATTTCGGTGTAGAACAATTTATTGTTCGAAACCAAACCTTGATTCAAGTTTATAATTCGAAAACAGCCTGGAACAGTGATATATGTCATTGATGTTATTCAGGAATATTTTGAATCGATTTTGAGAAATAAAGAACTACTATATTCGGAATACAAGATAGTGTTATCATTCTTACAAATTGAGAAAATTGTTATATGCGAAGCCGTATTACATGTACGCGTACACGTAGAAGAGTAGTTATATTTTGACTTTCAAATTTGTGTGATACGCATATTCGTATGCACATCATAGGAAAATCTGTTTGTTTCGTGATCCGGATAGGTATGCATATCCTATGCAAACCATTTTGGAATTGTGGTAAGGGGATCGGGTTAAAGTACTCAAACCGGTATGCGAACCAATACAGTTCTATGTTTTAGAACCAGTTTAGTACCCAAACCGGTACGCAAACTGAAAAGGTTCTGTGAACTCCGGAACCGATAAAGGTTTTAAGTTTCCAAACCGGTACGTGAACTGAAAAGGTTCTGTCAACTCAGGAACTTAGTGTTGCACCTAAGTTTGCGAACCGGTACGTGAACTGAAAAAGTTCTGTCAACTCCAAAACTCGGTTTTGCTTATAAATTTGCAAGTCGGTCTGCATACCTTGATCACATGATTATGATTCAATTGCGATTAGATTATTTCTCTGAGATAATTTGCATTTGATCAATTCTTTATAATACACAAGACTTATTTGATCACATGATTGTGACTCAAGATCAATGTCTTTGTATTCGTGGAAATGAGTGTTAAGCTTTTAAATTCAAACCGGCTAGTTTCGGTTAACCATGTTGGAAATAGTCTTTATACACGATTTGGTTATGGTTTACCTAACCAGAGTGTATATCTTGTATATGTGAATAAAATTCAAAGTTTTTATCTAACGGTGAATATTTTTTACTTGATTCTAAGCTATCTTAGCTTAAACCTAAACCAACCTATGCTTTGAATGTTTATATAAGGGAAACTCTTAGGAACTGGTATCTTTGAATCCCGACACTACTTTTTGGTGTGTTCTAGTTGTATCTAGATTCGTCCTCTAGAAACCCTTTTAGAGTTTAGCGACTACCAAAGACTTCATTGGGATTCGTGAAGCCATGGCTTGTTATCTATTATTTTGATAACTTGAGTATCCTGATCTTTTTTGATTGTTGATTCATCACTTGAAAAAGATAGATAGAAATCACAAAGTTTTCTTCGTCTCAACTTTGTGATTCCACAAGTTTTATACTAGTGAGGTGAATAATAATCTAGACTGCACTTCAGGTTGCATAAGTCCGGATTTGGAGGATAGCTAGACTATTGTCAAGTTGTTATCGATTTCCATCACCTGGATCTTACGTTTGATCTGGAATAAAGTTTTCAATTGAGTTGAAGTAACTCTTAGTTGGTGTGACGTCATCTAAGGGAATCAATTGCGAGGAGTCCTGCTGGGATTCAAGAGGCGTAATGAGTGCGACTGTACCTTAATCGGTGGGATACCTTTTAGGGATCAATTATATTCCAGACCGAAGTTCATTGGTAGTAGGCTAGTGTCTATAACGGCTTAATACAGCTTGGTGTTCAATCTGACAAGGTCCCAGGATTTTTCTGCATTTGTGTTTTCCTCGTTAAAAAAATTTCTGGTATCTATGTTATTTCTTTTTCCGCATTATATTGTTTATCTTTATAATTGAAATATCACACGTTGTGCGTTGATCAATCACAGTAGATACGTTCGACCTAGTTTTTGGATACGACTTGATTGATCCTTGGATATTGGTCTTTGGTACCGTCCAAGAACTCTCTTTGTAATTAGGTTTACGGATTCAGTTCTGTAAACGTTCTAATCACAAGAGAGATGGAGATATAACTCTAGACACTTTCCTTGATTGAGTTTTTACTCTCGGAGTTATGTTGATTTTTTCCATACATATTTCCTATGAAAAAGTTGGTGGTCTATTTGGGTACTCCCAGTGTTTTTAATTGGTATCAGAGCAGACAAACACGTTAAGACCTAATAAGTCTGTGTTTTAAGTAGTCTGACTATATGGACATGAGTGCAATCTCAATAAACGTACTTCAACGTTTGATGACTCAAATTTTTTATGGTGCAAAATCTCTATGCGTTTCTTTTTACAAGCCCGTGACTTTGAGACATGGAAACTTGTAGCTATTGGATACGAAGCACCATGAGTTGTTAGAGACGGAACTACTATTGCGAAGCCATTAGGAGAATATAGTGAATCCGAAATAAGTGATGTAAAGCATAATTCTGATGGGTCAAACGCTATTATCCACGCCATAAGACCGGATCTTCAGCACCATGTGACCTCGTGCACGAAGTATAAAGATGCTTATGATATCTTAGAAACTATATTTGAAGGAGATACCTCAGAGAAAGATATTAGGCTTTGAAACCTAACTTCTGACTGGGAAAATATTCGTATATCTGATGAAGATTCATTTAAAGAATTTAATCAAAAGGTGTCTAGTATTGTTAATGCTTGTTTTGCATTAGGGAAGACTATCTCCCAAAAGGAGACTGTGATGAAAATTCTCCGATCTTTACCTGCAAGCTACAAGTCTAAGAAACATGCCATCATTGAAGGAAATAACCTTGATTCACTTTCCAGGAACTCTCTTGTTGGAAAGTTGAAAATATTTGATCTAGAACACAAAAGAGACAATCAGTACATTTCAAATGTGGTAAGAAATGTTAATGACAAATCTCTGAGTCCTAAAAGAATTGATGAAAAAGATGAGAATATCCTTAATCGAACTCTATCACTGTTTATACAACATATGAAGAAAACTCTTAGACAGAGAAAAGGGAAAGATCATAAAAAATCATCAATCAATAATAAGGATAAAAAGGTTCATATAGACAAAGATACTATAGTCTGTTCCAAATGTCTTGGTCATGGTCATCACATATCCATGTGTCCCGACAAGGATTATCGTGAAAAAACTAAAGCTTGGATGACAACCTTAGACTATTGTCCCGAGGATGAATCACCCAATGCAGTTCTTCTCACATATATTGATAATAAACAAGCTCAGGATTTAAATGATTTTAGCCACAAAAGAAATAATCAATATCTTGAATGAGAAAATTCGTTCAGTGAATGAGAAAATTCGTTTAGTGAAGGCTGAATTTCAACAAATAAGGGACATGTGGACAAAAAAATTGAGAATATGGAATATGAACTGGAAAAATTGAAATATGAACAAAGATGCCCAAGTCATCTGGTGGAATCAACTATTCATAAAAAAAAAAAAACGGTCTCGACCGAAAAACTCTTGTAAGAACAGCAAGTACCACTCTCCTTATGGTGTCTTAAATAACTCCCCCACACTTAAACAAGAAAAGTTTAAGACTAGGAGTATGAAGATGATATGAGAACCTCTAAGGGTCCTGAACAAGAATCATGCTTATTCAAGGGATAAAACTCTTATAAAGTCTAAATCCTCTACATCTATATCATTTCAGAAACAGGAGAAAATCCACAAAAGGAAGATGTTTGAACTCTCAAGAGAAGTGAGCATGGAAATTCACAGGCTACGAGGAAAAATTGACAGGTTTAAAAGGAAATTACGTGAGGCAAAGGTAACAGACTCACCTTCTGTATCTCAAATTATGGTTAAGGTAAGTAGAAGATCTAGACTAAATAAGTTTGTTCCCAAAAAACAACCTGATCCTCCAATATGGAGGAAGTTGACACATGCATAATTCTCTAGTTGGTTCTTATCTTTCCCTTGGATGAGAACTAAAACTTAAAAAGGGAATAAGTGTCAAATTCTATATGATATGTGGGCATAAAAATAAATTGTAGATGGTAGAGTTTCACTCCCTAAAACAATCTATGACAACTACTCTGATGACCTTGTGCTCTAAATTTATTTGTTGAGCTAGGTAAGAAAATTGTTATGGAAAATACTTATTTATCCCATGAGATCATGTGAGGTTGACAAACTTATGTGAAATATCTTAAGTCTAGGGTAAAGGATGTAATAGGAATTTATCAGCATATTCGAAGATATCTCTGGATTATCTAAGTTCGATAACCTGGCTTGCAAACAATTTATCTCTTTTTCAGAAACCATTTTAGGTTCAGGAATTTCTCATGTCTTCTTGAATCTTCTCAAGCAAGGAGGATGAAGTCTGGACTGTGCAACATCCAACATGGAAAATTAGGTTTGAATCATCAGAGAGTAATTCTTTCCAACACAAGGATGAAGCTACACCTTGCGACAATCAACCTGGATCTCAATTTGACGAGTTATCTCTCAAATTGAATCTTGTTCTAGAACAAGTTCAAGCACTATGCTCTGAACTATAATCCTCCACAAAAAGGCTTGAAGAGAAAATAAAACTAGTTGAATCCAGGTTCGATCTTATCGAAGAGGAACTTGATGACTAAAGAAACTATGAAAATGTCTAGGTCTCTCAGAGTAAACTCTTCTAGATCATTTTTATCTAGGAAACTACTTTTGAGGATTCTATTCTTGAGAAGGATTACTATGGTTTGGTATAGTAAAGATTGTGATTACACATAGATATTTCCAATGTTTTTCATCTTGCATGTTTTTAGATTTATTTATTTAAATTCTAGAATTATTGGAAGATGAACTTGCAGTATGTAATCATTATTTGTTTATTTATTACAAAATTCTTATGAAATATTTGTGCCTTTACATTCTCGTGAATCGAGCTAATATTTCATATATGCTCATAAGTTAAATCTATTATGTTTTTATAAACGGAAAATAGAAAAAACTCTTTGAGATTATTCTCGTAGTATTGATCTTCTTGTGATCACACTTTCGTGTTCTTGATGCTTGACACACTCCGTAATATCTTCTTATGTTGAGTAAAATCAAATAAGATTGTCTCTTTGTTCGTAACTGGCCTTGAGATTAATTTATGTCGATTCTATGTGTTAGAGCACTGCTTGGTCGAACTCGCAAGCGTTGATATCTCAAGCTTGTTTTCAAGTTTAACTGCCAAAACTATAAGTCTTGATTTCTAGTCTACTTATAGCTAAGTCTCGGATTAGGATAGAAAGTGTAGTTGAGCATTAGACTTCACGGTGTTCATCGATTGAAGACGAAGAAGAACTACTAAGGGTATCTTGTGGAACTTCATCAACAAAAGGTACGTGGAGACTTGAACTCATCTATCACTCAAAAGTCTATCTACTCTATCTCGTATTTGAGACAAAAGTCGTATAGCTATATAGACTTCAATTATACACATTTGATATTTCGAGATGAGTTTATCTGGCTTACATATTTCTCGAAATATATGTTGGTAAGCTTTCGCTTTAACCAAGTTTATCTTATATTCTTGACGAAAGTCAAAAGATGATCATGTCGCCTGGTAACATCTTACATGACTTGTGTGAGACAGTCATTTGATATAGACTTAGAATGTTTCGTATTGGTCCTTCGATCACTTGAAAATTACTTTGAAACTAATAGTTTGTGTGAGACAACCATTATCGTCTTCCGAGAATGTATCAATGATTGAAATAAGAGTTTAGAATAATTGGATATAAGCATAGTATGCGTACTTGCATATATGTAATCCAAGTCCTGGAACCATGGTATGCATACCCGTATGCGTACTGCTTGGTTTGGTGAAAGTACAGGAACCTTGTACGCATACCGGTACGCGTACTATCGTAAGGTTCAGTTCCGGAAATTTCTGCTGAGTTTGGAAGGTATGCGTACCAGTTCGCGTAAAACTTAGTACGTCCATTTAGGTATGCGTACCCGTTTGCATACCTCAGTGGATAATGTTCTAAAATCGGTTTGTTCATGAACTAATACATTTATATAATAAGGAATGCAATCTTATGAAAACCGTGGCTATAATGTTCATGACTTGATTCGAGTGAATCAAAATTGATTTTGCTTCAATTGTATCTTGTATACTTCTGTGAGAATATAAACAATTGAACAACTTTAGAACTAGTTTCATTTGATTCATTTGAACTAGTTATGGTTAAGATGAATAAGGTTGATATGAAAGTGTTCATATGGATAACCTCGGTTAACTATTGTTGAGCCAACAATGGTTCACACGTTTAGGTACGGTTACTTATATCTAAATGAAGTCACTTTTCATTTATGTGTAACAATCTAAGTTCGATCTAACTGTTGAAAGATATTAGCTTGAGTCTAATCAGGTTTTCATCTAACGGTGAATATTGAATGCTTGGTAACCAAGACAGCTTAAATTGCAAACCATGATTTGAAGACTATATAAAGGAGAACTCTAGCAACTGGGAAACCTAATCCCCACACCTCTTGTGTGATACTAGTTGCGACTAGAGTCGATTCTCCTTTAACCTTAGGTTTTTCACGAAACCCTGCAGGTTAACGACTTGAAGATTTCATTGAGATTGTGAAGCCATAGCCAACTATTTTCTATGTAGTTGTGTGTTTTGATCTTGCTGTTTTCTATCGTGATTGAGTACTATCTTCTCTAAGATTTGCTCGAGATTTAATCTCCGATAGGCAAGATAAAAAGTAGTCACAAACATCTTCGTCTCATCGTTTGTGATTCCATAATATCTTGTTTTTCTACCATACGATTAAGATTATTGTGAGGTGATTGATATTTCTAGTATGTTCTTCGGGGATATAAGTCAGGTATATCAATTGGCTCCTGTTCACCTTGATTTATCAAAAGACGGAACAAAACTCATATGTTTATCTGTGGGAGACATATTTATCTATTTAATAGACTTTTCTGTGTGAGACAAATTGGTTTATCAAGTCTTCGACTTTGGGTCGTAGCAACTCTTAGTTGTGGGTGAGATCAACTAAGGGAATCAAGTGTGTAGAGTCCTGCCGGGATTCAGAGACATAAGGAGCGCAACTGTACCTTGATCAGTGTGAGATTGGTTAGGGCTCAACTACATTCCAGTCTGAAGTTAACTTGGAGTAGGCTAGTGTATGTAGCAGATTAATACAGTATGGTGTTCAAATATGGACTAGGTCCCGTTTTTTTTTGAATTTGCAGTTTCCTCGTTAACAAAATTTATGGTGTCTATGTTATTTCTTTTCCGCATTATATTTGTTTATATAATTGAAATATCACAGGTATTGCGTAGTTCAATCAATTAGATAATCCAACCTTTGGTTGTTGATATAAATTGATTGACACTTGAATATTGGTCTTTGGTACCGTTCAAGTTGTTTCACATAATAATCAGGCTCACGGATTTCTATCTGTTTGATTTGCTGATTACATTGTGAAACAGAGATACAACTCTTGGATATATTTCCATTAATTGAGTCTGACTGTCTAGTTGATTATCTTGGAATTATATTGGAGTTGTCCATACAGATTGCTAAGCGAAATATTTGGTGTGGTTGTTGTACCCCCGCTTTTTCAATTGGTATCAAAGCAGGCAAACACGTTTAAGACCTCATAAGTTTTTTTTACTAGTGATCCGACTCTATGGACAGATGTGATATCTCAATATATGCACCACCAGATCCAGGGATTTCAGAATTCTCTTCCATGCCTGATTTAATAAAATCTATAGAAGAAATTCTATTTAAACCTTCACCAGGTTAAAAATCCCTTGAAGTGTTTTTAGGGCTTGAAAAGATACTTGAAAGCTTATCTCTTGATATTGAGTTATACCTCCAGAAAGAACAAGATTCTCTAGACAAGCTAAATCAAGTTATGATGAATAATACTCATGTCGAGGTAAATATTGATTTACTAATTAGTGAGAGCAATGCTCCTCCTCTGTGTAATCCTCTTGGTTTTATCAAACTAAACGTCTTAAGAGGGGAGTGTAAATCTCTGTCATCTGACGATATCACCTCAAAGCATGAATCAGTTCATTAGTTAATTCCTGATTAACTTTATCATGATAATGGTATTGCCCTTTTCTATGAGAAATTTAGAATGTCTCTTTTTACTAAAAGAGTTTCTCTGTGCAGTTTTGAACATTATCTGCAGAGACTATGTGTTATAAGCTGGAAACGAAGAAATCAGGAACACAAATTATCTTTTACTCTTTTTAAGTTCTTTGAAAAACTTGTAAAAACAGTTTTTTGGGTTTCTCTCAATACTGGAAGATGTAAGAGTTGTTGGAAAGAAACTCTCTCTTGGTGTCATGGTGTGCAAGGCTGCTCTTCTCTTGTGTTCACAATGAGTTGCTCGTTAAAAGGTTGTTTAGCTTTGCTCCAATTTTCTTATTCATATTTGCTTAGTAAAAATATGATGTTTCAAAAACAAACGAGTCCTTGTCACACACGTACGGTTCAAGTACCCTGGTCTTGTAACCATTACGTGTATGAACCGTGGACCAGAATGTGTTGTGATGGTTCATATACCACCATGTGACATGTAAAAGGGGAAGACCTCATTTCATTCTTTTCACCTCTTCTTCCCTACAGTTCGAGTACGAAAAGGAAAACCCAAGAGTTTGTAAACTCTTGAACCTTAATCTTTTCAAGTGTTCTTTGTTCCTTTGTGTTGGTAACAGGAAATTATTCAACAAGGTTGTCCTTAATTCTTCAAATTCTCTTGTTCCGGAGTTTCACCATCAACGACCGTTTATGTACTTGGTAAGTTCTTTATCATTCCTTGGTTTCTATGGCTTCTAGGAAAATATTAAATCGTGGTGAGAGTTCGGGTACCAGTTCCAGTTCAAATAGGAGGTTGGTTGACAGTGACGATGAATTTGTTGATGATGATTTGGGTGTAGACATTCAACAACCATACTTTGATGCTAGTCGTCAAATTAGTTTTATCAACATTTCTGTCAGGGACAAATATAATAGATTCTCTAGTGGTCATTTTGTCATGGAAAGGGCATATGATCGATCAGTCCAGGAACCGGATTTTCATATGTTCATGAACCAGTTTGTGTGGGGTGATATTCATAATGGTTTGGGAGAATCATATCTTGAGATGACATGTGAATTTTATGCTAATCTTCATGCACCCAATAATACCAACTGTTGTTTCAAGACCTTGGTCAAAGGAACAATGATTGAGGTTAACCGTGGTGTTATAGTTGAGTTATTAAACTTTCCTTTACATCATTGTTTTGTTGTTCCTCAACCAGAAGGTCAAAGACCAAATAAGAATCAGTTGTCTGAACTGCTCCTAGGAAAGAATGTTCCATGGGTTGAAAGCAAACTCCCTGTGGATAATATAAGCTTTCATTTGAAGATTTTTGGTAAGCTGGATGTGGCCAACTTAATCCCAAGTACTCTCGACAAAAATCTCTGGAGCAGAACTCTGGATGAGTTGGTTTACCATCTTGTTTCTGGTGAAGAGGTTAATTTCTATGGATTAATTGTTTGTCAAATGATTCACATGGTTTCATAAAACAAAAACCCTGGTTTTCCATGCCTCATCAGCCGAATCTGTAGTCAATTAAACATTGCTCGGTTTGGAACTTGTGTTGGTACTCCATCTCTTTTGAGCCAGACAGACATTAACAAAATGAAGAAAACTGCCAATCCTGAAGTTGCTCGTCTTCTTCAAAGGAATGGGTGCCTAGAGAGACGGCTGGCTCATGCTATGACAGTTCATCCCGACTTAGATGAACCAATATTTAAGATTGCTGAGGATTTTTATCGCGATCTGGATTAATGTCTTTCTCTTCATTTTGTTCAAAGTCTTTCTTATGATATTTCTGTTGAACTTCTTATGTTGATCTTATTAAAACAATTATTTTTAATGGTTGTAATAACTTTTATGGTATTTTAGCCTTGAATGATTTTATCTTTCATTTAAATTGCTAAATGTGTTAAATCCATAAGAAGTACAGATGAATTTGTCAAAAGTTAAGTCTTTCATATGTCATTATGCAAATATTGATAAAAGATTGAATGAACTTTTGACAACAAAAGTTAAGCCTATTATGTCATTATGCAAATATTGATGGAAGATAGGATGAACTTTTGTTTACAAAGATTAAGTCTATTACATGTCTCTATGCAAATATTGATGAAAAATAGAATGAATCTTTGAATATTCCGCAGTAGTGGTCTTTCCCTGATCCACATCTTTGTTTATGTACTATGTGGCTCCGTAAGTTCTCTTATGTTGAGCATTTCCGATTAAATTAATCATGGGTTCTATTGTGGTTAATTTAATTGAGTATTTTGGATACAAATTCATGTTTCATGATTATTTGTTAATGTCTAAACAAATCCTTATTTTCTTGTGAAAGTAAGGTCGTTCTTGTTGTTCTTTCGGGAATGACATTTTATGGGGGAGAGTTCTTAATTGAACTTGTGCTTAATTGTCAAATCTTTGTGGGGAATGCGGCTGTGGAATATTGTAGGAGTTTTCTTGTATCTTTATTAACTCCTTGATGAATGCATTTAGTTTCGGCTATATGATTGCATATAAACAAAGTTGATATGTTCTCTTTTTGTCATGAAGTATCTCTATAGAAATTTCATTAGGATCCCACTAGTTTTCGTACCTTTGCCAATTTTATTGACAAAAAGGGGGAGAATTAATGTGTAGTTCACACTACAAATACATATGGTTTACGGATCATTATGTAAGGGGGAGTGGTTTTCATGTGAGATGAAGTATTGATTAAGGGGGAGTGATACATATCACCATAGTATTGTTATCAAAGTTGTGATACAATTGGACTTTGATGCTGTGTAATAATACTATGACACTGTATAACAATGATTGAGAGCAACTGTTTTCTCATTGTTATAGCTACGGATCTTTAACAACTATGATGCTGAATTGAACACATTAAGAATCATTGGAGTACTTGGAAGTGACGAAGATTTCGAGTAATGTTGAAGAACCAAGGAAATCAAGCATTTGGATTGAGAGCTACAAAGTTTATTTATTTTGTATTCCATATGTATTGATAGTTTTGTCACTAAAATTTACAAAGGGGGATATTGTTAGAGCACTGCTCGGTCGAACTCGCAAGCGTTGCTATCTCAAGCATGTTGTCAAGTTTAGTTGCCAAAACTATAAGTCTTAATTTCTAGTCTACTTATAGCTAAGTCTCGGATTAGGATAGAAAGTGTAGTTGAGCATTAGACTTCACGGCGTTCATCGATTGAAGACGAAGAACTACTAAGGGGAGCTTGTGGAACTTCATCAACAAAAGGTATGTGGAGACTTGAACTCATCTATCACTCAAAAGTCTATCTACTGTATCTCGTATTTGAGACAAAAGTCGTATAGCTATATAGACTTCAATTATACACAATTGATATTTCGAGATGAGTTTAACTCGCTTACATATTTCTCGAAATATGTGTTGGTAAGCTTTCGCTTTAACAAAGTTTATCTTATATTCTTGACGAAAGTCAAAAGATGATCATGTGAAAATCGCCTGGTAACATCTTACATGATTTGTGTGAGACAGTCATTTGATGTAGACTCAGAATGTTTCGTATTGATCATTTGATCACTTGAAAATTACTTTGAAGCTAATAGTTTGTGTGAGACAGCTATTGTCGTCTTCCGAGAATGTGTCAATGATTGAAATAAGAGTTTATAACAATTGGATATAAGCATAGTATGCGTACTTGCATATATGTAATCCAAGTTCGGGAACCATTGTATGCATACCCGTATGCGTACTGCTTGGTTTGGTGAAAGTACAGGAACCTTGTACGCATACCGGTACGCAACTGGCGTGAGGTTCAGTTCTGGGAATTTCTTCTGAGTTTGGAAGGTATGCGTACCAATTAGCTTACTGGCGAACCCAAACTTAGTCCGGCCATTTAGGTATGCGTACCCATTTGCATACCTGAGTGGATAATGTTCTAAAATCGGTTTGTTCATGAACTAATACATTTATATAATAAGGAAATAATCTTTTGCAAATCCTGGCTATAATGTTCATGACTTGATTCGAGTGAATCAAAATCGATTTTGCTTCAATTGTGTCTTGTATACTTCTATGAGAATATAAATAATTGAACAACTCTAAAACTAGTTTCATTTGAGTCATTTGAACTGGTTATGGTTAAGATGAATAAGGTTGATATGGAAGTGTTCATATGGATAACCTCGGTTAACTAGTGTTGAACCAACAAAGGTGCACACGTTTAGGTACGGTTACTCATATCTAAATAAAGTCACTTTTCATTTGTGTGTAACAAGCTAAGTTCGATCTAACGGTTGAAAGATATTAGCTTGAGTTTAATCAGGTTTTCATCTAACGGTGAATATTGAATGCTTGATTACCAAGGTAACTTAGATTTCAAACCATGATTTGAAGACTATATAAAGGAGAACTCTCACAACTGGGAAACCTAATCCACACATCTCCTGTGTGATACTAGTTGCGACTAGATTCGATTTTCCTTTAACCTTAGGTTTTTCACGAAACCTTGTAGGTTAACGACTTGAAGACTTAATTGGGATTGTAAAGCCAGACCCAACTATTTTCTCTGTAGTTGCATGTTCTGATCTTGCTATTTTCTATCATGATTGAGTACTATCTTCTCTAAGATTTTCTCGAGATTTTATCTCCGATAAGCAAGATAAAAAGTAGTCAAAAACATCTTCGTCTCATCGTTTGTGATTCCACAATATCATGTTTCGCTACCATACTATTAAGATTATTGTGAGGTGATTGATATTTCTAGGGTATTCTTCGGGAATATAAGTCCAGTATATCAATTGGTTCATGTTCACCTTGATTTATCAAAAGACGGAACAAAACTCATAGGTTTATCTGTGGGAGACAGATTTATCTATTCAATAGACTTTTCTGTGTGAGACAGATTATTGGGTCGTAGCAACTCTTAGTTGTGGGTGAGCTCAGCTAAGGGAATCAAGTGCGTAGAGTCCTGCTGGGATTCAGAGACGTAAGTAGCGCAACTGTACCTTGGTCAGTGTGAGATTGGTTAGGGATCAACTACATTCTAGTCCGAAGTTAACTTGGAGTAGGCTAGTGTCTGTAGCGGATTAATACAGTGTGGTATTCAAATCTGGACTAGGTCCCGGGGATTTTCTGCATTTGCGGTTTCCTCATTAAAAAATTTTTTGGTGTTTGTGTTATTTCTTTTCCGCATTATATTTGTTTATATAATTGAAATATCACAGATTGTGCGTAGTTCAATCAATTATATAATCCAACCTTTGGTTGTTGATATAAATTGATTGAAACTTGAACATTGGTCTTTGGTACCCTTCAAGTTGTTTCACATAATAATCAGGCTCGCGGATTTATATCTTTTTGATTTGCTGATTACGTTGTAAAACAGAGATACAACTCTTGGATATATTTCCATTGATTGAGTCTGACTATCTAGTTGATTCTATATTGGGTGTGGTTGTTATACCCCGCTTTTTCACTATGGATACAAATCCTTGTGATTTGTTAATGTCTGCCAAAATCCTTCTTTTTCACAAAAGCAAGGTCACTCATGTTGTTCTCTTGGGAATGACATTTAATGGAGGAGAGTTATTAAATGACATTTAAATAGAGAAGAGTTCAAGGAGAGTTGAAGAAACCAAGGAAATTAAGGCATGATGGATCGAGGAGTTTTTCGAAGCTTTCTTTTTGTTATCCATATGTGTTAATAGTTTTGTCACTAAAATTGACAAAGGGGGAGATTGTTAGAACATTGCTCGGTCGAACTCATAAGTGTTGCTATATCAAGCTTGTTATCAAATTTAGTTGTCAAAATTATATCTTGATTTCTAGTCTATAATTAGTTAAGTCTCGGTCTATGATAGAGGTAGTTGAGAAACAAACCAGTCATCATTTGCGTTCTACCGTTTGAAGGCGAAGATCAACCGAAGCTTTTGGAGAACTTCATCAACAAAAGGTAAGTGAAGACTGAACCACCTATTTCTCAAGTTATATTCACTTTTCTATCCTTGAGACGATTGTCACATAACTAATTAGACTAGCTTGCATAGACAAGAATTTCGAGTCAATAACTAATTATTTAGTTAACGAATTTCTTGGAATATAGTGACTAAGCTTAATGAACATTTGTTCATACTTGAACAATTTCGGTGGAGAACAATTTATTGTTCGAAACCAAACCTTGATTCAAGTTTATCATTTGAAAATAGCCTGGAACAGTGATATGTGTCATTGATGTTATTCAGGAATGTTTCGAATTGGTTTAGAGAAATATAGAACTACTATATTCGGGATACAAGACAGTGTTATCAGTCTTACAAACTGAGATAACTGTTATATGTCTGAAGTCATATTACATGTACTCGTACACGTAGTGGAGTAGCCATATATCGACTTTCAGATTTGTGTGATACGCATATTCGTGTGCACATCATGGGAAAATCTGTTGTTTCGCGATCGGATAGGTATGCATATCCTATGCAAACCATTTTGGAACTGTGGTAAGGGAACCGTGTTAAAGTACTTAAACCGGTATGCGAACCAATATAGTTCTATGTTATAGAACCAGTTTAGTACCCAAACAGGTGTGCCAACTGAAAAGGTTCTGTGAACTCCAGAACCGGTAAATGTCTTAAGTTTGAAAACCGGTACGTGAACTGAAAAAATTATGTCAACTCCGGAACTTAGTGTTTCACCTAAGTTTGCAAACCGGTACGTGAACAGAAAAAGTTGTTCCGGAACTCGGTTTTGCTTATATGTTTGTAAACCGGTCCGCGTACCTTGACTCAGCCGATTCACGAACTACTCAAGTATTT
The DNA here is from genome assembly GCA_023531105.1 of Papaver atlanticum. Lineage (NCBI taxonomy): Eukaryota > Viridiplantae > Streptophyta > Magnoliopsida > Ranunculales > Papaveraceae > Papaver > Papaver atlanticum. The sequence continues at coordinate 16,834,284 of JAJJMB010002020.1, read as the reverse complement.
GTACTTTGTGCATTGACAAACTATGTCGATTATGATTCAATTGCGATTAAATTATTTCTCTGAGATAATTTGCATTTGATCAATTCTCTATAATACACTAGACTTATTTGATCACATGATTGTGACTCAAGATCAATGTCTTTGTGTTCATGGAATTGAGTGTTAAGCTTTTAAGTTCAAACCGGCTAGTTTCGGCTAACCATGTTGGACATAGTCTTTATACACGGTTCGGTTATGGTTTACCGAACCAGAGTGTATATCATGTTTATGTGAATAATATTCAAAGTTTTCATCTAACGGTGAATATTGTTTGTTTGGTTCAAAAGCTACCTTAGCTTAAAACTAGAGCAACCTATGCTTTGAATGTCTATATAATTGGAACTCTTAGGAACTGAGATCTTTGAATCCTAAAACTACTTTTTGGTGTGTCCAAGTTGTATCTAAAGTTTTCCTCTCCATAAACCTTTTAGGGTTTAACGACTATCAAAGACTTCATTGGGATTCGTGAAGCCAGGTCCAATTATCTTTTATATTGATAACTTGAGTATCCTGATCTTGTTCGATTGTTGATTTATCACTTGAACAAGATAGACAGAAATCACAAAGTTCTCTTCGTCTCAACTTTGTGATTCCACAAGTTTTATACTTGTGAGGTGAACAATAACCTAGGTTACACTTTGGGTTGCATAAGTCTGGATTTTGAGGATAGCCAGACTTTTGTCAAGTTGTTATCGATTTGCATCACCTGGATCTTACGTTTGATCTGATCATCTGTTTCGATTGTAAATCAGGAAATCAATTATAGGCTTAATATGTGGGAGGCACATTTTGTTTAAAGTCTTCAATTGAGTTGAAGCAACTATTAGTTGGTATGACGTCATCTAAGGGAATCAATTGCGCGAAGTCCTGCTGGGATTCAAGAGGCTTAAGGAGCGTGAATGTACCTTAATCGGTGGGATACCTTTTAGGGTTCAACTACATTCCAGACCGAAGTTAATTGGTAGTAGGCTAGTGTTTGTAACGGCTTAGTACAGTTTGGTGTTCAATCTGGACAAGGTCCCAGGGTTTTTCTGCATTTGCGGTTTCTTCGTTAACAAAATTTCTGGTGTTTGTGTTATTTCTTTTTTCGCATTATATTGTTTATCTTTATAATTGAAATATCACACGTTGTGCGTTGATCAATAACAATAAATATGCCCGACCTAGTTTGTTGGATACGACTTGATTGATCCTTGGATATTGGTCTTTGTTACCGTCCAAGAACTTTGTTTGTAATTAGGTTCACGGATTCAGTTCTTTAAACGTTCTAATCACAAGAGAGATAGAGATATAACTCTAGAAACTTTCCTTGATTAAGTTTTTACTCTCGGAGTTATGTTGAGTTTGTCCATACAGATTCCCTACGAAAAAGTTGGTGGTGTATTTTGGTACCCCCAATGTTTTCATTTTGGTTTTACTAATTAGAATAAATATGTTTGATTCTTTAGACAAGTACAAAATGGTAGACCTTGTAGAGGGATCCCCTGGAAAAATCGCGTGTAAAGATAATATTAGTAAGGAAGACCTTATTTTAATAACCATGTTCCTAGCTAGGATCAAATTAAACTCATAGGACCTAAAGTATTCGACTAGGTTATACCTTGAGAGCGTACTTCTTTATAGCTCAGGAAGATAGACTCATTTCAGGATAGCCAAGATTTATTATTAATTTGGTGATATTAAGAAATTTTGGAATAGAAAAGCGAACTTGTTATCCCACGGGTATTAATAGTGTGTGATTAATAAGATATATATGAGTATGCTTGTTGATAATTGTTTAGTGATGTCGAAGGATTTCCTTAGTACAAAAAATAATGTTAGAGCGCTGCTCGGTCGAACTCACAAGTTTTTGTATCTCAAGCTTGTTGTCAATGTTAGTTAATGTAAACTATATCTTGATTTCTAGTATACTAAAGTTATGTCTCGGACTAGGTATAAAAGTTGGTAGTTAAGTATCAGACATCAATGAATAACCCTTGAAGACAGAAGATCGACGAACACATTTAGAGAACTTCATCAATAAGGTATGTTATGGCTGAACCATTCTATTTACTCACATGCATCATCATTTTATCTATATGATATTGTTTCGTATGATATTTTGAGTCAAGATTGTCTTGTTAAACATATCAAAATATGATTTAAGCAATGGACGTTCATTTATCCTTAGCAATATTAGTTCGAAACAATTTATTGTTTAGGAACTATTTTTGTGTCAGATGGATCATTTGAAAATTGCCCAAGAAATGATATCTATATCCATGTCAAATGAGAATGTTTAAAACATCAAAAGAGAGTATTTCAGAAATACTGAAATCTGGACTCAGGGTAGGTTGGTGAACCATCTAGTAAACCATCAATATCTGATATTCAGAATACCGGAAGGTTGGCGAACCATTTCCCAAAAGGTTGAGTTTTGAATGGGACAGTTCACCAACCTAGTTCATGAACTGTAGTGATCTGAGTTGGTGTTATAACCAACAGTTTACGAAGCGTAGACATATGAGTTCAAGAACGGCAGGACAATTTACGAACCCGGTTCACGAACCATAGCGCACTGAATTCACGAACTAACTAGTTGTTCACAAAAAGTTTCATTAAACGTCCTAGTGAATATTCGCATATTCTCAAAGACTCCATAGACTTTAGTGCAAGAGCCATATCTCTTAGCATGCATATCCGATTGACGCACCCTTTTAGTATATCGTAGCAAAGGCATGGATGAATATCTCGTTAAAGATGTGTTGCCCTATGATAGACGCATTTATGTGTCTATTTTCATCTCTTTTGTGTATACTGTTAGTACCCATTTCTGTACTAATTTTGGTATTTTATCCCTTTGTAGGTGTTTATGGAGAAATAGGCTTTTGCGGCAAAATTGGCTCGAAAAGTTGTTAAAGGCTCCTGGGAGGACATTTGCTATTCGGACTCTCACTTTGGATAAGGGGTAATCCATTTTCAGGCAGCTGCTAAGTACAGACCGGGTCTGGATAGGGGGAGGTTACATTTCTTCACGTTTTCAAAAACAGAAAAATGGCGGGAAAATTTTCAGAAAACTGACGGATTTGTGGATGGATTGTTGATCGATTTTTATGGAGATTAAAGGGCTGAATTTGATTGGGTTTGTTCCTATGGACCTAACAGGCAAGGTAAGGGTGTTGGAATGGATCCAAAGTGTCTAGAACTCGAATTGGAAGCTAAAACTTTCCAAAAATATCATGGTTTATTTTGGGCAAGTTTCTTGGTTTATTTTTGGAAACTTACGTGAAGAAGTGGAAGGAAACTCTTCTTAAAGACTTGTTTCTATCAAGGGAGTAGTTTGGACAGCTTTGATTGATCGAATGCACGTGAAACAGAAAAAAAGAGAGGGAAATATCGCAACTTGCTGTGGAGGAAAAAACCAAGTTTATTCTCGAATTTTCTTTGCTCTACTATGTATAAAAGGGTTGGTTAGGGTCCTAGGAAGGAAAGGAAGAAGTTAGGGGAAGTTTAGAGCCTTAGAGAAGCCAGAAAAATCGTTGAAAGAAAACACGTTTCTGCTGGTGCAAACTGTACCGGAGAAGACGAAGAACACAGAACAGCGGAAAAAGAAAGTTGCAGAGGCAGACTTATTTTTAGTGACAACGATTTACGGTCGCATCATCCTGAAGTCACCGAAGCTCTTCAGCAACGATTCCGTCCGCTGTATTAGACTTTCAGCGACTACAGTATACCCTTTTCTCTCTTGTAATCAACTTTTGAACACCAAAGATGTATTTTGAGAACACGATTAATATGAGGAGCTAAACCCCTTAGCCGAGGCGACGGAGGAAGCCATTGTTCCATGAAAAGTGGTATAATTCTATTTTTATTATTTATTGCAATTATTTAACATGATTTTTTGCATAGAACTTAAAAGAAAAATTGATTTTTATTGAGTAGTTGTGAATTGTTTTGATGGAACATGCTAGGTTTTAACACTTTTGATGTTTCATGCTTTGTGATTACAACTTCTACTTCAAAAATCTATTAGAGGCAAATATTAGAATCACTTTAAAGAAGAATATTGCATGAATATTGATTAGAGTTTATCAATTAATTGGTCAATGGTGGAATCCAGAGTCTCGGTATTTTCTTATTATTATTGAAACAATTTTATTTAATTCTAAAAAATCCTTCACAAGCCCGAGTTGAACGAACTTTACTCACCACTTTCACTACAACTAAAATTTACATCAATTTTTGGCGTCGCTGCCGGGGACAGTTCACCAACCTAGTTCATGAACTGTAGTGATCTGAGTTGGTGTTATAACCAACAGTTTACGAAGCGTAGACATATGAGTTCAAGAACGGCAGGACAATTTACGAACCCGGTTCACGAACCATAGCGCACTGAATTCACGAACTAACTAGTTGTTCACGAAAAGTTTCATTAAACGTCCTAGTGAATATTCGCATATTCTCAAAGACTCCATAGACTTTAGTGCAAGAGCCATATCTCTTAGCATGCATATCCGATTGACACACCCTTTTAGTATATCGTAGCAAAGGCATGGATGAATATCTCGTTAAAGATGTGTTGCCTTATTCCTCACCATAAGTACATTTTGTTTGTTAGAGAGTTGGAATATATAGTTGCTCATGTGTATGAGTTGTAAGAATATCTTGAAGAAGACACTGGTATCTGCGTGTTCGCCATGAGAGCTTTTGGATGAGTTCACATTCATATATTTCCATATTTTCATGTCTTGATATAAATCCCTTGTTCCTTGGAGAATTATGATCCATTAGAGACGTATTTCCATATTTAGATTATGAACTAGTCGTGCTCATTAAGTGTCTATCATGTAAAGAGATGGACGTGACTTCCTCATTACCAGCGATGAATGAGATAAACATCATGACCACAAGTTCTGTACATGAAGAATTTCTCAAAGTATAAAAGGATTTGATGGCATCACTTGATAATTCCAAATTCGATATAGCGTGTCTTTAACAACAGACTAGTGTGATTGAGGAAAGTAGTAGCAACGAGGTTGAAGTCCCCATTCTGGATATGATCAAGTAAGATGAGAAAGCTTCTCAGCCGTATGGGGGTAATGATATACAAGTATTCTGTTAATGTTGCTTTGTTTGTTTCATTAGTGATAGATTTGAATTGATCTTTCCAACAAGATCAAGTCCCGAAGTGCAAAAAATCCAAGAGGTTTTCATTCACTAGACATAGGGGTAGTGTTGAACGGTTTGTGATACACATGGATAAATATGTCATATCTACTCCAGGTGGCGATAGGGCTTCATGTTTTCCCATACATTGTGATGGGGTACTCCAGTATGTATCCATGAGTGATAAGGCTCTATTACGGAAGAGATGAAGGTAGACCAGATGGTATGTGGGTGTTACCTTGTCATCATGATGTTAGTGGAATATCTTGTTCTTAGTACTATTGTTAATCAGATCGTATGGTTGGAGGAGGTGACTGCATTAAATCTCCAAAACTAAAGGAGCCTTCAGTACCTAAGTGTAGCTTACTTTGATTTTCTATTAGATAAGAGATGATTTGATGGTATCACCATGAGTACATGCCTCTAGTGTTAGAGCACTGCTCGGTCGAACTCGCAAGCGTTGCTATCTCAAGTTTGTTTGTCAAGTTTAGTTGATCAAAACTATATACTTGATTTCTAGTCTACTTATAGCTATGTCTCGGATTGGGATATAATGTGTAATTGAGCTTTAGACTTCACGGCGTTCACCAATTGAAGAAGAAGATCTACTGAGGAGCTTGGAGGAACTTCATCAACAAAAGGTATGTGGAGACTAAAACTTATCTATCACTCAGAAGTCTATTCTATTCTATCTTCTAATGAGACTAAGTCGTATAGCTATATAAAATTTTACATATTTGATATTTTGAGCTGAGTTTATCTTGCTTATCTATTTCTCGAAATATATGTTGGAAGCTTTTTGCTTTAGCTATTTTCATCGTATTCTTGACGAGTTTAGTTGGAAATAATTTATTTGTTGGAAACTAAATATTAAGTCAAAAGATGATCATGTGAAAATTACCTTGAACATCTTATATGATTTGTGTGAGACAGTCATTTGATGTTAGCTTGGGAAGTTTTGTATTGATCATTCGATCACTTGAAAATTACTTAAAGCTAATGGTATATGTGAGATTACCATTGTTATCTTCTAAGGATGTTTCAATGATTGAGATGGGAGTTTAGAACGATTAACCATGTTTGGATACAACACGGTATGCATATCCAATATGCGAACTGTATTGTGATAATTCAGGTCCGGAACTCTTGTTTGCGTACCTATTATGCGAACGGCTTGACTAGGCCAAGGTACGTATCTGCTGTTCGTGTACCTAGTTTAGGAACACAGTGGTTAAGTTCTAAAATCGGTTATGCATATGATTCTCATACTCATGAACTAAAAAATTTATAATTTAAGGAATGCAAATTAACTTTGCAAACCGTGGCTTAATGTTCATGAATTGATTCTTGTATAAGTACTTTGTACGTTTACGAATCAATCCGATTTTGTTTTAATTTGTTCATAAATATTTCTATGAGATAGTGAACAATTGAACAACTCTATTTGAAACACATTTAAATTCATTTAATTATCTGTCATGATTGATTGATCACCATATTTGATCTAGAAGTGTTAGATGAATACGATTAAGACAAAAGTGTTTATATGGTTAACTTCAGTTAATTGTTATTGAGCCAACCCTATATACACGTTTAGGTACAGTTACCCATATCTAAATATAAGTATATTTCATTTGTGTGTAACAAGCTAAGACCTTCTAACGGTGAATATTAATTGCTTAATTTCTAAGCAGACTTAGCTTGAATCTTAAATCAGGATCTCATCTAACAGTGAATATTGAATGCTTAGTTACTAAACTATCTTAGCTTTGATCGTAAGCAACCCTGATTTGAAAGCCTGTATAAGGGAGAACTCTATCAACTGGAAAACCTAATCCTGGCACTTTCCTGTGTCCTAGTTGAAAACTAGAGTCGATTCTCCTTTAACCTAGGTTTTCAAAAACCATTATTAGGTTAACGACTTGAAGACTTCTGTCATGTACCTGCATAAGAGAGGAGGGTGACCCATATCATAATCAGGATGTTAGTTAGCTTTAAATATTAATTATTGTAAGTAGTTAATTAGAGATGATTATGAGTTAATGATAGTTATAATTGATGGTTGGGATGTAACCATCTGTGAGGCGTAGGATCGTTAGATCTAGTTGGGGGGAACCTATCTATAAAGAGTGAGAGTCTGTAATGAAAAAGACAATCAATTCATAATAAAAAATATCGTTTTAACGATTTAGGTTGTGTTCTTACGAACCGGTAGGCTTGATCCTTCTGGATTAAGAGAGGTTTATCCTCAAATTATCTATCAACCTTGTCATCGTACTTTGGTACGTGACAACTTCATTTGGGATCCGTGAAGCCATATCCAACTATTTTCTCTGTAGTTACGTATTCTGATCTTACTTGTTCTATTGTATTGAGTTTTATCTTCTTTAAGATTTACTCAAGATTTATCTCTGATGGGTGAGTTATAAAAAGTAATCACAACAGTTCTTCGTCTCAGACTCTTGTGGTTCCGCAATAACTTCTTCTGTTAATCAGTTAGGTTATTGTGAGGTGACTAATATTTCTAGGCTGCTCTTCGGGAGTATAAGACCGGATTATTAGTTGGTTCCTGTTCACCTTGATCTTTGTATCAAAAGACAAAACAAAAATAATAAAGGATAGACATATCTGTGGGAGACAGATTTGTTTATAAGTCTTCGACTTTGGGTCGTAGCTACTCTTAGTTGTGGGTGAGATCAGCTAAGGGAATCAAGTGCGCAGAATCCGACGTGGTTCTAGAGGCGTAAGGAACGCGACTGTACCTTAATCGGTGTGTAGACTTGGTTAGGGCTCAACTACATTCCAGTCTGAAGTTAACTTGTAGTAAGCTAGTATCTGTAGCGGCTTAATACAATGTGGTTTTCAAAGTTGGACTAGGTACCGTGGTTTTTCTGCATTTGCGGTTTCCTCGTTAAATTTTTTTTTGTCTGTGTTATTTCTTTTCCACATTATATTTGTTTATATAATTGAAATATTACAAGTTGTGCGTAGTTCAATCAGTTGATAAATCCGACCTTGATTGTTGGATATAACTTGATTGACACTTGGGCATTGGTCTTTGGTACCGTCCAAGTTATTTCTCATATCAATCAGGCTCACAGATGTCTATCTGTTCGATTTGATGATTGCATTGAGAAAAGAGATAAAGCTCTTTTATATATTTCTTGATTGAGTCTCACTTTTAAGTTGGTGCTCTCGGAATTATATTGGAGTTTAGTCCATATAGATTGCCGAACGAATTATTGGGTTTGGTCAGGCAAGAGAAGTCAGAAAGGTTAGAATCTCTCTTTAGGTTTTAGTCGCGTTAAGGCTGGAGCAAGAACTTGAATTGAACTTAAAGCCTTTGTTGGTATCTAGGTTGTTAAGTCGACACTGGGATATTTTTCGAACTCGTGAGCATTGAATGAACCAAGTCTACACCATTTTTAAGGATTAGCAACGGACTCAGCCTGTTGCTGACTGGGGTCGCAACGGTAGATATCTGTTGCAACATGTTGCAATTTTTCGCAACGGTATTATCTCCATTGCGAATCTCGGTCAGCAACGGGGATTCGCAACGGATACTGCCTTTGCGAAATTGTTCATTCGCAACAGAAATCTGCCGTTGCTAACGTTGCTAATTACAGGAATACCCCTACCCGGAACTATGTATTATTGGTTCTGGTTCTAATTTATTGGTTCTGGTTCTTATTTAGCAACAGATCATTGACGTTGCTAACTTTTTACAACATGAGAAAAAAAAAGGTCAAGTCTTCATTGACCTGGTCAAAATCCGTTTCCCCCCATTTACCCCCTGCAATTACCCAGTTCTCCCATATTCATCATTTCCACAAATATACAAACTACAATGTCATTCATTCATTCATCATTTCCACATATATACAAACTACAATGTCATTCATTCATTTAATGGACATACAAAACTGTATTAATATGGAAAAAGGATTCTTAACAAAAAGTATGAGTGTTTGATACAATTGTATGCTAAGTATCACAGCAAACTAGTGTACACATGGAAACTTACGAAATTCCTAAGTTCGGTTCATAGTTCCTAAGTTCAGTTCATAGAAACTTACGAAATTCCTAAGTTCTTCCAACTTAAATCACTATAAGGAGATACTACATAAACTTACAAATCTTGCAGCTGCTAAGGGACCTAATGGATGCTGCTTTGTTCTCCAACCTTTCTGATCTCACAACAGAGCATCATTCAATTAACATGCGAACAAAGCATCACAAATTCTTCCAATCAGATATCGCAGCAAGCGTTTATAGAGCCAATTTAGTGTAATAATATATTGGATAAGTATATAACAAGACAAATAAGACAAGGGAAAAGAAGCTTACATCAACTGCGAGGAAGAACACCAAAGAATGCAACTAAACATGTCATGATGTCGTACTTGTTAATCCTCCAGAACCTGATGGTTTCTTGGCTATAATTTCTTTATTGCCATCAGTTTGATAATTTTCTAGTGAAGTAAAAGTCCTTCCAACTACAATACCTTCCTGTAAATTGAGGTATACATTTTAGAAATTAGATACAAATTTTGATCCATAAATTTTTGTTGAGAAAAAAACAACAGAACTGGAGAAGACTGCATACCACATTCTTCTCAAGAGCTTATCTTTAAGAGCTTGGAGATCTGGTTCCACATTCTCACCTTCAGTCAGAGCCTGCAAAATGAAAACAAATTGAACATGAAAAGCTCATCTCACAAAACAGACCATAAACCTTACCAACACGTACATCTGTCAACCAAATGCTTGTACTGATGACACTAGTCATTTTGATGCTGAAGCTTGATCTGTTACCAGTTAAAACCATTACTATTATAAAGTAGATTCGGAGATGTGATAAATCATAAATCACTTACATAGCCCACACATTACGATCATTAGAAACAAAATACTCCACAACATTATTATACATTCCATCAAAAGTTTACAAGATTATATAAAAAGAATAAGAGAATGATTTGCTATAAAACTTGTTGTTCCTTAACCAGAACATAACCCAAACTAGCACATAAGAAGTCAAAATATCGGTTAGTAGATAAGCCTAAAATGAATAACTTACAGCAGTTGCCTCGCTATCAACTGTACACTTGCGATTAATTCCTCGAAACAGATCACTAACATCTCCTTAACCACCACCAAAACCACCTGAAACTTTAGCCACACTTGCTCCTTCACGACAATCTCCACCATCAGCTGCTCATACCACTAGCCTGCCTCTCCAAAACCCACCAGCAGCAAGCTAGCTTCCACTCTCCAAACTCTCTTCGTCCATCACCAATACCTACACCCAATTAAGGACCTCAACAAACAATAAAGGAGAATGTCACACCATAACACAGCTTGGCACGAAAGCGAATTAAATACCTGAGTACATTCCCGCAGTTTTTTAACGGTAAAATATTGTTCTCTTAACTGCAACAATAGCCTGCAAAGAAGCAACATTACCCGCTCCAAGGAATAGAGTAGCAGAATACATAGCTTCAAGCATCTTCTGCAGATCTTGTTGTTTAGAGCAGAAACATATAGTGAAAAAATGGGCTCCAGTGAGATACATACACAATATTCTTTACTAACAAGTGCAACACTCCTTACAGGAAATAGAAGACTTACGTTTTGTCTCCTTTGTCCCAAAAGATGACACCGAATAGAATACCAATGCCTGTAGTTGTGAACAATCAGATTGCATTTTTTTAGGATTCCTACAATGCGACCAATTCTATTTCCAGAAACATGTTTTACCTTTAGTAAGGTCTTGAGGATACTCAGTGGGGAAATGGTCTTGGGAACCTGGTGCAGGAGTGCTCAGCTCTTTCATAAGTTCTTGGTTTCCCCGTCAGCAGAATGATCGAGTACACATAGAAAGCCACTATTATAAGAGATTTATAAAACGATGTTCCACTTAACTTACTGATAGAGGGTAGAGTTGGCATAAATTTCAGCAAAATCTACATCAAGCTGAGCCTCCACAGAAGCAGAACTAACATCAAGCATCCATGTATCAGGATTATATCCATCCCTAATCTTTGGAAACCCCGGAACAAACTGTAAAAAGTTACCATCGTATTGATTAAAAACTTTTCACACATGGACATTAAGAACTCTTTCTCGGTTATCGGTTGAGTTTGTAAGATGAAATGGATGCTCACCTGAAAGTTCTCTACAAGCTTGTGAGAACGAGCACCAAGTGATCCAGCGTGACTTTCCCTCCTCTTTTCATCAATGAAAGCTGCAACCAAACTCTATCAAATTAGTATAGCAGATCCTAAAGTAACAATGATGATTGCAGGACTACAAAAGCTTGAGACAGACCTCATCAAAAGCTTAGACGATATCAATACTAGGTTGAAGAATGCTGCAGACAGCGGTTCTCCCTATATCTACCGTGTTTCTCACTGTTTGCATGACAATTGCAGCAGCCCTAGCATCAAGACCCAATGTTGGCTCATCCGTGAAAATGATTGATGGGTTAGCAACCAACACTACGGCTATGGTGAGTCTCCTTATCTGTTCAGTTGAAAGACCATCTTCTCCAGGCATACTAATTAGAGAATTGCTCAATGGATGAAGCTCAACCAAATCCATGATCTCGTCAATGAACATCTAAAATATGACCAGAGCAAAAAAAGAACATCAATGAGATTCTCAGAAGTCCAAATCCATATTCACTATTGAAACCTCCTAAGATACTTATCATAATAAACAAATTTGATTTCTCAAAGAAATTAAGATTGTTAAAAGATGACTTCAACGGTATACATAACTTTCGTGTCTCTTTTTTAACATCCGCAGAGAGACAAAGCCAGGCTGAGTACAAAAGAGATTCATAAACTACAAAACTAGTAATCTAAAAGTTGAAACCAATACTAATTTAGCTTTTAACGAAACCAAAACACGGGCAAAGAGAGATAATTTTGGTTTTTCCAATTTATACCTCTACCTTTCTGCCTCGAAGACACTCGCAAAAAATTAATCCCAACATTACCAGGAAAAAAAATATATAAAAATGTTGCGGCATAGAAGTCAGCGTTGCTGCCTGATGTGTACCGAATTAATGGCCGGTTAACATAAAAAGTGCGAGTTTGACGTGTTCATCTTATTTGGCAGAGCCGAGTATGGGTGATGGACAATTGTATATATGGGTTAGGGGCATAGGGCCTATCAAGGTTAGAAGTCTACCTAGACAGTAACAGACACCAAGACCCATATCTTCGAAAATTTGTGCCTGTGGTGCAGTGTTCACAACCACAAACTCTAAAGGGAACCAACAACGGAGACACAGATTCACATATGAATTCAAACTTGCCAAATAAAAGAACGCAGAAAATACCTTGGCGTAAAGTGGTTCATAAAGCTTCTGGTATTTAGCTTCAAGTGCAGCCGTCTCCTCAAAAAACTTTGCTTCGAGCTCATCATGTTGGCCCTGCAAAGTATGCACCAAAACTTCTACTTCTCCTTAAACTCAACTACAAACTTAACCCCGCCAAGTTCAAGTTTATCATCGAAATTGATAGCAAGCACTTTTTGAAAAATAGACAGGAAAAGGAGTCCATAGGCTGTGTGTCAAATATGAGCAAAACTAACAACATGATTACAAATCTAACTTATAAAGCAAATAGTTAGATGTTCTGATACAGCTATTTTCTATGTTACAGCATCGCGTAATACTGAAAAGATCACCTTATTCTAACTTTACCCATTTCATCACAAGAAATCGGATTCCTAACAAAGCACACTTACAATTTTGTCTCTGCATAGTAAAATTTACCCGAGTTAAGTCCAACCACATCAGCTAATTCAATGCAGTTAAGACCCACAAATGCACTAATTGGTGCCAACATGCATGGTATTCCAAAAAGGTAGAGCAAAAACAAGATTCCCACCCAATTGATCAATTTTAAACAAAGAGGAACAGTATGACCACTGACGTGGAACACTAATTGATTAACCACCAATGTTCTAATTAGGGTTTCACGGCATTACAGCAAACAAATCATTCAAACCAAAACAACATGCAACCAAACAAAACCCCATTAATCAAATTACACCCTCAACTGGTTAATCCTCGTATTGTGAGTTCAACAAATCAATTCAAAAAGCTCGAAATTACAGAAAATTGGAAACCCTAATTAAAAAAATTGGGAAAAATTGATAAAAAGAATAGAGAGTTTTATCAAATACTTTAATAGATATAATATACCTCAATTAAGTAATGAAAGATTACCTCAAGTACGAATTCAAATTCCCAACTTGAACTTCTTCCCTGAGATACAAAGAAACTCATAATCATTATCAGTTCTTTTGATTTCTTCTTCAACAACTTCAACCTATCTTACAACAACAACCGTCTCCTCGAATGGTTGATCTGTTACATCAATTGATTCCAAAATAAGAAACTCAAACCCTAATTTCTTCAGTTAATCTTCAGAACAGATTCAGAACATCTAATTAACCTTAAACCTTTCCTCAATCAACTAAACCCATCCTAATCCTTATACATCACTAAAATGAATTCCTAATCTTCATCTACAAAACCCTAAACCTAACTTCCACTGCTTTTATCTTTCTTCAATCTCCAAGAAACTCTAATCAATCAAGTTTACAAGTTCATCTATAAACTGGCTGTTGATTTCTGTGGTTTTAGAGCTGAAAGAGATGAAGTTCTTCATGCAGATATGGAGAGGAGATGAAAGAGTCTGTGGCGGAGAAAAAATGAGAAGGGAAAAATGATAATAAGGCAGGATATAGGTTAGCTAAGGTTGAAGGGTGGAAAAAAAAAAGGAAGGCTTGACCGAAGTTTGACTTGGGTGTATTTACTAGCCCTAGTGTTCCCGACCACACGCGTACTTCACACGCTTGAACAAAGCACAGTTGCTAGCCGTTGTGAAATTAGCAAAACATTTGCAACCGAATTAGCAACGGCGCCAGTGCTGTTGCTAATCTGAGTTGCAAATCCCTTAAAATGGTGTAGTGTCGTGTCTTATCTTGATCCTTGGACTTATAAGTTTATTTTACCCTTCTGGATGTCCTAATGTGATGCTCAGAACACTACATGGATATGACTCTCTAGAGACGTCAAGGACGAAGATGATGAGGTTAGGTGTACCTTGCTGCACTGGAGATGTGGCGTCTTCAAGTTTTTTTTTTTTTTGGTAAGCGTTTCTTGAGTTATCGTATAAATACTTGATTTTTGTAGAGGATGGGATGCGGCAAGCAGTCCCCGTTACACATCCCTTTATTTATTGGAAGTGTCTCGGCCTTGTCTGGAAGTTGCAGGTGCCTACCAGATATGACAGAGATGAGAAAGGTGAGGATATCCTTGCATTGTGCCTTTGAGGAGTAGAGGACCTCATCATGGTTGTGAATATTTGGTCGTCTCTTATGGGACAAATAGGTTCTTGACAGTGAGGTGATTTCGTGTAAATACTCAGTCCCCAAGTGTGGTTCACGTGATTCTATCTTATACGGTTAGTGTGCATTAACCAGGAAACAATTTGATATCACCATCTTATATCCGTACTTCCAGTACTATTACCTTTTCCATGGGAAAGTAAAATCTAGAAAGTAAGAGTTACCTTAGGATGTGGTAGTTGAAGTTTTGGCCGGAGTTTGGAGTATGGAATATAGCTTGTCTTTGAGCCAGTGCTGGGGATAAGGATGGAGCTGGAGCTGAGACTAATGTGGAGCGCTCAGCTTGTAACACTTGTTGATTCAAAGCTTTCCTCTTCACACCTTCGTTGGTGACAACATCTACAAATGGTTGGATACTTTCTCCTCTGACAGGCCTTGGTCTTTCCAATAGGACAAAACTGGTTGTATCACTAATGCAGAGTTCAGTCACGCTTGAGCATGAAAGTTGAGAGTCTGTGTTCTGAATTGCTTCGCATAGTTTTTGGGGTGCTCGTTGTTTCTCAGAAATATTGTCCCTAAATCATGTGGCCTCTTCCGGTAAGACGCTTTGAGAATTTCTTGAGATGTAAAACCTGATAGCACTTGTGCTCTCATAATGATTCAAAGTGGGCAAGGGGGATGTTGCATGGTGAAATGAATACAAGTTCTCTTTTCTATGATTTTGTAGGAGCCTTTCCAGATCTCCATGGGTGATGGAGTTCGGTTGTGAACTCCTTTTCTGGTTCTCGATCGGTGACAACATGAACTTCGTCATCTTCTTATACAGTTGGTGGACATCGTGTATTCAATCATTTCTTCACAGGAGAGAAAATTCCAGGAGGTTGAGGTCGCCATTGACTTCTGTTGTTGTGCTTGTTGGCATGGTGCCTTGGATAGACTATTTGGACTTCGTAGATTCGACATAACACTAAGTGATAACTTGTTGTTATTTAGTGCGTAAAACTTTTAGGTTGATTCTATACCTCGAAGACTATTAAGTTACATGGTTTAAGAAGTAAACTTGCGAAACTTGTTTCGTAGTTGGAAGGTAATCAAAGGATCTATTCTAGGACCCATCCATTAAACATGTATCTTTACTAGGACAGATCATAAGAATCTCTAGTAGGACTGATCCCTTACCAAGGATATCTACTATGACCGTCCCAAGTATCACTACTATGACCACCGATCCCATGGATCCCTAGCAGGAAAGATCCTTAGTCAACCAAGTATGGTTTTCGGTTTATCAATTACTTTAGGGTTTGCATAGGCACCTAAAATGTATTTGGTTAAAAAGGAAAGTTCACAAGATGTCAGCATAATATATTTGAACATGTGTTAAACTCTTATTACTTAATGTTTAAGCATTTTCCTTTGTAGTGAAGTTGAGATCCTGAAACTTGAAATGTACTAAATATTTTTTGATATTCAGAACTGACATGCTTTTCATATCCCAGTGGATAAGCATATCTTTGGTTGTTATATTAGTAAAGTATAAGTTATATGCTAGCTCATATTAGTTGTCATCCAAGACTTATTTCGGTACATCAGTTGGATTACAATTGGATTTTCAACAAAACCGAAATCAACATTTATTGAATATCTTTAATATTTTCGGATTCTTGTCATCCAAACTACCTTGGTTATTATAAATAGTGAAGCTTGTAATTATTACAAACTCATCCCTTGGACATACTGAACTAACTTTTGTGAGGGAAGCTGATGTGATTTTAATTGTTGTAGAAAAGTGGTAATATGTTCTGTTAGAGCACTGCTCGGTCGAACTCTCATGCGTTGATATATCAAGCATGTTTATCAATGTTAGTGATCAAAACTATAAGTCTTGATTTCTAGCCTATTTATAGATGTCTCGGACTAGGACATAGATTGTGTAGTTGAGCATTAGACTTCACGACGTTCATCATTTGAAGACGAAGAAATACTAAGGGGAGCTTGTGGAATTTCATCAACAAAAGGTATGTGGAGACTGAAACTATTCTATCACTTGGAAAGTCTATTTATACTCTATCTCCTATATTGAGACATAAGTCGTATTACGATATAGTTTTCTATTATACACATTTGAGATTTCGAGCTGACTTTATCTCACTTACATATTTCTTGAAATATATGTTGGCAAGCTTTCGCTTCGACCAAGTTCATCTTATATTCTTGACGAAAGTCAGAATATGATCATGTGAAAATTGTCGAGTAACATCTTACATGGTTTGTGTGATACAGTCATTTGGTGTAGACTTGGAATGTTTCGTTATGGTTATTTCAATATCTTGAAAATTGCTTTGATGCTAATAGTGTGTGAAAACGGCTTTTGTCATCCTCTAAGAAAGTTTCAATAATTGAAATAAAGAGCTTAGAATCATGTAACCATGTTTGGATATAAACATAGTGTGTTCTCATATTTGTGTGTAAGTCCAAAACCGGGAACCTGAAGTATGCATACTCGTACGCGTACTGGCGGTTGTTGGATGTCTGGGCATGTATGCGTACCCGTACGCATACTGGCGGAAGTCTCACGTCCGTGAATTTCTTCTGGAGTTTGGAAGTGTGAATTGGTATGCGCACCCGTACGCGTACTGGCGTAACCAAACTCGGTCCGACTACTTAAGTATGCGTACCCGTTTGCATACTTGAGTTGGTTACTTTCTAAAATCGGTTGAACATGAACTTAAACATTTATAAAAATAAGGAATACAATCTTTGCAAACTGTGGCTATAATGTTCATGAATTGATTCAAGTGAATCAAACCGATTTTGCTTCATTTGTGTTCTTGTATACTTTTATGAGAATATAGCAATTGAATGGCTCTTTAACTAATTTCATTTGAGTCATTTGAACTAGTTATGGTTAAGATGAATAAGGTTGATATGAGAGTAATCATATGGCTAACTTCGGTTAACTATTGTTGAGCCAACATGATGTACACGTTTGGGTACAGTTACATAAACCTAAATGAGGGTACATTTTATTTGTTTGTAACAAGCTAAGTTCGATCTAACGGTTGAAAGATATTAGCTTGGTTGAATCAGGTTTTTCATCTAACGGTGAATATTGAATGCTTTGTTACCAAGGTAACTTGGATTGAAAACCCTGATTTGAAAACTATATAAAGGAGAACTCTAGCAACTGGGAAACCTAATCCCCACACCTCCTGTGTGTTACTAGTTGCATAAACTAGAGTTGATTCTCCTTTAACCTTAGGTTTCTATCGAGACCCTGTAGGTTAACGACTTCAAAGACTTCATTGGGATTGTGAAGCCAGACCCAACTATTTTCTTTGTAGTTGCGTGTTATGATCTTGCCCGATTCTATCGTTTGAGTACTATCTTCTCTAAGATTTGCTCGAGATTTAATCTCCGATAGGCAAGATAAAAAGTAATCACAAACACCTTCGTCTCATCGTTTGTGATTCCACAATATCTAGTTTCACCATCATACGGTTTAGATTATTGTGAGGTGATTGATAATACTAGGCTGTTCTTCGGGAATATAAGTCCGATTTATTAATAGGTTCCTGTTTACTTTGATTTATCAAAAGACGGAACAAAAACTCTTGGGTATTTCTGTGGGAGACAGATTTATTCATTCTATAGACTTTTCTATGTGAGACAGATTTGTTTATCAAGTCTTCGACTTTGGGTCGTAGTAACTCTTAGTTGTGGGTGAGATCAGCTAAGGGAATCAAGTGCGTAGTATCCTGTTGGGATCAGAGACGTAAGGAACGAAACTGTACCTTAAATCAGTGTGAGATTGATTAGGGTTCAACTACAGTCCATTCCGAAGTTCATTGGTAGTAGACTAGAGTCTGTAGCGGCTTAATACAGTATGGTGTTCAAACTGGACTAGGTCCCGGGGTTTATCTGCATTTGCGGTTTCCTCGTTAACAAAACTTCTGGTGTCTGTGTTATTTCTTTTCCGCATTATATTTTGTTATATAATTGAAATAGCATAGGTTTGGCGTTAAGATCAATCAATTAGATAATCCAACCTTTGGTTGTTGATTTAAATTGATTGACACTTGAACATTGGTCTTTGGTACCGTTCAAGTTGTTTCACATAATAATCAGGCTCGCGGATTTCTATCTGTTTGATTTGCTGATTACATTGTGAAACATAGATATTAAACTCTTGTATATACTTTTCTCTAGATTGAGTCTGACTCTCTAGTTGATTCTCTAGAAAGTATATTAGAGTAAGTCCTCTCAGTTTGCCAAACGAATTGTTGGGTGTGGTTGTTAGACCCCCGCATTTTCATGTTCGTTCAACTTAGACTTGTGAAGATCGATTTTAGGCCTAATTCTAATTTAATCTAGAAAATATGTAAAAAATGATAACAATATTGCGAGATACTGGGACTCATGATTCCACCTTATATCATATTCATGTGGTTCATATATTAGTTCTAAACAATTATTGCTCAAATATTGACTCTGATTCTTTGCCAAAATTAGCTTTTAGAGTAATGACTGTTAATCGAAAGCATGAAACATCAAAAGTCTTAAATTAAGCATGACCTATCAATTGAAATCACAACCATTTAATAAAAACCATAAATCGGTTAATAATCAATGCAAAAAGTCATAAGAGAACTAATTATATTTACCACAAGCATGGAATATGGCTTGCTCCGTCATCCCAATGTAGGGGTTTAGCTCCTCATGTTTTAAACACTCTCAAAAGATTTATTCATAGCTCAAAAAGTGTTTACAAAGGTAAAAAGAGAAAATAATAAAAACAATGAAACTGCAATGCTCTGTCGCCGTTACAGATTGACTGTTACAAAGGATGTGTTGCAAATTTAAAATAATGTTCCAAACTGACTGTTAGGAGTACTGTTGAAAAACGACTATTCTTTGCAACAGTCCTTGGGTGTCAAATGTTCTTCAGCTTCCCCTTCTTCTGCAAAAGCAAAAACCTTTTCTCTGCAGCGTGATTTCTTCATGCTTAGCTCCCCCAAACTCTCGATAATCCTTTTGTGACTCGACCACTATATATATACACAACAGACCCGAATCTTGGGTAAAAATTCGCAGAAATATATCCTTTTCTCCCTCGGCCAAGTCATGATAAGATCTCTCTTTGTTTATCTCTCACGCGGCTCTGCAGCTGTCAATTCTCCCAAGAATAGATAGAATCAACTTTAAGAGATTTTATCTCCTCTCAATCCCATGTAACTACCATATAAAACTCAGAAAAATATCCGAGAATAATGCGCTCCTTGTCTTACCCAGAATAAGCATATATATATATATATATATATATATATATTTTCCGAATGCAAAACCTATACCATCCCTGTTAACCCTTAACAGGCCAACACCAATCCAATCCAACTACAAAACACGAGAAAATCTCGTTTAATTCTTTCCCGGAAAACTTTGCAGGAGACTGAAATTCAAATTGGTAGCAGGCGAAGAAGATGGAGTCGCCCTATCCTCTGCTGGGTGCCCTTTAACACATGCCCTGGGGTGCCTTTATCAATTTTTGGGTGCCTATAACACTTTTCGAGCCAATTTTTCTTTATTTCCCCAAAAACACCTACAAACATATAAAATACCATAATAAGTACAAAAATTGAGCACTAACAATATAGAGAATTGAGGCAAGTCATACACAAAAATATGCCTATCAGAAGCCCACTGGAATTTTCTTGTATTACTTGTTCGAGAGGAGATTATCCTAATTACGTGAAATCTCTTACATTTTCTTTTTTAAAAAAAACTTATGTGGGATCAAAGAAGCACTAGTAGTACCATTGGTGGGAAACTATAATCATATTGTTATTTTAGTTTTCGACTATTGATTTGATTTACTAAAGGTAAACCTTGATAGATCTAGTTTATTTATTATGTGATCCTTCTCTTCTCATATAAGGTCACTCAAACTAGTTCAATGTTCAACGATTCAGATCAATTTTTTAAGTCGAAATCTTAAGATAGGACTTTTGATTATCCATTGTTAACAAACTCATTTCTGTGCATGATCAATCATTAGCGGAATCAAGTTGTTTGTGCAGGTACTTTGAAGACTAAATATTGAAGACTAGAAGATTTCTCTTTGGTATTTTGATATTAGTTATAACTTTGTACACACTTGATTGACTGAGATCCGACAAGAAGATTGTCTTAACTGACATTGGGATTGTTGTATAGAAATACGATCTATCTAGGTGTTTCTCTTTGAGATCTACTTTGATAGATTGCAAACTAAGATTGATTATTTCGATAATCCTATCTTGGTTGATCTGACCGGGCAAATGAGTTTATACTTTTAAACAGAAGAAACTTTGTATTCCACTAGATATCTGATTAACTTGTTGATCTAAGAGATTAAATAGGTGGGTTGCTGAAGTAGGTTAGTCCTTTATTATTTCAGATTACGATCCAATGAAGTTGAGTTGCTGAAGTCATCACAACAGGTGAAGCAACTTAAGATAGTGGAACCTATCTTGAGATTCATGTGCGTAGACCAGATTGATTGTAGGCGCAAGGATATTTAAGGAACTGAGTAACGAAGTAGTGTTTACTTGGTCTCAACTATACAAAGTTGTTGCAGTTAATTTGTATAGCTGTTTAATTATGAGAGTATTCAAAACTAACTAGGTCCCGGAGTTTTTCTGCCTTGCAGTTTTCCTCGTTAACAAAATCTTGTTGCGTGTGTTTACTTTATTTTCCGCATTATAATCATTATAGTTATAATTATTAAAGTAATTAATCACACTTGGTTTGATCTTATTAACGGAAGTAAATGTTTCCCCCAAGTAAGATGCTTTCCAAAAGCTAATACACACTTTTAAGCTAGACACGTAATAGTCTTTACATTCTTTACTTATCATCTCTCACCCATATTTAGCGAAAACAATCTCTCTTTTCCTTCTTTCCTTTTCAATCTTAATCTAAAACCCTCGAAATAAAAACCTCTGATCCATTAATTCTTCAAGGGTTTCTCAAATTGATCTTTAAATTCAATCCCAGATATATTTTTGGTTAGCTGATTCAGTAGTTTGATCGATGCCAGAAGAAGACTTGGTTGAGCTTAAGTTTAGGTTATACGATGGATCAGATATTGGTCCAATTCGATATTCTTCGGCTTCTACTATTTCGATGCTCAAGGAACGAATAGTTTCTGATTGGCCTAAAGGTTTGAATTCTGGTGTTTAATTCTTTTGTATTCTCGAATTTGATATAATATTATAATTAGCAAATAAAATAATATACATGAAAACCTCGAAACGAGTCATATAGCTTACTGATTATGTAGTAAGGGAATGAAATACTAAAATTTGTAAGTGTTTAGATGAAATATGGAACAATTTTATCACACAAACTGCTACTGTGTTCATGCAATCGACTAGTTGGTTGCTTATTGCATCGTCTAGAGAATTCCAGTGTTCGGGTGTTCTTAGTTTTTGCTTAATTTACATCCTACGAGCCAATTGCAATATTTTCTATGCAACTGAGTAGTGGGTTGTGCTGAAGCTTTTGCAGTTACTTTGTAGAAAGACTGAGTTTTGCTTAAATACTTGCATTCGTATAATATGATTCTTTGGTGGTAACTTACAATGTTTTTTTTGTTTATGTTGTTTGTAATGTTTGGTGTGTTTGTATTCAAGCTTCGACTAAAAAATTTGGTTTCTTGTAGATAAAAAAATTGCACCCAAGGTGGCAAATGATGTGAAACTAATAAGTGCGGGTAAAATTTTGGAAAATAGCAAGACGGTTGGCCAGTGTAAAAATCCTTTTGGTGAAATCCCTGGAGGGCTTATCACAATGCATGTTGTTGTGCAGCCATCTTTAGGGAAGGCAAAAGCAGGTGTGTTGTGTCTTAACACTGTCTTCTCTTTTTTGCATTCCACATTCAGAGTGCTGTGAGAATAAAAATTGTGCATCATTATTCTACATTTTTTGAATGCTATAAACGCTAATTTCATTTAGTTCTTGAGATCTCGATTTTCATATTTGATTGTGACAAACAACGTGATCTACAATGTTAGAGAGAAGGCTGTATCCTTTAGGGTCATCCATTGGTCGTCATGTCTTTCTCTTTCTTTTTTCTTCTTCCGAAGTTGATGTTTTGTTTCTTACTTGCAAAAACAGAAAAGAAACTGGACGATTCTCCAAGGAAAAGTTCTTGTTTCTGTACCATCTTGTAAGACTGAATGTGACGGAGAAGATGCAGAATGGGAGGTTTAGCTTTGAAGATATTTACTCTCCACCCAAGATGTTTTCATTGCTGGAAACACAAGTGAGTTGAAAACCATGTTTCATACTTTGTTCCTAGCAGTGTCGTTCATCTATGTTTCTGCATTGTTGTATTGATGATAATGTTATATATAATGTATAAACCAGGTAGTGCCTGTGTACTTTAGTAGCTTCCAACTCTTTTCATCTTCCTAGATTGTTTTTTCAAAATTCTTATCACCCGTGATGTGGTGCGTCCAACTAAATTTAGTCTCCTGTATTTCCAGCGAGAAAGAAGAGTGAAAAGCATAGGCACAAATTGGGTAAATTGATATGCAGCACTTCGATTCTAGCCCTAAATTTTTTTTTATCTCCTTTGAATTTGTTCTTTCATGATAAGTTACAACCAAAGCACGGTGCATGCTGCAGTGATATTACGAGATCCACATATTAGTAAGGTAATCCTTAAAATATGCTTTGTTGATTTTTCTGCTAAACGGGAACAAACCATTTTTCTGTTTCATTGTTCCCGTTCCTCTGGGGTAAAAACAACTACCAGATTGGAACTGCTAGAATGCATGCCTATGAAAATGAATTTCACAGGGTTATATATGGAAATGTAAGTTCACAAGGTTTTAGATACTTAAAAGCTCTGCATCAAAATAATAAAAGATAGTAAAAAGCTTACCTATTAAAATCCATTGCTTTGTAAAAGAAATAGACACGACAATTAGCAACGCCAGGAGGAGACAGCAATGATGGGTCTATCTTGCCAACCCAACATCAAGCATCCCTTGTCGGCTGTCAACCTATATCCATCACAAGAATATAATCCCAATAATAAATTAGCCTGAGTGACCGCATTTTCGCTTAAGGGAATGCCCTTAAAACCCTTTCCTTCCATTACTTTCCTCCATTTCTCAAGCTTCTCATGTCTTTCAACCCTGTCTGGTCCTTCACTTGCTACAATATTCCGGATCTCAGGTGCATAAATATATTTCTCTACCTTCGCTCGGTCCTCTGAGTTGCTTGGGAATGTTGCTTCCATCGAGTCAAAGATTGCAGAGTAGTAGTGTAATGCCCCCAGAAATCGTCCCAGGAAGTAAGGTCCATTATGACTTGCTTCTTGTTCTACGAGGATCAAGATTTCTGGTGTTTGGTCATGGATCACTCCTAATAGGTTTGCAAGTGAATTACCTGAGACACGATGGAGGACGTTGATTGAGCTCACAGCCAGTGCCTCTCCTAGGAGGCGTCTTTGAAATATACGGGGATTCAATTCTTCCAAAGGCTCTGAAACTGCCTCAAACTCGAACGCTATTTTCAAAGATTGGGCTATTTCCGTCAAGTAGCGACCAGTCTCTCCCAGTGATGTTGGTGAGGACCCAATGCCAGTTAAACGAAAAAATGGAGCACCACCTTGGCGAGTAGCCAAGGCTTGCATGAAACTAGGCCACTGGTACCCTTGAAGGATGTCTAAATCTACCACATGAACTCTCTCTTCACCTTCAAATGCCTCAAAGATAGCCTGGTTAGCTGTGAAGTGCGCAAATTTTAAGTAGGGGCAAGCTTGGTAGACAACTTGGTAGGTTCTGTTAGTGTCCAGTGAGTTTAAATCAGGAAACAGTGTGCCAATTTTCGAATCAGTTGAGTTAGGGTTGGCAGTGGTAATAGCAGAAAGTCTTTCAGATAGGGCTTCAGTAAAGCAGCAGGCGACTCGTTGCATGGAGTCGCCAAGGGGGGTCACTATTCTGTTGAGTTGAACAAGGTATACCTCCGCCACGGTGTATTCTGTTTTGGCCACAGCTTCAGCACAGGCCAGGAGAAGGTGTAGCAATTGTAGCCCAGTCACTTGTTCCTGTTGAAATTAGGAACAGTGAAGCATCAAAGGTGAGTTTATCCTGTTAGTTGACAGTAAATGTCGATAACATGACAGATTGACAGCAGAAAGAAGTTTATCAGATAGTTGAGAGAGAAAGAGAGTCTTGTGGTGTTCGCTACCTGTGCATACAGAGAGCCAAACGAGCCATGATCAAACGTGTATTGCTGCTTCTGTTGCTGTGATAGCTGTGCAGGAGAAAATGGATTACGATATGGACTGAACAAACTCACATTCTTCTCTTGAGTCATCGGCAAATCTCTCTGTACTTTATTCACAGTAGACTCGCAAATATTTGAAGAATTTGATGAAGGTAAGCATTTCAACATTGCGGAAAGTGTCATCCCTGACTCAGAGCCTCCCGCGTTAAATCCCAGAGATGGCATGTTCAGAGTAGAATACTCCCCAAATCCACCATCTTTAGAACTTGAACTACCATTCGTGTTCTCCTTCATTGTTAAAAATTGATCAACGCTCACTAACTTCATATACTTTTTCCGCGGTGAGGAAAATACCCTCTGAAGCTTGCCCTTTGATTCTCCATTACTGATGCTGCAAGTTCCTCCTACTACGTAAGAAGAATTGCTAGACGGTGGTGAATACTTGGATATACTCTCCCCATGCAATAATGTGTGCTCGCCGTGGTCATAATTTTGATTGAGTTGTGCTCTTTTGGGTGACGACACCATCATCAAGTCAGGAGCATTTGAGCTCCTAGGTGAAGATATCATGAAACTGGCTTCATCATCATTATCAGCAAAATATGAATTCCATATAGCAGAATTGTCAGGTGACTGAATCTCAACATCATCATCTATATTGTCTTCTTCATATTTGAAACCTTGGGGATCATTCAAACTTGACAGCACTGGAGTGTTACCGTTATTCTTTTCGAGCAGTGAAGTACTGGGAAGAACATTAAAGCTGTTTGATTCAGAAACTGAAGCAGTTGGAGATATTGGTAAACGATGGTAACTTGATGGTTCTCCACTCTTTACCATTTTCATCACTCCCCCAAGTGAATTTATCATTTCTTCAACTCAATAACGATGATTACGTACAAATCTTAAAATACAGCAACCTGAACCCCAAAAACTGTCGAACTCGAGATGTACTATTTCTACTTCAAAGTAGACTAGATCACTACCTAGGTTTTTAAGAGAAACCAAACTTATTTGAGCAGGATGTTTCTTGTTGGTTTCGTCATTTGAACATACATTTTATCAACACTGCCATTTACTAAGTAAACATGAAATTCTTTTATTTATTTATTTTTGTCATTTTTGAGATGCTTGTTTCTTAACTTTTAGCTTCAATAAACTTCGAGTAGGATGTGGTTACAGGGAAGGACAAAAGATGTTTCACGTCCTACTTGATATCCATAGGGCCGGATGATAAAATTACCATAGCAAGAATGTGCCATGAGGGTTCTTAGACATCCGAGGCTCCCCTTTGTTTTGTGAGCATTATTCAAACGAAAAGCAATTAAAGGGACCCTTTTTTATAATAGTTTAATATGAAATGTACTACCGAAGTCAAGGATTTGTCATAATTGATTGACAAAGTATGAAAGTAAAACGGTAGAGAGAAACAAAAGAAGAGACATTGAAAAAATCGTTAGCAAATGCTGCGTCGGTGGTGCCGCTTCAAACTTTGGATTTCCCGGAGGAGTTAAGTGCTTGGCTTGGCTTCCTCTCTTTCCTTTCACCCGCGCACGCGTTTTCCCTTTCAGAGAATCTCACAAAATTCTCTTAACTATCGTAAAGAGGACGACGTCTAATCTTGGTCGGACCTTATATTTAACGGTAAAAAAAGAACATTAAATCCATTTTTGAAGTAGTTATTGAAATATTTTATAGCACTCCCTCCGTATTTTAAAAAAAAGATACTCCCTCCGTTTCTGGAAAAAAGATACTTTCACTTTTCCAATTTGGCCTATTTTTAGGCTAAAATGAAAAAGTGAAAGTATCTCTTTTCCAAAAACAGAGGGAGTACTATTTTTCTTCTTCCATTTTAGACTTTATTTTTGAAATAATATTAATCTAATATCTAAAATTCATACTTCTATCAGATAAATAAATAAATCAAACAAAGCTTTTGGTCGGGAGTCTAGCAACAAGCTGGGCTCCAACTCCTCTTTGAATAGCAACGCCTAGTCTATGGAAAATAAAACTACCAAAACCACTACTAGCATCATTACTAACTAGACAATTCTTCAGACGTTTGAAAAAGCACAAAGTGTCATCATTGAGCTCCCCTAGAGTAGAGAAAGCTAAAACACCCAGACCATATCCCAAAGAAGTACAATTGTCCAAATATTTAGTGCGCTTTCTTTAAACCGCATTAGAGATAGTCTTTCCTGGGACAAAGGAGCGAATACCATCACCAGTGAAGGGAGAGACACCAGTGACATCCATACAAACATCTTGACCATTTTCCCAGTTGAGAACAAGAATATCAGCAGGCCTCAAGTCTTTACCATCATCTGACAGAATACCAAGAGATACTTCCTTACGCGCAGGTACACCAGCTTTGTAGCAAATATCGACTATAACATCACAAACAAGATCATGTCGAAACTTGCTCCCAACATCTTTAGCACAATGAAGCGCATGGTCCCCGAAGATGTCCATAGATCTGTTGCAACTTGTGCTTAAACATTCTCAACAAACAAAGGGATACCAAGTCGATAACAGAGTACAACTCGGAACTGTCTAGGCCCGAGGCACTGATTGAGCCCGCTAATAGGTATCGCTAATAAATAATCTTGAGCGTGCTTGACACGGTTACACTGCCACAAAATGGAATCTCTTGTAGACATAGAAAATTGGTATGGGATCTGCTTCTTAACTGCATCAAAATAAGTGATTGCCAGGGTGTGCATCGAAGGGGGGGCAGTATCATCGACATAATAAGAAGGAGGTTATCCACATGCCTGGATAAAGTTTTGAAGAGCCAACTGATAAGCAGAACCTTTGTTTACTGAGAATAAATTACCAAGAATTATCTTCTGCACAGAAGCTGTCTGACTCTGAGAAACAAGGTAGCAGTAGGTACGAGTGTCAGCCATGGTATAAATGCCAAGACCACCGTCTTTGATGGGCAAGGTAGCTAATCTCTGCTGTAAAGGACCAAATCCATCACCATCTCCAGTGATAAGTAATCTCAAATACGTAAGTAGATGGTCATCAAAAAGATCAGTGGCTGGTTGCAAGGCTGCGGGATTGGTAGTACGCATTGCAAAATATAATCTAGAAACACCAGTGCAATTGCGAAGTAATAGCATCTCACTTTGAGGGTCTTTGAGTTTTTTGAATGCAGCCATTAGTTGAACAGTCTTATTCACCCTGGTCAACATCATATCGCTGATAAAGTTCAAATCTAAACTCACCGGTCCACCTAAAAGTTTAACACCATTAGAAGGTCTACCAATATCAGGTGGAAAAACACTATCAGCCGTGCTCCTTGGATCAATAGAAGGCCAAAAGATTTCCGTTTTCTTTACATTAAGATGTAGCCCCCTACTTGGTCCTTCGGTTTCTATTATGTTCAAGGCCTTGGCCACCTCTAATGTATCACCATTAATGGTACCATCATCAAGGTACCAAGCGTGTAAATCAAGTTTGCATCGAGAAGCAATGGACTTCACTAGAGGGTGAAGTGTCAACGCAAACAGCAAGGGACCGAGGGGGTCACCTTGCTGACTCCAAGTGCAGACGAAAAAAAAAAATGGTCATAATAGAGCTTAGCAGGTCGCAAGTAACAAAATTCTACCCAGCGAGAAATACCTGGACAATTTAGACTAAAAATAAATCAAATTAAAAAAGTGATAGTATTTATTTTTTTTAAACGAAGATATACTATATTTATAGAAATATATATATATATACTATAGTTTAAAAATAGATTAAAGAATATGATTTTATTTTTTTTATCTTTAGGAATTACAAAATCGGATATTTGAAATACATTTAGAAAATAATATAAATTGGTAAATACAATAATTTTTCAATGTTCAACCTAAATATCATATGTTGTTGTAGTAAACAAAATAATTTTTATTATTTAAATTATTATTACAAAAAATCCAGTATTACATACTGCATACGTAAATTCATGACTACAAAAATAAAAAAGAAGAGAATAATTAGTAATATTAAGTCATTTATTTTACGATGACAATTGATTTTGTGGTTTAACTGGCCCGACGTTAGTAGATTTGATGCTTTGGAACCTTTAGGAACCCTCCATTATTAGACTTTTGTTTCAATGATCTATCACAAATGAATAAGTGGCATTAGACCTTTGCCTATATAAGAAATTTAGGCAAAGCCTAAGCAGTTATATTCTCCTATCTGCAATAATCTGACCAACATTAAGCAGAGATCTAGTGGTATCATCCATACTATAGCAGTGACATGGGCGTTACACAGTAATAGCCTGGCCATTCCTACTGATTATAGATGAGATAGCATATCTCATACATGTCGAAGCTAAAGTAAAAGTTTCATTGTTTTGAATCATTCGAATAACTCTAAGATTAACAAGGACAAAGAGACTTAATGAATTTCGTCTTCATTGTCGCCGTCATAACTAGCATAGTTACATAGAGAATACCTTGATAAAGGTTTTTAAACTTTCCAAGGATGACTACATCTTCAGCTTCAATTTCAACATTCATGTGTGCATATCTTTGGCCCAATCAAAAGCTATCAGCTCCTTCCGATATTAGATCCACTCCAATTTCTCGTGGATGTCCTCTCGCTCCAATGTAGTTTCCTGCAAAAATAATAACAATTAAAGCAACATAGAATCTGTTAGTGTCGGGATCATGTAATGGCATAAAACTTGAAACTTAGAAGATCTCCACAATAAGATTTATTCTTGGCCGATGCCCAACTTGCAAAAAAACACTATAATGATGCATTTTAGTTTGTAGTCAACGTCCCTCCATTAATATGTCTGATTGACATTTCTACAAATACAAATTTAGGATATGTTGGTCATGTACCGATCCCACATGTTTTCCAGAGAAACATAACTGCATTATGATCTCGTAGCATCATCGATGCTTTCTTCTGTAAGAAACATAGATAAATATACATCTCTTGGTAAGGAACAAGCATAATGATGTCATAGCATCATAATGCCAAGTTGATGCATCACTTTTGCAAAGTGTGCAACACTACTTTGAGTTGATGCAATGCATCCAGAGCTAACCACGTAAACCAAAGTGATACATTTGCACCCTGATGCATCCCGGGGTAATTAGCTTCATAAGCCTGAGATCAAACTTCATGACGCATCTTAGAGTATGCTTCATGCGAAAAATACGGGTGTTGCAGTTCCTACCTTTATATTGAAGAAAACAATATCTCATTCGTGATGATTCTTGATGTTGAATGCCTTGAAACTTACGACCGCTTACTAACGACCTCGTCAAATATTAATGGCACACACTCTTTTTTTTTTTGAGCAAACAAACAGATTTTATTGAAAGCAAGAAGAGGATAAATCCTCATTACAACTGGACAAAAGAAAAACAAACACACAACTAGTTATCCTTTAAGAGGATCTTGAAAAGGAGAGGGTACCATGTACATCACCAACTTTTTCGTTCGGAAACCTGTATGTACAAAACCTAACATAATTATAAGTAGACCAACTTAATGATCCGTGACAATATGTACATAGAGTTTATATCTATATCTCTTCTCCGTCAGAAAGTTTAGACTATGGAGTCCGTCAACCTGATTGTTAAGAAGAGTACTTGGACGACCCCAAAAATCAATATCAAAGATAAATCTATTCGTGTCCAAATGATCCAATTGAAATTCTTTCAAGTGTGAAACTTGTTATCTATCTTTCAAGATACGAATTCTACAAGAACAAGTCTCATAATCGATCACAATTAATATGGACGTATCTACTAAAATTGAATACGTAATACTTTTGTAAATCCTATTATAAAGATAAACAATATAATGCAAAAAAGGAAAAACACAAGGCACTCGAAGTTTTGTTAACGAGGAAATCGCAATAACAGAAAAACCCCGAGACCCTATCCAGATTTGAACACCAAACTGTATTAACCCGCTACAGACACTAGCCTACTATCAGACTTCAGAGTGGAATGTAGTTGAGACCAATCCATCCTCCAAGTGATTCAGTTGTAGTCGCACTCATTACATCTCTTGAACCTCATGAGGCTCTACGCAATTGATTCCCTTAGCTAACGTCCTTTACAGCCAAAGATTTTCTACAACCTAAGTGAAGACTTTAGATCAAAGATCAAGGCTTGGAAAACTATTTGCAATAGACAAAGCTAGCAAGTCTGACAATCCGGAATACTTATACTCAGTTATAACTGAGAAGCCTAGATCTTTAACCACCTCCGAAGAACAATCTTGAACTAGTCAATTAAGATAAGTTTTCAGATTTCTATCTTGAGGAATCATAAAGTCTGAGACGAAGAGAACTTTGGGATTTCTATATATCTTTCCTGAAAGAGATTACGAAAACCTCGATAACAGAAAAAAGAAAAAAAATCAAGATTCACAAACTATCAAGGTAAAGATAATCGGACATGGCTTTATGAATTCCCAAGTGAATTCTTTAAGTCGTAGACCAAATTATGTTTCTCAAAGGAAACCCAGGTCAATACAGGACGACTCTAGCTATCAACTAGGATACAAAGTGTCAGGTATTAAATTTCCTAGTTGAAAGAGCATATCTATTTATAGATGTTCAAGACTGAGGGTTGCTTAGTATTCAAGCGAAGATAACTTGAGATTCAAGCAAACATTTTTTCTATTTAGATGAAACTCTAATTAGGGTTTCAAGTAAGCATCTGAGAAATAGTCCTGAAATCACATAGAAGAATATACACCGTGGTCCGGTTACAGAACCGTGTATAATGACCGTTCTTTGGAAAATATTCCTTATGCACTAAAGCAATTTTACGTTCATTTGAACACTTAAGAATTTAATCATGATCCACATATACAAGTGTTTTAGTGATCAATGATGTCTTAGAGGTGTTTATGAGAGTCAGAACAATGTTAAACGTATTTAAAAAAATAAGTCTTTGAGCATCTGTTAAAGTTTACCAAGACCGTTGGTGAAACGGTTCGTGAGCCGTGTTCATGAGTCAGGGTGTAACCTATTCGTGAACTGGATTCGCCAACCTTACTTGGATCGTGAACTCATATGGACACAGTTCGTGAACTAGGTTCGCCAATTAGTATCTTTTTTCACCAATATAAAAAATTTAGATCACCAGGGTTTGTAATTTGTCCCATCTCGAACTTGCGGTTTGCGAACTAGTTCGCCAACCTTCTTGTATTCCAGAAACTCAGATATTTATTCTTTGCAAGATGGTTCACTAACCTACCATGAGTCGAAGTATCAGAAGTTCTGAATTTCTTTCTTTGATGTTTGAAACATTCCCAAGTAATAAAAATCATTGCCTGGGCAATTTTCAATGATCCACAAAATTAATTCTTGAAAAATATATATTTTTGAACTAATATTGTTAAGGACTTTTGAACATCCAATGCTTGAATCATGTTTCGAAATGTTTAACAAAACAAGCTTGACTCGAACTTTCTTCTTTGCAATAAATCTACTAGAAGTCATACGACATAGTCTCATATAGATAAAATGGTGATGCATGTGAAAAAATAGAATGGTTCAGTCTTCACATACCTTGTTGATAAAGTTCTCCAAATATATTCGTCGATCTTCAGTCTTCGAGAGTGATGTCTGACTTAGTACACTAGAAATCAAGATATAGTTTTGATCGACGAATTATTCGCGAATCCGAACAAACTGTCTGAATCCGATTTATTCGTCCGAATTACTCAAAGTCCGAACTAGATAGTTGTATAATGTGAAAACGCCGAATAATCGGCGAATCCGATTAGTTCACCACTTAGATTCGGGTAGTGACTCAGCTGAGTCAGTACTGGTCATTCGTATGAATTACTCAAAGTCCAAACTGGATACGCGTATAATATGAACACACCGAATAATCCGCGAATTATGAGTGAATCCGATTAATTCGCCACTTAGATTCGGGTAGTTTCTCAGCTGAGTCATTACCGGTCCACTGTGTTAATCCACTGATTTGAAGTTTGCTTTACAGTTTCTAAGAAAAATAAGAAATGAAGGAGGTGGGCTTCTAACCCATGACCTCTGGAATATATGCAAGCGCTCCAACCACTGAGTCATGCGCTGGTTGTTGATTATTCATTAGATACTTTTTATATATTCGATTCCAAGCCATATTTATGTATAGTTTATACTAAATATCTTTTCTTATAGTTTGATGTAGGTCGAACTTTCAGTATCGAACTCACATTTCTAAAACGAATTATACATGTACGTATCCGTTCTGAACTACTCCAAAAATAACGAACCGTTGACCGACTTTTTGACCGATCCGACCTATCCGAATCTGTATAATACCCGAAAGTATGCCGTCCCGAACTCCTCTTCGTACCCCGAATTATTAACTAGGGTTCAACCGAGTAGTACTCTAACAGATCTAGCTAATAAGATTTGGGGGATTATCCCACCAAACTTGAAACCTAATACTTGATCTAGCAAATTTCGCAAGTCTATCTGCAACTTGATTTTCCAATCGTTTCCTAAACTGACTGACACTCTTGAATAAAACCTATATCTTTCCACTGAGGACTGGTAATTAAACCATTACAAGCTTTAACCACTGACTGATTGTCGCTCTCTATAATCACATTTGACAATCTCATTTCTTTTATCCAACAAAGAACCTTAAACCGAAGCATTTTCTAAGCTTGTAGGATATGAAAAAGTGGGGGTCTAACAACTACACCCAATATTTCGCTTAGCAGTATGTATGGACTAACTCCAATATACTTTCTAGAGAATCAACTAGACAATCAGACTCAATCTTAAGAAAACTATATCAAAGAGTTATATCTCTATTTCTCAATTCAATCTGCAATCAAACAAATAGGAATTTGCGAGCCCGATTGAATATAAGAAATAACTTGGATGGTATCAAAAACCAATATTCAAGTGTCAATCAATTTAATAAACAACCAAAGGTTGGATTCACAATTGATTGAACTTACGCACAACCTGTGATATTTCAATCATATAGAAAATATAATGCAGAAAAAAAATAACACAGACACCAGAAATTTTGTTAACGAGGAAACCGCAAATGCAGAAAACCCCCGGGACCTAGTCCAGATTTGAACACCACACTATATTAAGCCGCTACAGACACTAGCCTACTCCAAGTTAACTTCAGACTGGAATGTAGTTGATCCCTAACCAATCTCACAGAGATCAAGGTACAGTCACGTTCCTTACGCCTCTAGAACCATGCCAGATTCTGCGCATTTGATTCCCTTAGATGATCTCACCCACAACTAAGAGTTGCTACGACCCAAAGTTGATGACTTGATAAACCAATCTGTCTCACACAGAAAAGTCTATTGAATAGATAAATCTGTCTCTCATAGATATACCTATGAGTTTTGTTCCGTCTTTTGAAAAATCAAGGTGAACAAGAATCAATTGATATACCGGACTTATATTCCCGAAGAACAACCTAGAAATATCAATCACCTCATAATAATCTTAATCGTATGGTATCGAAACAAGATATTATAGAATCACAAACGATGAGACGAAGATGTTTGTAACTACTTTTTATCTTGCCTATCGGAAATTAAATCCCGAGAAAATCTTAGAGAAGATAGTACTTAATCACGATAGAATAAAAACAAGATCAGAACACGCAACTACAGAGAAAATAGTTGGGTCTGGCTTCACAATCCCAATGAAGTCTTCAAGTCGTTAACCTATTGGGTTTTAGAAAAACCTAAGGTTAAAGGAGAATCGACTCTAGTCGCAACTAGTATCACACATGAGGTGTGGGGATTAGGTTTCCCAGTTGCTAGAGTTCTCCTTTATATAGTCTTCAAATCAGGGTTTGCAATCAATGTTACCTTGGTAACAAAGCATTCAATATTCACCGTCAGATGAAAACCCGATTAGACTCAAGCTAATATATTTCAACCGTTAGATCGAACTTAGCTTGTTACACACAAATGAAAAGTGACTTCATTTAGATATGAGTAACCGTACCTAAACGTGTACACCTTTGTTGGCTCAACAATAGTTAACCGAAGTTATCCATATTAAAACTTTCATATCAACCTTGTTCATCTTAACCATAACTAGTTCAAATGACTCAAATGAAACTAGTTCTAGAGTTGTCCAATTGTTTATATTCTCATAGAAGTATACAAGACACAATTGAAGCAAAATCGATTTTGATTCACTCGAATCAATTCATGAACATTATA
Source organism: Papaver atlanticum (assembly GCA_023531105.1). Lineage (NCBI taxonomy): Eukaryota > Viridiplantae > Streptophyta > Magnoliopsida > Ranunculales > Papaveraceae > Papaver > Papaver atlanticum. The sequence continues at coordinate 16,799,250 of JAJJMB010002020.1, read as the reverse complement.
GCCACGGTTTGCAAAAGATTGCATTCCTTATTATATAAATGTATAGTTCATGAACAAACCGATTTTAGAACATAACCTACTCAAGTATGCAAATGGGTATGCATACCTAAGTAGTCGGACTAGGAATGTGTTCGCTAGTATGCAAACGGGTACGCATACTGTCGTACACTTCCAAGCTTCAGTTGAATCCAGTACGCGTACATGTACGCATACTATAGTGCCCGAACTTCAACTGACTTCGCCAGTACGCGTACAGGTATGCATACTCTAGCTCCCAGACTTTACCTGACCTCGCCAGTACGCATACAGGTATGCATATTACATTCTGGTCTTGGATCAACACATATGCAAGTACACATACTGTGCTCATAATCCAATTATGGTTGTTCTAAAATCCTATTTCAATCATTGAAACATTCTTAGAAGATAACAATAGCTGTCTCACACAAACTATTAGCTTTGAAGCAATTTTCAATTGATCGAATGATTAATACGAAACATTCCGAGTCTACATCAAATGACTGTCTCACACAAATCATGTAAGATGTTACAAGGCGATTTTCACATGATCATCTTTTACCTTTGTCAAGAATATAAGATGAACTTGGTTAAAGCGAAAGCTTACCAACACATATTTCGAGAAATATGTAAGCGGGTTAAACTCAGCTCGAAATATCAAATGTGTATAATTGAAGTCTATATAGCTATACGAATTTTGTCTCAAATAAGAGATAGAGACTTTTGAGTGATAGATGAGTTCAAGTATCCACATACCTTTTGTTGATGAAGTTCCACAAGCTCCCCTTAGTAGTTCTTCGTCTTCAATCGATGAATGTCGTGAAGTCTAAAGATCAACTACACTTTCTATCCTAATTTGAGACTTAGCTATAAGTAGACTAGAAATAAAGACTTATAGTTTTGGCAACTAAACTTGACAACAAGCTTGAGATAACAACGCTTGCGAGTTCGACCGAGCAGTGCTCTAATAGGATATATCTAGCTAACTCTGAGTTGGACATTACCCCCATGGATGATCCTGCATGGTGACGAAGAATCGAAGCAAACCCAGCATTAGAGAAATTTCCAATAATGAAAGCATTAATATTTATCTTTACCCAGCTTTCAGGATGTTTCTCTCATCCTTACTTATGAATACTCTTATTACTATTTCATGTGTTGTTATCATTTATGTTATAGAAAATGCAGAACTTTTTAATTTATGAATGATGCTGATAGGTTGATGCATTTTGTTTTCAAAGATCCTCGCACATCTGTATTTCAAGATATGCCACATAGTTATAGCAGCAAGTTAAAGTAAAAACTGATTTTCAGCTTCTATTAAGTTGGTCTGGCTAAACCAAGACTTAATCTAGCTTTTAATATCATTGTGCAAATTTTTCGAGTGATGCAGGGCAATAGAGATTCCAAACCAAACAACTTCAGCATAATGTCATCTCATAAGACGATGAGTTGTAGTCTCTTCTTCTTGACCACACGTTGGGCACGATTTATCAATATTTCTCACGTATTGACCGATTTTGTTGTTAACAGGAAGGATATTATGGAAGCATTTCTGTAAGAATTTGTGTGTCTAATATGGTAAAATTTGAGCCAAGCTTGATCAGTCATCTGGAAATTTTGGTGTTGAGCAACTATCCTTTCTTCTTGTAGAATTCTATAGACTGAGTTTGTAGTGAACAAACCTCCTCTATTTAGAGTTTATTTTAAATTGTCTTTTTATCCTACCCGAATTCTTGTTGTGAGGATCTTCTTTGTTAGAGCACTGCTCGGTCGAACTCGCAAGCGTTGCTATCTCAAGCTTGTTTGTAAAGTTTAGTTGCCAAAACTATAAGTCTTGATTTCTAGTCTACTTATAGCTAAGTCTCGGACTAGGATAGAAAGTGTAGTTGAGCTCTAGACTCCACGACGTTCATCATGCAAAGACGAAGAACTACTCAAAGAACTGGTGGAACTTCATCGACTAAAAGGTATGTGGAGACTTGAACTTATCTATCACTCAAAAGTCTATCTACTCTATCTCCTATCTTGAGACAAAAGTCGTATTGCTATATAGACTTCGATTATACACATTTTCTATTTCGAGCCGAGTTTATCTCGCTTATATATTTCTCGAAATATGTGTTGGTAAGCTTTCGCTTTGGCCAAGTTCATCTTTACAAGTGACGAAAGTCATGTTGATTATTTCAATATCTTGAAAATCGCTTTGATGAAAAATAGTGTGTGAATAACCTCTATTTAACATCCTCTAAGAATGTTTCAATGACTGAAATGAGAGTTTAGAATATATAACCTTGAATGGATATAAATATTTTATGTGAACTCATACTTGTGTAAGTCCAAAATCCTTGAACTAAAGTATGCGTACTTTACTGGTTCAGGATATCCGGAAGCTAAGTCCGCGTACCCGTACACGTACTGCCGGAAGTTCACATCCCGTGAATTTCTGCTAGAGTTTGTGAACTAAAAACAAACTCAAGCCGGGTACTTAAGTATGCTTACCGGTATGCATACTTGAGTGGGTTATTTTCTAAAAACGGTTTATTCGTGAACTAAGACATATATAAACTAAGGAATGCATATCTGCAAACTGTGGCTATAATGTTCATGAATCGATTCGAGTAAATCAAAATCGTTTTTGCTTCGATTGTGTCTTGTATACTGCTATGAGATCTAAGCAATTGAATAACTCTCTAACTAGTTCTTTTGAGTAATTTGAACTAGTTATGGTGAAGATGAATAAGGTTGATATGAAAGTGCTCATATGGCTAACCATTGGTTAACTACTGCTGAACCAACTAGGTGTACACGTTTAGGTACGGTTACACAAACCTAAATGAACGTGCATTTCATTTGTGTATAACAATCTAAGTTCGATCTAACGGTTGAAAGATATTAGCTTGAATCTAATCAGGTTTTCATCTAATGGTGAATATTGAATACTTTGTTACCAAGGTAACTTAGATTGCAAACCCTGATTTTGAGACTATATAAAGGAGAACTCTAGCAACTGGGAAACCTAATCCCCACACCTCCTGTGTGATACTAGTTGTATAGGCTAGAGTTGATTCTCCTTTAACCTTAGGTTTCTACCGAGACCCTGTAGGTTAACTACTTGAAGACTTCATTGGGATTGTGAAGCAAAACCCAACTATTTTATCTGTAGTTGCGTGATCTGATCTTGCTGTTTCTATCGTGATTGAGTGCAATCGTAAGATTGGCTTGAGATTAATTTCTCCGATAGGCAAGATAGAAAGGTAGTCACAAACATCTTTGTCTAATCGTTTGTGATTCCACAATATCTTATTTCGCTAGTCGATTAAGATTATTGTGAGGTGATTGATATTTCTAGGCTGTTCTTCGGAAATATAAGTTTGGTATATCAATTGGTTCCTGTTCACCTCCACTTGTCAAAAGACGAAACAAAACTCGTAGGTATTTATGTGGAAGACAGATTTATCTATTCCTGTAGACTTTTCTGTGTGATACAGATTTGTTTATTAAAGTCTTCGACTTTGGGTCGTAGCAACTCTTAGTTGTGGGTGAGATCAGCTGAGGGAATCAAGTGCGTAGTATCCTGCTGGGATCAGAGACGTAAGGAGCTCAATTATACATTGGATCAGTGTGAGATTGATTGGGGTTCAACTACAGTTCAGACCAAAGTTAGTTTGTAGTAGGCTAGTGTCTGTAACGACTTAATACAGTGTGTGTTAAATTTGGACTAGGTCCCGGGGTTTTTCTGCATTTGCGGTTTCCTCGTTAACAAAACTTCTGGTGTCTGTGTTATTTCTTTTCCGCATTATATTTTGTTATATAATTGAAATATCACAGGTTGTGCCTTGAATCGATCAATTGGTAAATCCAACCTTTGGTTGTTGATTGAAATTGATTGATCCTTGAACATTGGTATTTGGTACCGTTCAAGTTAATTTCTCTTGTATTCAATTAGACTCGCAGATTTCTATTTGCTTGAGTAAGTATTGAATCGAGAAATTGAGATATAACTCTTTGATATACTTTTCTTTAAGATTGAGTCTAACAGTCTAGTTGATTCTCTTAAAAGTATATTGGAGTTAGTCCATACAGATTGCTAAGTGAAATATTGGGTGAGGTTGTTGTACCCCCACTTTTTCATTCTTAATATCATCTTGATCAAAAATCTTTTATCTTCCAATTTGAGTATCTTGATAAATGAGATCCTTGACCTTCATGTTTATATTGTTGTTTGCAGATTTCTGAAGACGAATTTTACTATCAGTTCTTGTAATCCAGTTATGCTTAAAGACTTTTATATTTTCCCTATTTCCCACCTCCCATATATAAAATCTTTTGATAACTCAAATATATTTTTTTTATGCTTTGCTAGATCCACGTACTTTTTTTTTTGCAGCTTACCAATAAGTGGGTCTTTGTTTCTGAAGTATCATGTCTTTAGTATTTAAAAATACTTTGAGTCTTCTTAATTTAGCATCCTCCCGGCTAATTTAGTTAAGGGAGAATTTTTTTTTTTTTTTTTTTTTTTTTTTTTTTTTTTTTTTGTATTTCAGTCCCAATCCTCCCTTTCTTTTGGCAATGCAGACACCTTTCCATGCTTTCAGATACACTCCTTTGTTTTTTTTACTTTCTTCAGATGTAATTTCTCTGTATGCTGTAAAAAAAATTAGCAACTTTACCAGGAATAGAGAAAATACTCATTTGATGTTGAGCAATTGACCCCAAAGTAGCTTGAATCTGTGAGGTTCTTCCAGCTTGGTTAGTCAGTTTTCTTTGCCATCCTTGTAATCCGAACTTCATCTTTTCCATAAAAGTATTAAACCATTGCTCCCTGTTTCTTGCAGTAAACAAGTTAACCCTCAAATATTTTTCATCCAGTTTCATAGTCTTCATCCTCAGAAGTCCAGAAATGTCATCACAAGTAGCTTGACTGAGGTTGTTGCTGAAAAAGACACTTGATTTCTCTAGGTTTATCAGCTGACCAGAGGATGAAGTGAAGCTCTCTATGATATTTATTAGGTTCAGAATAGAGCTTCATGTGGCTTTTGCGAAAAACATGCAGTCGTCTGCAAAGAAAGATGGGTTATTTTTGGACCTTGCAAAGCTGGTTGAATTGAAAGAATAAGATTCTTTCGAGCCGCATTAGAAAAAAGTCTGCTGAAGCCTTCCATTCCCAAAATAAATAGATATGGTGAGATTGTATCCCCTTAGCGTAAACCTCTTGTAGGAGTAAAGAAATCTAATGGAGAACCATTCAACATCAGATATATTTTAGAAGTACCTATGCAGTGTGGAACTTAAATGAAGTGGTCACACCATTTTGTAGAGAAACCCATCTTCAACATAATTTCTTTAAGGTAATTCCACTTCGTTCTAGCAAACGCCTTTGCGATGTCCAGTTTGACTCCCACAACTCCAGAAAAAGTTGTAGTTTTCTTCATATAGTCCACCATTTCATGAGTAATAATAATATTGTCATGTATATTTCTTCCTGGAAGAAAAGATGCTTGCCATGGAGATATTAGCTCTGGAAGGATACATTTTAATCTTGTAACTAGAAGTTTTGTGATGATTTTTTAGATTATGTTACACAAGCTTATTGCCCTCAAATCTTTTGGCTTATTGACATACTCTTTCTTTGGGACTAGAACTTGAAAGTTTCATTTATTTGTGCAGGGAATTCCTCATTGATATCAAGCGGGATTCTACCAAAAAGCTTGGGATATCGTAGGTAAGGAAATCATAAATCTGGTTCAAAATTAATGCCACACACAATTAAGAATAAATCCTCTTTTTGTGAGTATTGAGCAGTCTCCTATAGCGTATATATCTCTTTAGATCATCTTCGGGCGCGTCCATATGGTTACTTCTTTCCCAAAGTCCTTTTTGAGTAGGGCGGAACCAGCTCATGGCCCCTGATGGGCTTGATCCCAAGCCTAATTATTTTTATAGTATAGGCTCCAAAGCCTATTTTTGCCATCTTGGCTATTCTAATATTTTTCTGCCTCCCCATAGCTGGATTCTAAACTCACGCCCCTGTTTTTGAGCGCAACACGTGTTAAAAGCCTTGAATAAGTAACACACAAATCTTCAACTCGCTCTATCCCTTTCAAAACGGTAGAGAGTCTATCTGATTTGGTGTGTTGGCCGCTATGTGATGGAGAATACTCGAGAGTGATTTGAGTGTTAGGAAATAAAACCGAAAATATATACTAAAAATAATTATCTTGATCAACGGTAAAAGATTTGCCGTCCAAGTAAAAGATTTGTTTTAACATATTTCTTTTATCTTTGATTCTATGTTTTTTTGTATGACATGACAAACGATATGTCTTATAGTGAAGACTTTTAAACCACTCTTTGGATTGAGTTTTTGGGGGAAAACCTTTTTGCGTTTTGACCGAGAGTTTTCAATCCCCTAGCCATTGCTCTAGCATCAGACGAGGCATTGTGGATTAACGCTACTGGTAGCGCTTGTATCTAAGGCCCTCATGTCGTCCTACAGAGGTTGGCTGCAAGCGGCCTTGTAGCTTTATCAAAGGGTAATGTGGGCTAGATGTCATTCTCTAGTATTTGTCTTTTAGTGATTGTAAATTATACACGTGACATGTTCCACTTTTCTACAACTTGTTTTATTTCTACGACTAGTTTTACACACGCAGAGAACAGATGGCGATCCAAGTAGGTAAACTCTAAACCTTGAGCGCCATCTTTATACGAGCTCTACTCTCAAGGTTCCCCGGTTTCTTCTTTGGATGCAACTAATGATTTAGAAAGAATGGTCATTGGTGATCTAAACCTCAAGTGGTATCTATTATACAGCAGGTATGTGCGCTTTCAGAATCGATTATCACATTTACATCAGTACTTGTATTCAAATCGCAAGATTATGCCAGTGTACTTACATTCACGCAAAAATAAATATCTAAATGACAAAATACAATGCACAAAAAGGACAGGAAACTAAATTGTGTTCTCATCTCAACTGGAGTGAGACTCCCACTGACTAAAGCAGCTTCAAGTGATGAATGAGAATCCCCCAAGAACTTCCATTACAAAACTAAATATCTGCCATCATTTCAACTTTAGCTACTTTTTCACTCTAGTAACTCACAATTCCTCCAAATCATTCCACTCCACCCGTGAATCAACAACAACAAGAAGCTAAGACCACTTACCCACAAACACCATGTACCTATCTCTCTATCTCTCTCTGGACTCATACACACAATCTGCCAAAGAAACCCAATCACATGCCTTTGTTTCTAGTGAACAGAAATAGAAAACCATGTCAAACACTTTTAATAAACTTGTCTCAGCATGAATTTGGATTCACAGTCACGGGTTCATGTTCCTATACAACACAAAATCATATGACCCTATATAACCTATACCCATCTCTTTAATTTGTTTGGACATTATAGAGCTATCCGTGTAGTGCTACTACCACTAAACCATATCTGCAATCATGAAATACATTCTGTTACTTTAGAAAAACTATATTTATTCATACACAGTTCTTGCTTGTTTAGAAGCTTCTGTTTTCTTTCAGCACTCACGTTTCCTGCCATGGATTCAAGGATTCTCTTAGTTCTTCTGGTTTCTCTGCTTACTCAATCTTTACTTTCTATGGAAGTTCAATCAAAATCAACAACTTCTAAAATCAGTGTCATGGGTATTGTGTATTGTGATATGTGCTCTAATAACACCCTCGTCAGACATAGTTACTTCTTACCAGGTAATGTTCAACTAGCTTCTTTACTTCTGTACATTGTTCTCACTTTGTAGTTTGGAAGTTTAAATTTTGAAGCATATCCATTGTTTTATACAGGTGTGAAAGTTCACTTGAACTGCAAATTCAAAGCAACTTCACCGACAACAAGAGAAGAGATTACCTTCTCCGTTAACAGAACTACTGATAAACATGGTGTTTATAAGCTGGAAATCCCATCTGTTGATGGAATTAGTTGTGCTGAAGGTTTATCCATGGAGTCACATTGCCAAGCGAGTTTGATTGGGAGTTCGTCATCTTCGTGCAGTGTTCCTGGACTGAAAACAACAACAGATGGAATAACAGTCAAATCAAAACATGCAAATCTTTGTATTTACAGCTTAAATGCATTGAATTTCAGACCAACAACAAGAAATATTACCTTGTGTGGATATGAGAAAGAGATATCCACAGATGATCTGAACTCATCGAAATTCTTTTTTCCTTTCTTTCCACCATTTCCTTTTCCGTTTCCTTTCCCACCAATGCCTTCATTGCCTTTCCCTCCATTAGGACCATTACCACCTTTCCCTTCCCTCCCGTTCCCACCGCTGCCACCTTTTCCTTCTTTGCCATTTCCATTTCCCAATCCACCATCACTACCTTTCCCGTTCCTACCTTTTCCTCCAGCCCCTTCCTCTGCACCTCCTGCTTTCAATATTAAAGACCCTAAGACTTGGATACCTTCCCCTCCTAGAAATTCTCAAAGCCAAAATCCATGAAATCATAATTGATTACATTTTATTCTTAGCTACTACTTTTGTCGTGTTAGAAGTTTATGTTTTCATGTAATTATTAGATACAATGGAGTGCAGAAACAATATTTATGTTGCAGAATCTATATTATGTTTCACTAATATGAGATATGTTGTACTAGTAATAGATTATGGTATGTTACTTAGCTGCATTGTCTTGGTTGGGATAATAAAAGTAGTTTCCAAATATTTATGGATGCGTAGCAGTCTTATCTAAGCAATGGTAACACATTTAGTTTTTTTTTCAACTTACAAAAAAGTTTACATTCTGAATTTCGCAAAAGTCTCCTAATGGAAAGTGCTCAAAGAAACATTTCAATCATGCACTAACATAAAAAAGAAAAAGAAAAAAATCTCAAAATTAGCTCAAAAAGAAAGAAACAGAGATGAGACTAATTATTGACCGTTTAAATCTGCCGCAAGACTTTCTCAGCTGCTGCTATTGTCTGTTGGATGTCTTCAGAAGTATGTGCCAAACCTGTAAACCCAGCTTCAAACTGTGATGGTGCCAAATACACACCTTCCTCTAACATTCCCCTGTGAAACTTAGCGAATTTCGCAGTGTCACTCTTCTTTGCATCCTCAAAACTGTAAACTGGCCCTCCTGTGAAGAAGAACCCAAACATTCCCCTGATATATCCACCACACATCTCATGCCCAGCTCTCTTTCCAGCATCTAAAATCCCCTGGGTAAGCTCTCCGGTGATCTTATCCAAGTACTGGTATGTTCCAGGTTCCTGCAGCCGCTTCAGTGTGTGAATACCTGCTGTCATTGCCAAAGGGTTCCCGCTCAAAGTACCAGCTTGGTACATGGGTCCTGCAGGAGCAACCATTTCCATGATCTCCCTTCTCCCACCATAAGCACCGACAGGCAAGCCACCACCAATGATCTTCCCAAGTGTTGTTAAATCAGGCGTTATACCAAAATATTCTTGAGCTCCACCATAAGACAGACGGAATCCAGTCATAACCTCGTCGAAGATGAGAAGAGCATCATTTTCTTTGGTAATTTGACGAAGGGAATTTAGGAACTCAGGTTTGGGTTCTATGTATCCAGAGTTTCCAACAACAGCTTCAAGGATCACAGCAGCAATCTCTCCTTTGTTCGCCGCAAATAGTTCTTTCACAGTCTCGATATCATTGTAAGGAGAGGTAAGAGTATCAGAGGTGGCAGCTTTAGGAACACCTGGAGAGTCGGGAAGCCCTAGAGTTGCAACACCACTACCAGCCTTGACAAGGAAGGGGTCAGCATGTCCATGATAGCAACCCTCAAACTTAATTATCTTTTGGCGACCAGTGAATGCACGAGCCAACCGGAGCACACCCATACAGGCTTCTGTTCCAGAATTGACAAAGCGAACCATCTCAATGCTCGGAACAGCAGAAATCACCATCTCTGCTAACACATTCTCTAGAACACACGGAGCACCAAAGCTTGTCCCTTTCTTCATTGTCTCAGTTAAAGCAGCAATCACCTATACCAAAACTTAATTCAGAAAACTTGCACATACATAAACAAACGAATAAATGGAAGCAGTATTAGAAGGCAAAAGAAGCACCTCATCATCAGCATGACCAATGATTGCAGGACCCCATGAACCAACATAATCGATGTACTCATTTCCATCTACATCCCACATACGTGAACCCTTCACAGAGTCGATTATAATTGGTTGTCCACCAACTGATTTGAAGGCACGGACTGGGGAATTTACACCACCAGGCATCAATTCCTGCCACACCAAGCATTCATGTGTCAGTACTACTACATATAATTGGTTGTCCAACAACTGATTTAAAATTCAAGCATTACAAACATAACCATCAATTGAACTCTAAATTACAACAAACATATCCATGAAGTACTTGGAAACTCATGAAGTGTTTGACGAAATTACTACAAGAGGTTCCAATCCAATGTAAGTAGTCAAAGACAGAATTAAAAGACAAACCCATAACATAAATTACTATATAAAATCAAAGAAACTAAGAAAATTCTACAAAGGGTTTGGATTTATAACCTTAGCAGCATTGAAAATCTCTTCTGATTTTTGTGTAGTGAACTTTTTCTTCTCTACTGAAACTGTCATTTTGATTTGAGTAGCTCCACGTCGATGAGAAGGCCAAGAAGAAGAAGATGATGTTGATGTTGATGATGAAGAGGGTAACTGAGAGAGCCATGAGAGACTAACTCCTGATGCTGATATGCTCGCCATCGTAATTGAATTTCTTCTCCTTCTTCTCTGGTTTTCTTCGGTCTACTTCAAATAGAGAAAAAGTAAAAGATAAAGATGTTGTTCTTTTTGTCCTTTTTTATTCTCATCATGATCCATGATTGTGTTAATCGTGGCCGTTAAATTGTAATTGGGCTCAAGTTGAATTGGTTTCTTCTAGTCTAATTCAGGGCCCAGTGTAGAAAAGCCATGTATTCAGAAAGTTGTATAGGTTTTTTTTTTTTCCTTCTTTTTTCTTCTAGCTGTGGTAATGGAGTCGTTGAGATGTCTATTCCTCTTGCTCGTAGCAGGTAAATTTTTTTTGGCACACTCTCTTTTTCTTCTTCATCTTTTTTTTTTTTTTTGTAAAAAACATGAAATAAATTCGTTTCTGTACTCTAGGCTGTATAAAGTTTGTGTATATGAAGCTCGGGCTGTTATTGCTTATTGCTAACATGGGGCTGGGATTCAGGGACATGAAGTATATGTGGCTCAAGGTATATATAGACTGAGGAAATATGGACTAGAATTGCTAGCTTGTGAACATCTAAATAATATTCCCCTCCGTCCCAAATTAATTGAGCTAATTGGTTTTAAATCTTGTCCCACAAATAATTGAGCTATCTCACTAATCAAGGGATAATTCTAAAACTATCATTTTAATTGATTGTTGTTACTATTAGAAATATGTATAATTTGATAGTCATGTTTATATTCGTTAATCGTTACGTATGTGTTTTAAAATGCTTTTCAACGATATAAAGTTTACGAAAAACCGTTGTATAGTTTAAGAGATAAATCAATTCTAAGTTTTACTAGATGTCATCAATAAGGGTATAATTGTAAAAAATACTTAAATATACTCTCATTTTCTCCTGGCCTTAATTTGGGACGGAGGGAACAACATCCCCTTGAAAACGGTTAACATAATCGAAACTATATTTATAGGTTAACAGCATTTGTGCGGATTACAATCGCTTGTTTGGCGAAATGGATGACCTCCGTAAAGAGGTTTTTAGTACGGTGAGTTCAATCTTATACTCCTCGATAGATCAATCGGACTGTCTGATCTGGGAGTCTTAAACCTGCATTTGGACATGTTACAGATAGCTCAGCTGCCTTGTTTTGATAATGACAATGTATATCTTCATGTTTCAGGCCGATGCTGTGCAGTCCTTGGAACACTTGACGGTTAGTGTTGGACCCAAGTTTTCCTCTCCATTCACAAGCAATTGTAGTTTCTACGCTCTTCTCTCATGTCTACTAGAAAATCTTACGTAACTTTGTTGCCAGGACATCAAACTAGTTATATTAATAGACGCATGCGAAATTGCCAGCGTGGATCCACAAAAGGCTCTCCAAGTGAGATTCTGAATGGCTTATAATCATCATTTTAAGTTCTGTTTGAGTTGCTATTTGCTCAATGCAGAAAGTTGTTTCTTTGTCAGACTAATAATTCGATTAACAGAACTTGCTGGGTTTGGCTTCCGATCCGTCATCTGACATCCTTGGATCACAAAAGTCTCGAATAGAAAAGGTAATTATCAACTTATGATAATGCATATATCTAAGATTATGCATCAAATAAGATGGGTGTGGGAAAAACCTTTTAGAGGGATGAATCTTTTTGAGAGATGCACAGAAAAAAGAGAGATAATAAAATGGTTTAGTCAGTTTGAAAACAAAACTTGGCATGAAGTGGATGTAGATTACATGCGGGTAATTATGTGAACCATTTTTGTGCTGAATTTAGATAGTTTTCTGCATGCTTTATCCCTCATATTTCCTGCATGCTAATTGTACATACTACTTTTTAGCAAGTCCAAGTTCAGATTGGCTGTCAAAAAATTTCAGTACATCTGTTTAGACCGATTTTTTCATAACATGATACTGATTGTGTTGATTGGATGATGCATGCTTATTCCGTCACAGTGTGTTCTCAGTTTTCCTTGTTTTTGTCAGGTATCGAACCAGACGTGGAAGCTAATAAATGATTTCGCTGTAATCGAGGATGAACTATTTAAGTTGCCTCCGAGTATTGCAATCATGGTATTTCAGGTAATTGATTTAGACTAGATTTTCATGGTATTATTGGAAATTTTGGGTAGTTGTGCTTGCATATCAGCTCAATGCAGGGCCGTCGTATTGCGTCCAAGTTGGGCATTTTGTAAATATGGACCACAGTTATTAGCAAGCATTCAACTGATGACTCCCCTTTGCAAACCTGTTAAATAGGTGACTATCAAGCCCGTGTTGTCCAGCAACATAGATGATCTGTCTGAAGCATTTTCTTCCTTGGTGAGTTAACCTCTGCACTAATAGGTGCATGGTGCTAGTACATGCATGTACTGATAAGAGTTTCCGGTGCATGGTGCTAGTACATGCATGTACTGATAAGAGTTTCCTTTAGTAGGTGCATGGTGCATGACTAAAATTTCAAACTGAGCTATTGAGTGACCAATATGATATATAATTATAATTATATTAAGGAAAGCCAAAACATCACTATAAGCAACCGGCAGAGCACTCGCATGTAAATGTTGTTGACATGCCAAGTTTTTGGCAAGGGTAGAAGAGGTTATCGCAACTTGGACGGCGAATGACGGGCATACCATGCGAACATACACAGCCAACGAAATCAAGGCTTAGAATCTAGTATGATCGCATATAAACGCAAGAAACCCAATAACAGACCCAACTGTTATGGCCACTTTTGCAGTCCCACTAGCAAAACAACCATTAAATAATACCATTATATATTGATATCTAAGTTCCAGATGGAAAATGAAAGTGTTAGGTTCAAGTCCAATTGTAAGAATAATCTAGAATGTACTTAACTTAACTAGAATGCTCCTTAAATAACACAGGATCATGAGGGATATGTCCTCATATTTAAAGAAGATCATATCATAAATTGGCTTTTGTTAAGCCTAGTGATGCTTCTGCCTCCAAGACTTGAGAGAAAGCTTGAGTGTTTCAATGAAAATCTCAAGACTTGAAAATTCATTCTTGAGTTTGTAAGATTTTATTTTGGTAGTTTACAACTAATGATTTTCAATCACCAGCGTGTAGAACATAACTGAAAAAGGAGAGGGTACCTACTACACCACCAACTTTTTTGTTCTGCAACCTGTATGAACAAAACTTAATGCAATTCCAAGTAGACCTACTTAAATATCATTGACAATATGTGTGTATATATATATATATATATATAGAGTTTATATCTCAATCTCTTCACAATCATAAAGTCAAGACAATAAAGTCCGTGAACCTGATTGTATAGAAGAGTATACTTGGACGATCTCAAAAATCAATATCGAATATCAATCTAGTCGTAGCTAAATAATTGAATTCGAATTCTGCCAAGTATGAAACTTCTTATCTATCATTCAAGATACAAATTCTACAAAAACGGGTTTCGTAATTGATCACAATTAATATGGACTTATCTACAAGAATTGGTTATGTACTACTTGTATTATTCCAATTATAAATATAAAACAATATAATATGGAAAAGGAAAAACACAAGCCACCAAAAGTTTTGTTAACGAGAAAAACTGCAACTGTTGGGACCTAATCCAGATTTGAACACCGAATTGTATGAAGCCGCTACAGACACATCAAACTTCGCGTTTAGTGTGAGGAGAGCCCACTGGTAGTATTCTCGTAATACTCTATCGAAGAGGAAAGTAATCTAATTAAGTAATCTCTTATGTGCGCTTCATTTAAATACATCTGTGGGATCAAGAAGCTTTTAGTCGTACCGTTGGTGGGAAACTAAATCATATTATTACTTTATTTTTTGATTATTGATTTAATTGGTTAAAGGTAAAGTTTGATCTTAATTGCACCTAGTTTGTTTATTCCATGATCTTTCTCTTCTGATATAAGGTCAGTCGAACTATATCAAGACTCAACTATTTCAGATATGATCTTTATTGATTGAAGATCTTAAGATAGGACATGTGATCATCCTTGTTAAATGACTTCGTTCTGTGCGTGATCGATCACAAGGGAATCAAGTTGTTTGTGTAGGTACATTGAAGACTGAAGATAAGAAGATTTTTTGATTGGTATTCTGATCTTTGTGATGATACTTCGTGCACACCTCAATTGACCGGGATCTGACAAGTTTGTTTATCTTTGATATACTTTCATAACTTGTTGTATAGATCTACGATCTGTCAATTGGTGGTTCTTTTCAGAATCTGAATCCGATATATTATGAATTAAGATGGATTATCTCTAATAGTTTTTATATCTTAGTTGATCTAAACCGATACAAATGATTTTATATTGATTAAAAAGAATATCCTTTGTAACTCAACATATATCTCTATTTAACTTATAGATTTGTGAGATTGGTAGAGCGGTTACCGAAAATAGATTAGTCCTTTATTGTTTCAGAGTACAATCCATATGAATTGAGTGCTAGAATTCTTCACAACATATGAAGCAACTTAAGATAGTGGACTCTATCTTAAGATTCACGTGCATATAGACCAGAATGGTAGTAAGCGCAGGGATACTGAAGGAATCGAGTAACTTGGAGTTAGTTTACTTGGTCTCAATTATACGAAGTTGGTAGAAGTCTTTGTATAATGGATTAATTCTGAGAGTATTCATATCTGGACTAGGTGCCGCAGTTTTTCTCCATTTGCGGTTTCCTCGTTGTTTTTCTGCAAACTTCACTCGTGTTGTTTCTGGTGGAGCCGTCTATCCGGAGAGGAAAATACCCTAATTAGGCGAAATCTCCTATGACCGCTCGTTTAAAGACTTCTGTGGGATCAAGAATCTCTACGAGTACCGTTGGTGGGAAACTAGATAATCGCATTGTTATTTTAGTTTTGGATTACTGATTTGATTGACTAACGGTTATTGAAACTTTGATTGTACCTAGTTTGATTATTCTTGAGAGCCTTCCCTTCTGACATAAACTAGATCAATGTATTGATGGGATCTTTATAATTGTTTTTAGATCTAAGGACAACTTGTGATCATCCATTGTTAACAGACTCCCTTCTGTGTGTGATTGATCATAAATGAATTCAAGTTTGTGGTGTGCAGGTACATAAGAAGGAAATTGAAGATTTGAAGAACACGACGATTTTTCTTATTGGTTTTTGTATCTCGTGATTTGTGCACACATTTTGATCGGATGGATCTGACTTAGATCAGGTTAACTTTTGATAGATTCGATCATAAAGTCGTTTAAATCGACAACTATCATTTGGTGGTATTCTTCAATATCCGAATCTAATAGTTGTGAATCCGAATCTAAGTTATTGATTTGGATTGATCTTACCCGACAAAGGAGTTTACTTGTTTAAAACGGAAGAGCCTTTGTCAAAACTCAATGATTCTTTTTCTAAAAGATTATTGGAGTAGTTACCAAACATTTTTGTTCCTTTACTGTTTTGAAGACGATCAAAAGGAGTTGAGTGCTTAAGACTTTACATCGGTAAAGCAACTCAAGATAGTGATTTTCTGTCTTAGGATTCACGTGCGTGACCTGTAGATCGTAGACGTAGGGATACTAACGGAACTAAGTAACTATGGGTAGACTACTTGATCTCAACGATATGAAGTTGGCTTTGTACTTTGAGTAGCGGCTTAATTCTTAGAGTATTCAAAATTGGACTAGGTCCCGGGGTTTTTCTGCATTTGCGGTTTCCTTGTTAACAAAATCTTGATGTGTCATTTACTTTTACTTTCCGCAATTATAATTGTTTTATTATAATTAAAAGTAAATACACTTGTACGTTAATCCTAATCACTTGATATTGATCCTATAGTAAATTGGTTTTTAACCGTAAATATTATCAAGTGAATACCTAGATGTTGTATTGTCTCGACTTTGTCCATAGATCGACGATCACACTTGGTATCATACTTATAGGTTGAAACGAAAAACGTGGTGTATTTGGGTGCCCTCGTCATTTCACAGCGGTCGTAAGAGATTTCGCCTAATTAGGGTACTTTCCTCTCCGGATAGACGGTTCCACCGGAAACAACATGAATGAAGTTCTCCTGGATCTTATGATATTTTGCAAGAAATGCAAACTCAACTATTTATATACCAAGGTTGTTTGGACAACAAGGAAATTCCAAAACCGAAAATATTCTCAAGATGTGCAATAAGTACCTAATTTCGTCTTTCCTATTTCCAACTAATACCCAACCTGTAACTATGAAATCTCTCATTAGAAAAAACCCCTAATATTAACTAAGAGCAAGGATCCCTTCACACTTTTATTATCACACTATCTCACACGTTGGAGGTCATTTTTGTGAATAAAAATAAAACCGTAACGGATTTGAAGCTAATACTTTGAGGAATGTTCCTCTTACCAAGTTATACATGTCTACTTAAAATGAGCACACTCCTAGATATAAAACCTCACAATCTACCGGTCTTAATTTTGACGGTTAGAGTTCCGTTGATTTTCAACGACTCATTTTCAAAGTAGTAGATGTGGTGTTATACGTCTCGGAATACGCTCATTTTCGGTAGGAATGTAGAGAAATGTAATAGTAACATATTCCCAAAATATTAGATTCAAATCCGTTACGGTTTGATTTTTATTCGCAAAAATGATGTCCAACATGTGAGATAGTGTGATAATAAAAGTGTTAGGGGATTCCTTATCATTAACTAATACAACCTTCCAAGAGATATGTTTTGATTTGCTGGAAAATAAAGCATATAATCTAAAATATTAATTCAAAGATTCTCAATATTTCGTATTGGGATCACCTAGAGTATTGATAAGTGCATAATTCTTATGATTTTAGTGTCCATTCCATACTTGTTTTAGCTATTATTCTTGCATATTTTCGTACTATTACTTTTGTTTTCTTTTATTTTTTTATATTAGGTGAATCATCTCAAAAGGATCTAAAAGGTTCTAAAAAGAGATAAGAAAAGAAGCACTCCAAGAATCCAAGTACCCAAATCGAAGAGAAGTGGAGGAAGTGCGACGAAACGGAGCAAAAGTGCTCAAATCAAGACACGGGCCAAATACCATTCTTAACTCATTAAAATTCAGGATTTCTTATCACAATATTTAAGATAATTCAATTACAAAGAGAATGCAAAAAAAATGAGGTCATTCCAAGTTCGGACAAAAAAGTTATGGGAAAAACAAGTTTATCGAATACCGAAGACAATAGGGTTTGCATACCCGTATGTGAACCATGATTTCGTGGACTGAAGAGTTTGCATACTGGTTTGCAAACCAAAAATTTCCCGAACAATATTTTTAAAAAATCGTTCGCATACTGGTACGCAAACCATGAAGTCTAAAATTCACGAACTATCTTTTAGGCCTTTATTTTGTAGTTTAGGGTCGGGTTCTTGATCCGACTTAGATACTTGAAATCCAAGCAATGTAAACCTATATAAATAGGTATTAGGCCATGTAGAGAGGACACACGAAATTTGAAGTTTTTGATAGAAGAAACAACACACGGAGCGAAAGCTAGGGTTTTTGAGCGATTCCTCTTTCGTAACGTTATCTCTTTACTTTCCTTATATGTATACCATGGATGTTTCTACATCCATGAGTATCTAAACACCTATTGATTGAGGATGAATTCTAAGTTTAAACAAGATTTGAGTTATTATATTCATCTACTTTGAAGTTGTTCATATGATTATCGCTTGATTATACTATAACGAATATTTACGATTGATTGATAGATTGTTTAGGTGGCCAACTAAATTGATTTGTTGATTTAATATAATGCTAGTATTGAGTTAGGAGATAAGTAATCTTCGAATAACTCGTACACAAGTAGAGAACACGAGACCTTGCAAAGGGATTTTTTGAACAAAATTGTGTGTATAAACAACATTCGAAAGTGGACCTTGAGCTAAGAGTCTAACTACTAGGATTAACCTATAAATTCAAAAAATATAAAGCATTCGACCAAATAACACCTTGAGTGAGATACTACTATGTGATTTAAACGAATAGAATCTGGTACTGGGGAGCTTCCGTACTCAGTGATAAAAGGAATTTAGGGGATAACACTGAGCTAGTTGTTATTCCACGGTTGGTGATAATCTATGATTAAAGACGAGTAGATAAGTGTAATAACTCATTGACGGTTTAGTAACGAAGAAGGATTCCTCTATCATATCTCTCTTTATTGCTTACAACTCAACTTTATTTTCTTTGATTATTTATTTTGTTTAAAATCTAAAACAAAACCCCCCCTTTGTGACATATTCGACAACTAAAACTCACTGCTCTTAGTGGGAATAATCCTTGCTTCCATTATATTACCAATTAATTGTGTGGAAATAAGTTATTTAATTTGATTGCACTTACTATAGCCATCAAGTATCAAGGAATATCTTTGGACAATCAAAGATAAGAATTAGTATTCATGTCCAAATTATGTCGACACCCAGAACATTCCTATTTAGCAAACCCTAATTCCAAACTCACACTGTATAGTAATATGTGAATATAAAGGATCGGTTTTTCTATTGGGATCGGTTCTACCATGACTCCTAACATAGGTTAAGATCGGTTACACCAAGTCTCAAGATATAGGTAAGGATTGGTTTTTTCATGCCTCCCATCCCATTATGCTTTTAAAGTAATAGAACATGTCACTCATTTTACAAATTATTTCTTTAGTAAACAGGATTGAGACTATTCCAAGATGCAAATGGTAAATAACCCATTCTTTCAAAAGAAACAAGGTTATTTTTGTGAACATTCAGGTGCTCTATGGCTCTGGTGGATGATTTGAAGTGTTAAATTAGTTATTTTTCACAAGAAATGATACATTGTCAATTCAATCTTTCCTTTTCCCACCTCTTTCGCAGAGGAAGAGCTCCCATAAACAACTTCCCATCATCTCCAACTTTGACATATGAGGAGAAAGCATCTCTGAACTTGCAGACATGTTTGTTGGCCCAAGAATTCAACCACCAGTCTCTCACCTTGGCCGCATTAGAGATAAGGTTAACTTCAGATACCATGCTAGTAAAATATCCAGATTCATCTACTATGTTAGCATTATTTTTCTCTTTTGGATTATTTTTGGCTTTTTTAGCCTTACATTCTTGAGTCGTATTTCAGTTAAAGCAGTTACCTTTGACAATGTTTTTAGAGACACCACTCTTAGGTTTAAGTTGATTACCTTTGGAGCTGCGATGTTTGTTACCATTTTGCTAAATTCAGGATTTCCATCATGTCCTTTCTTTGGGGCCGCATTATCATCCAGGATATGACCTTTGTTGAACATGTCTTTGCTCAATGATTGCCCTTGTAACACAAGAGTTCCCCCACTTGAATCTTTTTCCTCAGCTATATCATGGTGATCTCACGAGCCTTGTGTCACAATTTTCTTTTGTACTCAGTCCGCGAAGGTGAGAGTTTTCCTATAACTGCAGATACTTAGAAAGCTTCAATAACCATGCTTTCAGCAAAAATTTCATTGATGATTAACTGAACTTCCAAGAATTGATCATCCCCAAGTTTATCATCATTCATTTTGAATTCAAGGAACCTAGCCACCAATTTCTTGCTTCCAGCAGTGGCAGCAAAATATTTTTCTTCCAAAGCTTCCCATAAGTCAAAAACAGCAAAATTTTCTTTGACATTATAAAATCATATAATGAACCATTCAAAGAGTTAAGTATATGATTTTACACATATAGTTTTATCTAGTCGACCTATTCAATCTATCTTCATAACCACGGTCATGAAGATTTGGTGAGGGTTTTGATAAAGCAACTTCATCTAGTTTTTGGTCTTTGAGAAAAAAATAACATCTTTGGAGCCACCAATTAAAATCTTTTCCACTGAACTTAGCAGTTTTATCAAAAATATTTTTCCCATTGTTGTTACAGAAAATTAAAGTAGTAGATATTGTCTTCAGATTGGTTGTTATGATAACAACAATTGTAAATAACTATAAATAATACTTAGCTCAAACCAGTGCAGCGATCAATGTAACATACGATGATAGAGGTACATGTGAAATACGGTGACCTAAAAACAATATCGCATGCCATTGTTCTAAACAGATAGATGTTATAGCTTGAGTGATGAGTTGCCTCCAGGATACAACTGTTGTTAGCATATTGTATCACACAAAGAAAATGCACATGCCCGAAGAACTTGGCAGTTTGAAGTTACATAGTGAAAACAAAATACTTCCAGAAAACAGAGAAGAGAAGAAGCTTTTTTTGTTTATGTGTCTCAAAAACGGATTGGAAAGACTCATGTTATAATGTTTGAAATGAGATAGTCGTTACAAAAAATG
Organism: Papaver atlanticum; assembly: GCA_023531105.1. NCBI lineage: Eukaryota > Viridiplantae > Streptophyta > Magnoliopsida > Ranunculales > Papaveraceae > Papaver > Papaver atlanticum. Next base: position 16,778,207 of record JAJJMB010002020.1, on the reverse strand, counting down.
AAAAAAACATTCTCATGTGTACTGATAAAGCTGAAAACGCTCATTAAGAAACAGTGGTAAGAAAATACGCGAAACTTTTTTCGGTTGACAAAATAGACATGTCAGAGAAGTATGCGCGACAAAAACAGAGAAGATTTCCCAACACAGTAAACATGTGTGAAAAACACGTACAAAAAGTTTCAACAAAAAGATAGGTATCTAATATGAACCCACATCCGAGCTCGGCATTCCCGCACAGACGACAACGGTGTGCATGCTTCTGTGCAAAGCACTGCGCATAGCATCAAGGCAACCTTGTCCTAGTCTAGGTCTTCTCCCTCAAACAAAAGTGTGTAGACCTAAAGAGCCATGCTCTTTATCCAATTTCTATGATAATTAAGTTAAAAGACTTTTATTTTTTTAGTCTATGTGGGACTGAAGCATTCACTGGGTAAAATATGATAAGGAGCAATAGGTCTAGGGGAAGACTCAATGGAAGGCCAAGACGATCTAGTGCGATCTCAGCACCTCCAATACCAGAGAAAAGGGGCAAAACCCTTATTCCTCCGGGAAAAAGGTTTTCAAGACCAAGAGATGATACCTAACGGTGTTCACCTATAAACATAAGCCAAAAAAATTCATAATACAAAATAATAAGATTTATTAGGAAAACAACTAAGAATAAATATTCGATCTTGTGGAACCTTCTTATGAATCTCTCACACAAAAGTAGTTATTAGTTGATTGTTCATAATTTAGTTTAATTATTGCTTGTTTTTGAGTGGATTCATTCAATCTTGTGGAACCTTCTTATGAATCTCTCACACAAAAGCACGATCGTTTATCATTAGTCTATTCATTGCATGTTTTTGAGTGTATTCATTTGATCTTGTGGAACCTTGTTATTAATCTCTCATATTCCAAAAGAAATTATTAGTTGGTTTTCATCATCTAAAGTACGCATTGATTTCAACTTGTTAATCATTATGTTTTGCGTCTGCATATATATTTTATTTTTAAACTAATTAATATGTCTATGAAGTGGTAATCTTTTTTTTGTGCAGTTTTTCTTCCAATAATATTTTGTGTTATCTAATAGCGGAGTTTTCATGTTCGCTTTTGAATCTAACAGTGGTGTGGAAAGCAGTGGTGCAAATCATCATCTTAGCTGTGATGATCTTTACTAGTAGATTAAAGTCATCTCTCTCCCATATAAACACTAGTATATCTATTACTATTGATCATCATGATCCTAAGAATACCCCACCAAAATTTTCTCATTTTGAAAAAATTAAAATCCTAAATTTCCTCCTAAGATTTTGCAGCATAACGTACGAAACATATGTAATCATCATTTTCTTGAGCAAACTGGATACTCCATATACCACTTATTTTCTTTCATAAACATATCCAAAAATAAAAGGCTTTTCTTCCGGAACAATACACTCAAATGTGGCAACTCAAGTCTTGATTGTATTATTCTCGAATCAATCTTATTTACTAAAAAAAACTTATTCCAAACTCTCAACAACCTATCAAAGATTTCATGCATTATTAGCGGAATCTTTTTCCCTCTCTAAAGATATTTTGGAAGAATATTTATACTCAAAAACTTCTTAGAGCTTCTATCAAAACCAGGCATAATTTCTCTAAAACTATTGGCTTATTTTCTCTAAAACTATTGTGATATCTTATACAATATAAAAGAATCATATAATGGCTACCAGTTCAAACAGTCGTGCAAACATAATTAATCAACTCTCAAGGAAGCTAAGGAATGTTTTTGTAGAGATACCAGCAGAAAGAAGAAGAGTTATAGGACCCTCTCAAACAATCAATGAAGTTGCATAAGATTGGTCATATGACATGATAAGAAAACTCATGTACAAATAAAAAATTAAAATGAGTGTAATCAAAGAAGACATCAACACTTTATGGAGAAGATACGGGAACAATAAAATTCGTGTTATCGGTCATAACCTTATGCTTGTCAGGTTAAACAGTGAAGATGAACGAGATAAAGTCATTAGAAATGGTCATTGGGTTGTTGGAGAAGCTTTATTTGCTATTCAGAAGTTTGTAGCTGGCACAAAAGATACGGATTATGTGTTTTCCTACCAAGAATTCAACATACACTTCAAGTATCTAAAACTTGAGCATCTGAATATGAGTGTTATTAATGAAGCCATTGGTTTTATGGGGAGGAAAATTTCAACTACTCCGAAAAACTGCAGACCAAGACATGAGAATACAGTTAAAGCTAGGATAAAAGTGGATCTTAAAAAACCTCTAAATAGAGGTGGATGGTGGAAAATTAGTGAGGGAGAAGATGTGTGGATCCGTTACCACTAGGATATACAGCCGAAGAAAATATGTGACAGGTATTTTGTCATAGACCATCAAGATGAAACATGCGCAGAAACAACTTATTTACTTTATCTTGATAGTTTAACAACAGCTGAATATGAAGTTATCTTACAAGAGGAAGGTGATGTTTATGAAGGTAACGATGAATGTGGTTCATCATCCTATATTTTCGAAGAAATGGGAGAAGAGGAATCCAACTATATTTTCGAAGAAATAAGAGAAAAGGAATCAGCCGATGCACATAGGCAGAACAAAAGAATGAGAAATTTTGTTCTCAACCATGAACCATCAATAAACCCACATAATATTCATGTTAACCCACCAACTACTATAGAGAATGACACAAATATTAGTATTGATAACATCATAGTTCAAGGAACGATTTACAATAATCCTTTGGCGATGTAATCTAAAACTACAAATGATTATCAGGGAGAAACTGCACAAGTATACCACAAATCTTTTCATTTTTTTCAAACTTAAATTCCTTTTTAATTTTTCTTAAACTACATTTTATCGTTTTAATAGTTTTATTCATACAATTCATCTCAACAAAAGTTATATATTATCTCGTACCATTTAGATACTCTAGTCATGAAAATCATAACATGGAACTGTAGTGGCTATGTAGCCAAAAACACTAGAAACTACCTAGCTGATCTGAACAGGATGCTCAAACTAGACATTATATTCCTTCAGGAAACGAAGATTTCTGACAAAATCCTTAATTATGTCAGACCATTGTGTTTCCCATTTATTATTTTTTGTGCCATCAGTTAGCAGAGCTAGAGGAAAACGTCTTCTCTAGAAAATACAGAATTGATTTAAATATTATCTACAATGATAAAAACATGATCCATCCTCTAGTCTGTAGTGACCCGGCCAAACCAAAATGGTTTTAGTCTTGTGTTTATAAGTCACCATATCCATAGGAAAAAAGACACCAATGGAATTTTATAAAACATATTTGTGAAACCTACAACATATCTTCTCCTTGGATGCTTATTGGTGACCTCAATATCACTTTACATTGTGAAGAAAGAGTCAATGGCACTTGATCTACTTCTCAAATCTTTACAGTAGCCCAAACTATTTATGATACTGGACTTACTATTCTAGGTTTTCATGGGAATCCTTACACTTGAACAAGCAGTAGATATGGAACAGAAAAAGTTAAAACTAGACTGGATAGGTCACTTATAAATTCTAAATAGTTAATTCATTTTCCTAGTTCGTGTCTTAAACATCTTCCATTCTTAGGATCTGACCATTGCCCTATATTTTTTAGTATGACTCCAAATGATGTTCTTAATTCTAGTAATTGAAAAAAAAAAAAATGTTAGGTAAGAGATAAGACATGCCAGCCACAAATCAATAGTGCTTGGGTCAAGCATTTCAATGGTTCTGCAGGTTTCTCTCTAGATAAAAATTTGTTAGAGACAAGAAGAGTACCATCTATTTGGAATAAAACTACATTTGGAAATATCCAGGAGCAACTTAAGTCTCTACAAAAATATTCTGGCATACTCCAGTCTGATACTTCTTTAGGTGATACAGCTAAGGGGAAGGAAATAGAAGAATGACACACTCGAGAAGAAGAGTTTTACATACAAAAGGCCAGGGACACTATGTTCAACGAAGCTGATCAAAACACTAACCATTTCCATCTGCAAGCGAATAAAATGAGATAAATATAATAGAGTCGTTACAAAAACCAAATGGGAGATGGTGCAATGGCAGAGCCAAGCTTGAAAATATTTTAACTAATCATTTCCAGGGAATTATGAGCACTTCAGATCCAGCTAATGATGATGACTTCCTCAGAACTCTTCCCAAATGTATATCTGAGGAGGATAATGTTGGGCTTACTAAAATTCCAGATGAAGCTGAAATAGTTGTAGCTCTTAAAAGCATGCAACCGTACAAAGCTCCGGGGTCGGACGGTTTTCCACCAGGTTTTTTTTCAGACGCAGTGGGCAACTGTTAAAAAATATGTGAAAAGAATGGTGCAGAGTTTCTTTGAGTCAGGGAAAATGTTGCGCAAGATGAACAAGACGAATCTATGTTTGATCCCAAAAACTAAGTTACCCCATATTCCAGGCGAATATCGGCCAATTTCTGTATGCAATTCTACATACAAACTCATCACCAAAATCATGGCAACCAGACTCAAGCAACATCTAGAAAAGATTATCTCTCCAATGCAAGCCGCTTTTGTACCGAGAAGACAAATTGGAGACAACATAACACTAGCTCAAGAACTGATACATTGTATGAAGAGAAAGAAAACTAAGAAGGTTATAAGGCTCTAAAATTAGACATGAGTAAAGATTATGATCGAGTGAAGTAGTGTTTTTTGAATAATGTTATGTCAAAATTTAGTTTTAGCAGCAAATGGTGTCAATTAGTGCAAGAGTGTATAAGTACAACAGAAATTCAAATTCTTCTCAATGGCTCTCCATGCAAGTCTTTCAAACCAACAAGAGGTATTTGTCAAGGTGATCCTTTATCACCTTATTTAGTTCTGCTCACAATGGAAGTTCTTACAAGGGCTCTTGCTAAAGCTGAACAAGAGAGGAAGACATAAGGTATAAAAATCTCTAAAAATGCACCTCAAGTGACGCATTTTTTGTTGGCAGACGACTGCCTTTTGTTTGCTAAGGCCTGACATCCACAATGCAAATAACCTTCTTGAAGTTATCAATAAATTTAGCATGATCTCAGGTCAGCAACTTAATTTTCAAAAATTATCTATTTTTTTCTCAAAACATATTCACGACATTGCAGGATCTTATTGAGAAGACTCAAGATAAAAAAAGAAAAAATGACTCTTGAAGAGAAGTATTTGGGCATTCCTCTATTTCTAAACAGGAAAAAAACAACATCATTCTCAAGTTTGGTGGATAAAATGAAAGTAAGATTGTCGAAATGGAATGGAAAATTCATAAATCAAGTAGGCAGATCTGTTATGGTGAAGAGTGTTTTAAACATAATGTCATCACATCATATGGGAGTTTTTAAAATACCTGAAACTACCATTAAAGAAATGGACATGGTTCAACGACAATTCTGGTGGGCAAAAAAAGATAAAATAAGATGGAAAAGGCCTCTACTTAATCTCTTGGCCTAGTGTTGGTAAAGAAAAATGTCAGTGTGGTATGGGTTTTCGGGATTTGTCTTGCTTCAATTAGGCTTTGTTATCCAAAATAGCTTGAAGATTATGCCAACAAAAAGACCAGCTTTGGTCAAATGCTTTGAAACAATGTTATTTTCCAAACACAAATGCACATCACACAAGGAAGAAGAAGAATTCCACATGAGCCTGGATAACTATTTATAATGTCACGGAGTTTGTACGTTCTCACAGTTTTGGGGTTATAGCTGATGGCAGTAAAGTTCAGATATGGGAGGATGTTTGTTTACCTGGAAAGTCCATTCCTCCATTACCAGTAAATTCAAGTAAAGAAGAAAGGAATTACACATCGATGTTACAACTTATTGATCAAGACAGCATGGAAAGTACAACTGGTGCAACAACTTTTTACTCTTGCAGATGCAAAGATTATTCTTCAAATTCGTATTCTTATAATTAATGAAGACGGGTTGATTTGGACCCTAACAAGAAATTGTGAGTTCACGGTTAAGTCAGCCTATTGAAAGCTAATGGAAATCAAGAATAATAATGTCAGTCAATAGGATGAAGCGACTTCAAGATTCTGAAAAACATTATGGAGTTTAATTACTTTACCAAAAATGAAGCATTTCCAGTGGAAGTGTATTATGAATATCGTACCATCAAGCGAAAGAATGGCTATGGTCATGAGCTATATGGGAGGAGTTTGCAAAATATGCAACAATGGAGAAGAAACTACTAAACACATACTTATGGAATGTACCTTCTCAAGAGCATTCTGGTCAACAGTCCCGGGAGCACGTCATAATATACATCGCAATGGTGATAATGTAGCAGATTGGATTATATCTTGGTTCAAATATCAAATGAATACATTGGATGATGATTGGACAATGAAAATGGCAAATATAGCCTGAGAGATTTGGAAAGCTCGTTGTTGCTGTGTGTTTCAAGACATAAAACCATGTACTCAATTCTTAAATGAAAGTACAAGAAAATCTATGAAAATGAAGCGAAGAAATGCAGTTACTGATCAACAAATTCCGAGAAACATAACACACTTGAATCCACCAGATTGCCCATATTTCTCATTCTGTTGTGATGCATCATATAAAAAGATTAATAATATACATTATACTAGCATATGACTAATTGTTCACAATTTTGCAGGTACTTTTGAAGAAGGAAAGTGTATATATGCAGACAGATACCTAGACTCAGAGCAGGATGAATGTGGAGCTTTGCTGCTTGCTATGGGCGGAGGAGATTAAAATACATTACACGTGTTTTGAACTATGTGCACAGACGGTAGCAGATACAGCCAATGGCAACCATCAGAATGTAGCTTGGGAGAATCAATTCATAATCTTAGATATCAAGATTAAGTTAAGGAATGACCCACTATGGTATTGCAGATTTATCAATAGAGAGTGTAATAAGCCAGCTGATACATTGGCTAGGCATGCCAGGAAATTTAGAATTATAAAAGTGTGGTCTTCACATCCACCAGGTTTTATTGCGAATGCAATACTGGAAGATAAAACTTCTGTTTCAAATAACCGGCTTGTAGCTCAGCTGGTTTCATGCGCTCCACAGAGGTTTCATGCCCTCCATGAGGTCCCAGGTTCGAGTCCTAGATGGCGCAATATTACAGAGTTTGACATGGACGGTAGAGTTAGCTTGTCCCCCTTGCGACGACCATAGCCACACTATTCGCTTAGGCTCCCTCGGGTTGGTTCCTCATGAGGCTCGCTGGTAGGCTAGCACGACAACCTGTTTAAGTAATGTAATAGTACGCTGCTTGGAGCTTAGCTTGTTAAGCTTCCAATTAATTAAATATGTCGAATTAAATAATTTTTAAAATTAAAAAAAAAAATGTTTAGGGTTGTTAAATTTTTTTCATTGTACAGAATCAAATTGTTTTTCTAACAAAAGGTACTCAAAATTTTGACATCTTCACGATTAGTTAGACGTTTATGAATCTGCTGTTGTACGGATATGTCAGTATCTACATCTTTTAGATCTAAAGGACCATTAGGGATCAGAGATCACACATTCCTTGAGAAAGAATAATGCAACACCATATGCTATATAGATTCAAAGATATACTATCACAGAAACAACAATGTATGTGTTGGTTCTAAGTGTATACGAGTAGAGTAGTTTTAGTGGTAAGATGATTTCTAGACACTTCCATAGATAGAATTAGACTTTTGGAAGGACATGGATTTCCAAATGTACTTATAATGACTTGAAATGATATAGCAAGCCGATTTATAAGTAAGTATGCTTACTGGGCCGACCGAGCGAAGTGAGGGAGGGAGGACCTTATGGCCATTTTTTTGTAAAATCTAAGTCATCAATTGACACAAAAAGATTGGATTTCTTTTTGGTAGTGTGCACCTGAAATGACAGAATTATCCCTCCCTTTTAGTCCAATTACTATAACTCCTTGTGTATCCTATCTTTTCAGGGGTATAATTGAAAAGCAAACTTTAATATGACATATATAAAAATCCGTGCCTTGGAATTTTACAAATTTTATCTCGTTGGAAAGGTTATAAAATAATCTACGCAATGAGTACAAACAACAATATCAAATTTAGAGTTTTTACGAAAAAATCGGAGATCTTTATCATTTTAGGCACAATTTTTGAAAATTAAATGTACATCAATTATGCAAACCACCACAAAGGATACATAATATTTTATGTAGCCATATTTTGGTTTATGAATCATATAATTTTCCGTTGCAACTAATAAAACGTATGTACATGCTTCAGGGAAAAAAAAACTTATGTACTCCCTCCGTTTCAAGAAAAGTGATACTTTCATTTTAGGCACAATTTTCGAAAATTGAATGCATAACCATCATGCAAACCACCATAAAGGATGCATAACACATCATGCAACCATATTTTGGTTTATGGATCAACTAATTTTCCGTTTCTGGAAAAATGATACTTTCACATTCCGTTTCAGGAAAAGTGATAGTTTCGCTCCGTTTCTGAAACTGAGCGAAAGTATCACTTTTTCTGAAACGGGGCGAAAGTAATCGCAGACAAACCCATCTTCAGATTCCTCTTCGGTCGGCCCTCTCACCGTGGCAAAGGTTGTACTAGTTTTAATAAATGGTCAAATAAGTGTCCTTCCACATACTAGGATTCTAATATTAAGGATCTTGGTGGAGTTTTCTGGGTAAAAAAACTATGCACAAGTTTTGAATCCCATTTTTTTCGACAGCATCAATGAAATCACCAACATCATAACTAGGCTTTGTGTAGGAATTGCAGATTGGGGAAGAAAAATTTATTATCCAATTGTCATTAAAAGCTTTAATCCTATAACCATTTCTAACATCCTATATGGTAGCATTTTTCTTAACTACTTCGAGACCATGGCTGCTAATGGAGGTACCAAAACCCATAAAAAAAAAAGGCGAAACTAGAAGAAGAAGAAGGGGGAAAAATAATAATAATAATAATAAATAAAAAGAAGCTATTTCTTATGCAAAATTAAACTGATCCGACCATGTTCTACATGAAGCCTAGTAGAACCATAAACCACTACTTCCTCACTTCTCATCATCCTTCTTCTCTACTGAAATTTGGAAGATCAGAGTTAATTCTCTTCTCCACCTGGTACACTCCACCACCAGAATCACACCAACACCACCACAATCCAATTCTCACAACTATATCTCAAGCTATAAAGGACACACCATCAAAACCTCTCAATTCCTCCCTTAAAAAACTCATTCCTTCACTCACAGCTCATCACATCACTGATCTGATCACACAAAACCCATTCTCATTAGACCCATTTTCACTACTCTCTTTTTTCAAATGGGTTTCCACTCAAAAGGGTTTTCGTCACACCATTGCTTCATATTGTGCAATGACTAATCTCCTCTGTACACACAACATACTCAAGGAAGCTCAATCTCTTTTCAGTTTCATCATCTCTAGAAAAGGAAAAGACTCGGTTTCATCTTTATTCACTGCAATTCTTGATAACAGAGGTCCGCATCAAAATGATATAGTATTTGATGTTTTGATGAATGCGTATATTGATTCTGCTTTTGTATCAGATGCAATTCAGTGTTTTCGGTTAGTTAAAATGAATGGGTTCCGAGTTCCTTATCATTCTTGTGGCAACCTTCTCGATAAATTAATGAAGTCGGAGTCACCTGAAGTGGCTTGGGGGTTTTATATTGAGATTTTAGATGCTGGGTTTCAACCAAATATCTTTACTTTAAATATCCTGATGCATAAATTTTGCAAAGAGAGAAGAAGTCAAGAAGCACGGAAAGTGTTTGATGAAATTACTAAGAGAGGGTTGAACCCTAGTGTTGTTAGTTTCAATACTCTGATTAATGGGTACTGTAAGATAGGGTATTTGGAGGAGTGTTTTAAGTTGAAAAGAGTAATGTCAGAAAGAAGAGTGTCTCCTGATGTCATTACTTACAGTGTTTTGATTGATGGGTTGTGCAAAGATAATCGAATGGAGGAGGCGAATCAAATGTTAGACGAAATGTGTGTAAGAGGATTGGTTCCTAATGATGTTACTTACACTACTTTAATCGGTGGGCACTGTAAACAACATAATATTGAGGTAGCAATGGATATGTACAGGGAAATGTTGATTAAGGGCGTCAAACCTGATTTAATTACTTACAACACACTTATTAATGGACTCTGTAGAGTAGGTGATTTAGGAAGAGCAATGAAGATTATTGACGAGATGAAGGATAAGAACATGAAGCCTGATAAGATCACGTATACTACACTTATAGATGGATATTGCAAGGAAGGGTATTTAGAATCAGCTATTGAGATTAGGAAGGGAATGATTAGGGAAGGAATAGAGCTTGATAATGTTGCTTACACAGCACTAGTTTCGGGCTTTTGCAGGGAAGGAAGATTGGAAGATGCGGAGCTGACTTTAAAGGAGATGTTAAGAGCAGGTCTAAGACCAGATGAAGCAACATATGCTATGGTGATACACGGGTTTTGCAAGAAAGGTGATGCTCAAATGGGTTCCAAACTGCTCAATGAGTTGCAGAGTAGTGGCCGTGTCCCAGGGGTTGCAACTTTTAACGTTGTTATGAATGGATTCTGTAAGCAAGGGCAGATGAAAATAGCTAGGATGCTTCTGGATGATATGCATAATTTGGGAGTAGTGCCAGATGACATTACTTACAATATTCTTCTGGAAGGGCATTGCAATAATGGAGGAGACTCGATGGATATCGATAAACTGCAGAGTGAGAAGGGACACATTTCTGATATTGCTGCCTACACTTCTCTGATCAGCATATCCCAGAAGAATTCTAAAACTGGGTTAACAACAAGTTGGCCCCACAGGACAACGAATGTTGAGATGAATCATGTGAGTCAGATTTTAGATTCCCTATCCGTCTGAGATGAGACAACTGTGTCTCGCTTGGTATAAATTGGTAGGCGCAATCATCAGCTGTTTCAGCCTTTGATAGCATGACACCCCACAGGAAGATGATGGATTGTTTGCTCACACAGGTAAGTTAACAAGTAAAAATATTCTTGAGGTTATAACTTAGACGAGCAGACACTAAGACAAGGATTTAGTTAAGTTATATCTTAGACTTGTGTATCACCATCAGTGTTTACTTCAACCACCAGCAAACACCATCCCAGCACCGCTCCAACTACCAGTACCCCCAAACCACCACCACCACCACTTACGCTGCCAAACAATGATGAGTTATGAGCGTAATTCAAATGCTGAAATATGGTAAAAAAAATAAATGCTTTTTGGGTATAGTTTTATCATATTAAGTCAACGGCGTAACCTCTTCCATCAACTTTTCTTCCACACCAGATCTTCAATGTGGCTGTTCCCTCTCCTTGTGTGAACCCTCCTTCTGTAGGAGATGTGGTTGCCAATCGTAATTACGCTGCATCTTTATCTCCCGAGGACAAGTCCCGACTCCAAAAGCTATTCCTAGCAAGCATGCTGCCATTTTATTACCTTTTTCTCCATTTTATCCTTTTATTTTCTCTTCTCGCTTCTGTCCCATTTCTTAAATTTGGGATTGTTGCCTGATGTTACTTTTTCTTTGCTCAGTTCAACTATACACGCCTGTGCTATCATATTTTTCGCTTAGTTCTTCTTTACAGCATGTTCTTATTGCAATTATTTTTAGACCCTTTGGCTTCCTGATCATTACTGTTGAATGTGATTCCCTGTAATGTCATTTCGAGGTCAAAGCCCTTTCATTTAAATTGTTACTTCAGTTTATATTAACTGCTTTAAATTTGGTGAGGAGATCAACTATGTTTTCTCGAGGAATGTATTGTATGTAGGGGATAATGTTCATTGCTGGTTTTCTGTGAGAACGAATGCTTGTATTTGGTCATGTCATAACTGTAATTTTGATGCCTTAAGCGCTGCTATTAAAAATTCATCTTTCTTAAGCTTAATTACATTTGTTTTTATTGTAGTAAAACTGCAGTATGGTTACAAGAAATGAATGTGGAACAAGGTTCAGGGGTTACAAATTTCACTGGAAGTTGAAGAATCAGAAATACTATGGAAACAAGTTCAGTAGAACTAATTCAGCTTTTAGCAGGGGTATTTTTTGTTGTTTTACTTGGTCTTTCAAGCTAGTTAGGTATCATTTTTTAAATTGCTGGCATCAAAAAAATTGGGTTGATTTGATTGTCTGTGTGGGAATTGTCAACTGTGCCACAACTGCTTTCCATTTTTTAAGAGTCCAGTTTCAGTTTCAAGTAGTTTAGTCAAGAGGCCTTTAAATGTTAGTCCAGTGTGTGGAGCACTGGAGCTGATGAATGTCAAGTCAAGTGTAAACTGAAAGAGCTATTATTGCACTGCAAAAATCAATGAAGAAATCACATCTTTTTGTTTGTGGGATGTTTGTTTTCGGACCTTAAAGGAACCGATTTAAAGGTTTTCTTGGTCTACTCTAATTCCTTGGCTCGTGTTGTCATTTCTGGCCTTTCGGCCTTACCTTCCCGTGACTGCTTCGTTGCCCAATCCAGGGTTTCAGTTTCAGAATCTGGCTTGGTATGATTTCGAAAATGCTTCCAAAGAATAATCCGTTCGATTTCGTCTTTTCGATGAGATTGATAGTTTCCTTTCCTATAGCTCTCGTTAGGCAAGTCAATGAGTGGACTACCTCGTTCGGCCAGTGGGCCTGTCTTGGGTTGGACTTCCGGGTGTCTCTATGGAGGTGGTTATAGGTCTCGAGTGGCAAGTCAATGCGCTTGTCCTCGACACCAAGTCAAACAAGAATGTCCTTTTTACTCTCTTTTTATGGCAGCCCTTATCACACATCGGAGGTGAGGGATGTACCATTTGCTATAGTGGAAGACACTATCTGATGGACATTGGGTTCGAAGGCTTGAACCAGTACACTTGGTCCAACCACATATCTGATGGGAAAATTGAACAACGTTTGGATAAAATCCATTTTTTCTTGGGCTTTGCATGCCTGTGCTCCCAAGCCCAATATTCGTTAGTCCAAATAATCCATGTAGACAGTTTAGTCCAAAATATGGACGAGCTAATTCAAACTCGCATCTCCGAATTTTCCTAGTACCAAAACTGCCCTTGCAGCTTTATTACCGACTGATATCGGATTCAAATTAGAGGGAGGGAGGGAGGGAATTTGGAGGTGATTTTGTTGGATCAACTCGTTTCTTCGTCAGATTTCGATCTTAGGTTAGTTTTTGATGTTTGATCTTTTGTTCTTCTTTGATTTTGTATTTTTGGTTTGTTATTTGTTAGGTTTTGATTTCTTTTTTAATGCAAGATGTGAAATCGATTCGACCTTTCATATTTTGTTCGATCTTGGATTATTTTTTTGATTTTGATTATGTTATTTCTTAGGTTTTGATTTTCATGCAACTTTAATTTTGTCTTTGTTTCTTCATCATATATTTCTTCCAATGTGTTAGTTGATTCGACTTTGAGATCTTTATATGTGGTTCGGATTTTTTTTATTTTTTTCATCTTTGTGTTTTTACAACACGCTGAAAGTTATTCATGGTTATTGATTGATAGAGTAATTGATTTCTTTTATGTTTTGATTATATAGAATGTGTACATTCTTGCACACGGTATATGTATCAGTTTATGGTGATTTTAAGCTTGATTCGAATAATTACTTCTCTGATATCTTGAAACCTGATTAAGATTTTTGGATTTTAAATCTCTTTGTTATTAGTTGATTTGATTTTTGAGATCTTTTATATGTGATTAAAAATCTGTTTTTGATTTATTATTTGTGTTTTGGTTGATCCAAAGAGTCGATGTGTACATGTTTGTGCACTAAAATGTTATGTGATGAATGTTAGAGCAATGCCCGATTGAACCCACAAGTTTTGCTATCTCAAGCTTGTTGTCAATGTTATATGATCAAAACTATATCTTGATTTCTAGTCTACTAAGTCAAGTCTCGTACTAGGTTAGAATTTGGTAAATGAGTATCAGACATCACCTTGAAGACTGAAGATCGACGAAGAAATTTGGAGAACTTCTGAATCAGGTATGTGAAGACTTAACCATTATATTTTACTCACTATCTTACCATTCTATCTTTTTGAGACGATGCCGTATGACTTCTAATAGTTTTACAAAGAAGAAGTTTCGAGTCAACCTTGTCTGGTTAAAAATCTTGAAATATGATTTTAGCAAAGATGTTCAACGATCCTTAACAACATTAGTTCTAAATAATTTATTGTGTGAACTAATATTTGGATCAATTGAAAATTACCCATGCAAATGATTTTATCACGTGGGAATGTTTCAAACATCATAAGAGAGAAATATTGAACTATTTGATATTTCTTCTCATGATAGGTTCACGAACCAGTTTGCAACCATAGATATTTGAGTTTCAGAAATACAAGAGGGTTGGCAAACCGGTTTGCAAACCGAAAGTTAAGATGAGAACAGTTCACGAACCCGGTTCACGAACCACTGTGAACTGATTTATTAAAGTTGGTATTATAGGCTCGCAGTTGGCAAACAAGGTTCACGAACCGTAATAAACTGAGTTCGGTAATCTTATAGGGTTGGCGAACTCAGTTCACGAGCTGTTATACCCTAACTCATGAAAAAGATTAACGGTTCACGGACCGTTTACCAACTGTCCCAATAGATTTTACCATATTCTCAAAGACTTATTTCTTTTTAAATATGTTTAGCATTGCTAGAGCTCTCTCAAACACTTCTAAGACTTCATTGATCACTCAAACACTTATGTGTGTGCACCATGGTTAAACTCTTAGGTGTTTAAATGATATCAAACTGCTTTAGGTTTTTGGAATACTTGCCAAATCGAACAATCATTATACATGTTTCCAGAACCGGTTCCTAGTGTATATTCTTATGTTGTATTTTCAAGACCTAAAAGGGTTTGCTTGATTCTCAAGTTATCTTAACTTGAATTCTAAGCAACCCTTTTTCTTCGAAAACTATAAATAGAGCTGCTCTCAACTGGGAAAATCAATCCCTGACACTTTGTGTCCTAGTTGATTCTAGATTCGTCCTCTATAGACTTAGGTTTCCTATGGAAAAAAAAATAGAGCATTGCTCGGTTGAACCCACTAGCGTTGGTATGTCAAGCTATTTGTCAAATTTAGTTGCCAAAACGCATTCTTGATTTAGTATACTAAACTTAATTCAGACTAGATTAGGTCTAAGAAGAGCTATCCTTGAAGGATGAAGATTGGAGACTACAAGAAGACATCAACGAGGACTTCATCAAAAAAGGTATGTGGTAATTGATTTCATTTGGATTCTTGTTCAATTCTACCTTTCTAATCTATCGAAACAAATGCTCACTCTATGGAACAATTCCTATGATGGTAAATGTACATTTATGTATATATACTCGAGGTTATTTGAGCCACGACTTTTGTGACAATAACCTTTATCCCTTAAAAGGTTCTCATGTTATAGTAAGAAGTTTTAAACAAGATATCTCTAGATTTATTCTATTTGTTCTTGTTGTAGAATAATTAGGTTTCTCTTCCTCTTTTTTTGAAGAGTATAATAAACCTTAATCTACAAGTTTGTTTTAAGTTTGTTTTGTAGAATAATTGTTTTTCTCAAAACAAACACAAGATTTCCAAAACCTTGATTCACATCTAAAGGCAAATCAAATCGGTGTTTTTGTGAATACAAAAGATCGAAAAGTATCAACCTTGTTGTTGCATCTTCTAAAGAGAACTAACATTCTGCTAGAAGATTTTTTGAGAGTGCTTATGAAGAGAACCTTGTTCTGCCAGAAGATATTCGAGAATAACTTCTAAAGAGAATTTGTGTTATGCTAGAAGTTTTACGAGAAGAATTCCTAAAGAGAATCGGTGTTCTGCTAGGAGTTCTATAAGTGCTTGAATACAGCTGAAGCATGTATTACATCTAGTCCGAATAGGTAGTAGGAAATTGGTGTAACAACTTATAATTAGTGTGTGTTTATTCCGGACTAGGTCCGGGGTTTTTCTGCATTTGCGGTTTCTTTGTTAACAAAATTTATGGTGTCTGTGTTATTTCTTTTCCGCATTATATTGTTTATCTTTATAATTGAAATATCACAGGTTGTGCGTTAATCTATCATCATTGATAAATCCGACCTTGTTTGTTGGATAGGATTTTAATTGATCTTGGATATTGGTCTTTGGTACCGTCCAAGTATTTCTCACATCAATCAGGCTCATAGATTTCTATCTGTTTGATTTGCTGATTGATTTGAGAAAAAGAGATAAACTCTTTAGTATTATTCTTTGATTGAGTTTTTACTCTCGGAATATTATTAAAGTTTAGTCCATACAGATTGCCGAACAAAATATTGGGTATGGTGTAGTACCCCCACTTTTTCAGAAATATAACTAGGTCTACGACTAAAAGACTTCACTTTGGGGATTCGTGAAGCCAGGTCCGACTATCTTTACCTTGATATTTCGTGTATGCTGATCTTTCTTTTATGTTATCTAGTTTTTCATAATCTCTTTCAGGCAAGATAAATAGTAATCGCAAAGTTCTCTTCGTCTCAGACTTTGTGATTCCTCAAGATAGATATCTGAAAACAGATCTTAGTTGATCTTTTGAAGATTGTTCTTGAGAGGTGGTTAAGAATCTAGGCTGCTCTTCAAGAGTTGTAAGTTCTAAATTTGAGATTTTTTCTATCTTTGTTATTGCAAACAAATTTCCTCACATTGATCTCTGATCTAAACATAAATCAAATAGGCTTATCTGTTATAAGCAGATTGGTATCAAAAGTCTTAATCTCGGCTGAAGCGATCTTAAGATGTAAATCCGTATTTCATCTAAGGGAATAAATTGCGTAGAGCCTTACGAGTTTCAAGAGACTTAAGGAGCGCGGCTGTAACTGAATCGCTTTGAGGGTCGATTCGGTCTCAACTACATCCCAGTACGAAGTCTGATAGTAGGCTAGTGTCTGTAGTGGCTTAATGAGGTTTGGTGTTAAAATGAACGAGGTCCAAAAGTTTTTCTGCAGTTACGATTTCCTCGTTAACAAAACATCTGGCATCTTATGCTTTTGCTTTTGCGCATATATTGTTTATCTTTATAATTGGATTTACGAAAGTTGTACGTATTCAATTTTAGTAGATACGTCCATCTAATTGTGATCGATTATGAGACTCGTTCTTGTAGAATTCAATTCTTGAAAGATAGATAACAAGTATAATTACTTGGTAGAATTCCGATTGGATTATTTGGATACGACTAGATTGATCTTGGATATTGCTTTTTGAAATTTTCCAAGTACTCTTCTTAACAATCAGGTTCACGGAATCCTTATCTATATACATACTGATTGAGAATAGGTTAGAGATATAAACTCTATATACATATTGTCAAGGATCATTCAGTTGGTCTACTTACAATTATATTAGGTTTTGTCCATACAGGTTGCCGAACAAAAAGGTTGGTGGTGTACTTGTTAGAGCACTGCTCGGTCGAACTCGCAAGCGTTGCTATCTCAAGCTTGTTGTCAAGTTTAGTTTAAAAAACTATAAGTCTTGATTTCTAGTCTACTTATAGCTTAGTCTCGGACTAGGATAGAAAGTGTAGTTGAGCTCTAAACTCCACGGCATTCATCATACAAAGACGAAGAACTACTCAAGGAACTGGTGGAACTTCATCAACTAAAAGGTATGTGGAGACTTCAACTTATCTATCACTCAAAAAGTCTATCTATTCTATCTCCTATCTTGAGACAAAAGTCGTATTTCTATATATACTTCGATTATACACATTTGCTATTTCGATCCAGGTTTATCTCGCTTATCTTTTTCTCGAAATATGTGTTGGTAAGCTTTCGCTTTGACCAAGTTCATCTTTACAAGTGACGAAAGTCATGTTGGTTATTTCAATATCTTGAAAATTGCTTTGATGAAAAATAGTGTGTGAGTAACCTCTATTTAACATCCTCTAAAATTGTTTCAATGATTGAAATGAGAGTTCAGAACATGTAACCATCCTTGGATATAAGCATATAATGCGTTCGTGCATTAGTGTATAAGTCCAAAACTGGGAACCAAATGTATGCATACTTGTATGTGTACTAAATGGTTGATGGAGACTGGGTAAGTATGCGTACCCGTACGCATACTGGCGGAAGTTCACGTCCGTGAATTTCTGCTGAGTTTGGAAATCGAAACCAACTCAATCCGGTTATTTAAGTATGCGTACCCGTACGCATACTGGCGGAAAGTTTACGTCCGTGAATTTCTGCTGAGTTTGGAAACAAAAAAAAACTCAAATCCGGTTACTTAAGTACACATACCCGTACGCATACTTAAGTGTGTTACTTTCTAAATTTGGTTTATTCGTGAACTTAAATATATATAAACTAAGGAATACAAATTTGCAAACCGTGGCTATAAAGTTCATGAATCGATTCGATTGAATCAAAACCGATTTTGCTTCGATTGTGTCTTGTATATTTCTATGAGATGTAAGCAATTGAACAACTCTCTAACTAGTTCTTTTGAGTCATTTGAACTAGTTAAGGTGAAGATGAATATGGTTGATATGAAAGTGCTCATATGGCTAACCATTTGGTTAACTACTGTTGAACATCCGACTTGTACACGTTTAGGTACGGTTACACAAACCTAAATGACGTATATTTCATTTGTGTATAACAAGCTAAGCTCGATCTAACAGTTGAAAGATATTAGCTTGAATCTAATCAGGTTTTCATCTAACGGTGAATATTAAATGCTTTGTTACCAAGGTAACTTAGATTGTAAACCCTGATTTGGAGACTATATAAAGGAGAACTCTAGTAACTGGGAAAGTTAATCCCCACACCTCCGGTGTGATACTAGTTGTATAAGCTAGAGCCGATTCTCCTTTAACCTTAGGTTTCTACCAAGACCCTGTAGGTTAACGACTTGAAAACTTCATTGGGATTATGAAGCCATACCAACCTATTTTCTCTGTAGTTGCGTGATCTGATCTTGTTGTTTCTATCGTATTTGAGTACAATCGTAAGATTGGCTTGAGATTAATTTCTCTGATAGGCAAGATAGAAAAGTAGTCACAAACATCTTCGTCTCATCATTTATGATTCCACAATATCTTGTTTCGCTAGTCGATTAAGATTATTTTGAGGTGATTGATAATTTTAGGCTGTTCTTCGAGAATATAAGTCTGGGTTATCGATTGGTTTCTGTTAACCTTGATTTATCAAAAGATGGAACACAAATCGTAGGTATTTCTGTGGGAGACAGATTTATTTATTTCTGTAGACTTTTCTGTGTGATACAGATTTGTTTATTAAAGTCTTCGACTTTGGGTCTTAGCAACTCTTAGTTGTGGGTGAGATCAGCTAAGGGAATCAAGTGCGTAGTATCCTGCTGGGATCAGAGATGTAAGGAGCGCAACTGTACCTTGGATCAGTGTGAGATTGTTGGGGTTCAACTACAGTCCAGACCAAAGTTAGTTTGTAGTAGGCTAGTGTCTGTAGCGGATTAATACAGTGTGTGTTCAATCTGGACTAGGTCCCGGGGGTTTTCTGCATTTGCGTTTCCTCGTTAACAAAACTTATGGTGTCTGTGTTATTTCTTTTCCGCATTATATTTTTTTATATAATTGAAATATCACAGGTTGTGCGTTGAATCAATCAATTGGTAAATCCAACCTTTGGTTGTTGATTGAAATTGATTGATCCTTGAACATTGGTCTTTGGTACCGTTCAAGTTAATTTCTCTTGTATTCAATTAGACTCGCAAATTTCTATTTGTTTGAGTAAGTATTGAATCGATAAATTGAGATATAACTCCTTGATATACTTTTTATTAAGATTGAGTCTGACTGTCTAGTTGATTATGTTAAAAGTATATTGGAGTTAGTCCATACAGATTGCTAAGCGAATTATTGGGTGAGGTTGTTGTACCCCCACTTTTGCAATTGGTATCAGAGCAGGCAAACACCTTATACCTAATAAGTTTGTGTTTGACTGATCTCTAAAAGTCTATCCCTATGGGAAATTCGTTGGGAAACTTGCTCTTGGCTTCTGTAACGCACGCCAGAATTCCGTAAAGATTGTTCAAAGATTATTTATTAGACCTTTGGTCTCTTGTGATAATCCCGCTTCATCTAAGTCCTTGGAAAGCTTAGATAATGAGGAACAATCTATAGGAAAAATTAAAAGTTCTTCTAAGAAGGGTCTCTTGAAAAAACGCAGTCGAAGCTCAAGGATATGGAATCTCACTAGATTAACTCTTAATCTTTATGAGGAATATTATCGTAATGGATCAATTGACAAAGATCTATTTAGAGCATTCGAAAACGATTCTTAGTAAAGCTTAATTCCTTTTAGAATAAGAATAATTCTGATAAAAGTTCGGCACCTATTAAATCATGCATTCATGATGTACGAACTAGATCTATCTCCAACTCATGTGAAATTGATAAAAAAGATTTCTTGTGAGTGCGGCATAGGTTCTAATCTTCAGAAAAAGTATTTTCTTTGGTATAAGAAAAAGGATTCAAAACACTCTATTAATCTAGAGTGTCATCTTTACTGTGATACTGTTCACAAAGATCAACCGGAAAATTTGCATGAGAATTTCTCTGCACATTTGGCCTCTTGGTAACAAGACTGGCTATACCCCATCTGTATATAACTTGATGTGGGGCAAGTAACGGTTGATTGTGTTGTCTGGGTTAATTTATTTTGTAAATCTTCTTCTACTTCTTCCTTCCAAGGTCAACTAAAAGTTTTGTAGGCTCCCTACTATTCTATAATTGCACTATACTGATCTCTTCCAGTGTTCGTACCTTGGATGGCTCCCTACTATTCTTTTATTCCAGTGTGAAATCCTACTTTTCTTTTGTGGGTCACGGTTTGTGAACGGGTCCAAGCCCATTTGAGGCTACATAAGAAGCTGGTACGCGTACCTTTCTTCTCCCTTGTAACGTCCGCGTACGTGAACTTTTCTAGGGTTACTGTATTTCCTCCATTAAAGCATCTTTGGATAACAAAAAGTGAAAGGGTTTTCAAGAGAGAAATCAAGTAAGTTCTTCATTCACCTTGTACTCTCAATTTCTAGGTTTTATGGGAAATTTCAAGGTTTCAAAGAAGGTTTCAAAAAATTTGGATGCATCTTCTTCTAGCATGACTCTTCCTCAATCTCAAGACTCTATTAGAATTAGATTTGTCAATGATTCTAGTAGTATGATCTTTGAAAGAATTGCTTCTAGCGGTTTCATTCTTGAAAAGAAGTTGGATTTGTCTAGTGGTCATAAAGAAGATTTGATTTGCTTTGAAAAGTTTAATCTTGGAAACATCTTTAATGGTCTTGGTGAAGGTTTTGACACTCTCACAAGGATTTTCTATGCCAACATTCATGATGTTGATCTTGAGAACATGGAATTCAAAACCATGATAAAAAGCGAGAAATTTCTTGTAGATAGAGAGTTGATATCAAGGATTACCAAAATTTCTTTGGGTAATTTTCTCCTCCCTAGACCAAGTGATGAAAGACCATCTTATGAAGCCATCTTTCATGGTCTTTATGGCAAGAGTGTTAATTGGAATGAAGGAAAGTTTCCTACAAATTATCTTAGTCTTGCTTTGATGTCCTTCGGAAAGCTTGGTATCTCTAATCTTTGTCCCTCCACAATTGAAAATTCTCGATGGAGTCGCGAGTTTGCGGAATTGGTCTATTTCCTTGAATTGGGTACCCCAAGTCTCGATATTTGTGGGTTTATCATTTTTCAAATGATCTCGATGACTTTGCCCAACAAGAAGTTAGGCTTCCCTTGCTTAATTGGACAAATTTGTCAAGCACTCTCATTTTCCCCAATTAGCAACTCTCTTGGAACTCCCAAACTCGTTCGCCCATGTACCTTTAAGCGTATGAAGGAGAATGTGTGTAAAAGACAAAGATGTGCCTTGACAGCACTTGTGATCCTACCACTTTGAGTCTTCTTCATAAAATTAACAAAGGTATGGTTAAGATCAATTCAAGGGTAAAGTGTGTGCAAGAACAATTGTGTTTGATTGTAACCAAGTTTCATTAAATCAAGGAAGACATGGATATTATTCAAGGCTCTTGCATGGTTTCAGAAGATGAAGATGATGAGTAATCTCTTTTACTCTTAATGTCTAGAAAACTTCTTATGAGAATTTTATTCTTGTGTTTTGAAGAAGAATAACTAGATTTTGGAATAGCCATTATTGTGATTACACATAGCTATGTCCAACGATTTTCATCTTCAATGTTTTTAGATTTATTTTTTTTAATTCTAAAGTTTGTTTGGAAGATGATTTTTTCAGTATTAATCTTTATGGTTTTATATATTGCAATTTGTTATGAGATATGTGTGTTTGCGTCCATAAACTATGATTGTCCCATACGTTGTCAAAAGTTAAGTCCTTCGTATGTCGATATGCAAGTATTGATAAAAGAATGAATGGACTTTTGACAAACACAAAAGTTAAGCCTTTTATGTCATTATGAATATTGATGGAAGAAAGGATGAGCTTTTGTTTACAAAGATTAAGTCTATTATATGTCATTTTGCAAATAGTGATGAAAGATAGAATGAATCTTTGTTTATTCCGCAGTATTGATCTTCCCTGATCCATATTTTTTATGTATATACTGTGCGGCTCCGTAAGTTTTCTTGTGTTGAGCATTTTCCAATTAGATTAATCATGGGTTCTCTTGTGGTTAGTTTAGTTGAGTATTCCGGTCGAATTAATCATGGGTTCACTTGTGGTTAATTCAATTGAGTATTTTGGATACAAATTCATATTCTTATATGATTTATTGTTGTCCAAAGAAATCCTTCTTTTCTTGTGAAAGTAAGGTCGCTCTTGTTGTTCTTTCGGGAATGACATTATATGGGGGAGAGTTCTTATTTGAACTTGTGCTTTATTGCCAAATCTTTGTGGGGAGTGCGACTGTGGAATATTGTAGGGGTTATCTTGTATCTTTATAAACTCCTTGATGAATGCATTTAGTTTCGACTATATGATTGCATCTAAAAAGTTAATATGTGCTTTCTTTTGGTCATGAAATGTCTCTATGGAAATTTCATTAGGATCCCACTAGTTTTCGTACCTTTGCCAATTTTATTGAGAAAAAGGGGGAGAATTAATGTGTAGTTCACACTACAAATACATATGGTGTCGGATCATTATGTAAGGGGGAGTGGTTTCCATGTGAGATGGAGTATTGACTAAGGGGGAGTGATACATATCACCACAGTATTGTTGTCGAAGTTGTGATACAATTTAACTTTGATGCTGTGTAATAATACTATGACACTGTGTAACAATGATCGAGAGCTTTTGTTTTCTCATTGTTATGGCTACGGATTTTCAACAAGGATGATGCTGAACTTACAACCTTTGGAATATTTGGAGTACTTGGAAGTGACGAAGATTTCGAGTAATGTTGAAGAACCAAGGAGATCATGCATGTGGAAGAGAAGCTGCAAAGTTTATTTTTTGTATTCCATATGTATTGATAGTTTTGTCACTAAAATTGACAAAGGGGGAGATTGTTAGAGCACTGCTCAGTCGAACTCGCAAGCGTTGCTATCTCAAGCTTGTTGTCAAGTTTAGTTTCCAAAACTAAAAGTCTTGATTTCTAGTCTACTTATAGCTAAGTCTCAGACTAGGATAGAAAGTGTAGTTGAGCTCCAGACTCCACGGCGTTCATCATACAAAGACGAAGAACTACTCAAGGAACTGGTGGAACTTCATCAACTAAAAGGTATGTGGAGACTTCAACTTATCTATCACTCAAAAAGTCTATCTACTCTATCTCCTATCTTGAGACAAAAGTCGTATTACTATATACACTTCGATTATACACATTTGCTATTTCGAGCCGGGTTTATCTCGCTTATCTTTTTCTCAAAATATTTGTTGGTAAGTTTTCACTTTGGCCAAGTTCATCTTTATAAGTGACGAAAGTCATGTTGGTTATTTCAATATCTTGAAAATTGCTTTGATGAAAAATAGTGTGTGAGTAACCTCTATTTAACATCCTCTAAGAATGTTTCAATGATTGAAATGAGAGTTTAGAACATGTAACCATCCTTGGATATAAAAATATAATGTGTTCGTGCATTAGTGTATAAGTCCAAAACTGGGAA
The DNA here is from genome assembly GCA_023531105.1 of Papaver atlanticum. NCBI lineage: Eukaryota > Viridiplantae > Streptophyta > Magnoliopsida > Ranunculales > Papaveraceae > Papaver > Papaver atlanticum. The sequence goes on along the minus strand of JAJJMB010002020.1, from coordinate 16,754,074 downwards.
CCAAATGTATGCATACTTGTGTGTGTACTAAATGGTTGATGGAGACTGGGTAAGTATGCGTACCCATACGCATACTGGTGGAAGTTCACGTCCGTGAATTTCTGTTGAGTTTGGAAATCAAAACCAACTCAATCCGGTTACCTAAGTATGCGTACCCGTACGTATACTGGCGGAAAGTTCATGTCCGTGAAGGTATTGGTAAACCCAAATTTGAGTGTTAAGGTGGCAGAAAAGAAACCTGCCAAGGTGAAGAAGGTCAACCCCCCAAATGGTTAATATGATTAGAATGGGATGTTGGAACATAAGGGGTCTTAATGATCCCTTAAAGCAAGTAGAAGTTAGGAATCTTATTAGTTTAAACAAGTTAAGTTTAATTAGTATTGTGGAGACTCATGTGCAGGAAGGAAATAAAGATAGGATAAAAAATAATATCTGTCCTTCTTGGAAATTCATTGATAATTATGCTATGGATGGTGCTGGGATAATTTGGATTTGCTGGGATCCTGAAGTTATGAGGATTAATGTTATTCGTAGTTCTTCCCAGGCTATTTTCTTAGATATTTGTACATATAATAATATGTCTTTTGTTGCCACTTTGGTGTATGAGAGTAATGATTTGATTCAGAGAAGACATCTTTGGAATGATATTAATGCTTTTGCAAGTTTAAATACAAGGCCTTGGGTTTTAATGAGAGACTTTAATTTTGCTTTGATGGAGGGTGATAGGGTTGGTGGTGCTGAAGTTATTCCTTCACACTATCAATAATTTTGGGATTGTACTCAACTCTCCCATCTTTTTGATTTGATATACAGTGGGTTCTTTTTCACTTGGAGTAATAAACAAGAAGGTGCTGGAAGGGTTGCATCAAAAATTGATAGGATTCTTGTTAATCTTGAATGGATTGAGGCTTTTTCAGATTCTAGTGCTGAGTTTCTGTTTCATGGGATCTCTGATCACAGCCCTAGCTTTGTTAGTTTTTTTGAAGGTAGATTTCATGGCCCACCTCCTTATAGATTTTGCAGTTTCTGGGTGGAGGAGCCTGATTTTCTTTGTATTGTGAAGAAGTCTTGGATGGAACCTATGAGGGGTAACCCAATGATGGTGCTAGTAAATAAACTTAAAAGGTTAATAAAGATCCTTATTGCCAGGAAGAATGACAGATTTAGGAGGTTTTCTGACCAAGTGGTGACTGCTAAAGGAGTTATGAAGGAAGTACAACAGCAGCTCCGAACTCAACCTTTGAATATTGCTCTTGCTAGACAAGAAAAGGAGGCTGTTAAGAATTATCCTAGGATTACTAAGTATGAGGAGTCTATAGCTAAGGAGAAGTCCAAGGTTAAGTGGTTGGAGGTTGGGGATTCAAATTCCAGATTTTTCTTCAACTCCCTCAAGGAAAGAAGAGTTATAAACAATATTCTTGTGCTCAATTCTAGAGATGATGTGAAATTGGAGGAGGATAAGGATATTGGGGAGGAATGTGTTGATTTTTTTAAATCTCTCTTTGAAGTTGGAGCTGCTCCCGAGGAAGCTTATGCTGTTATAAATGAGCTGAATTTTGATAGATTGGTCTCTGTTGCTGATGTTGATGCTTTGATTAAACCTGTTTCAAGAGATGAAATCCTAGAGTCTTTGTCTTCTATTCATTCTTCAAAATCCCTAGGACTTGATGGGTTCAATAGCTTTTTCTTCAAACATACTTGGTCTATTGTTTGTGAGGATTTTGTGTCTGCCATAAGTAATTTCTTTAAGTCGGGTAAGTTACTAAAAGAAGTTAATAGCACGATTTTAACTCTTGTAGCAAAGTGTGATAATCCTACTACTGTTAAGGATTTTAGGCCCATCTCCTGTTGCAATGTAATTTATAAATGTATAACTAAGATCATTGCCTCTAGGATGAAGTTTGTGTTAAGGGGTATTATTAGTTCTAACCAATCTGCTTTCATTTCTGGAATATCAATTCAAGATAATATCCTCTTAGCCCATGAAATTGTAAGAAACTATCATAAGACTAAGGGTACTCCTAGATGTGCTCTCAAGATTGATATTCAGAAAGCCTATGATACTGTCAGTTGGGAGGCTATATTGGAGCAATTATGGAAAAGTTGGGATTTCCTAGTATCTTTATAGGGTGGATAAGAACTTTCATTTCTTCTGCTAGGTTTTCTGTGCTTATTAATGGCTCCCCTTTTGGGTTTTTTGGTGCTAAGAGGGTTTGAGGCATGGATGCCCTATGTCCCCCTATTTATTTGTTATGGTAATGGAAGTTCTCAGCATTCTTCTAAAGCAGCAAGCTAGTTCTAGGAATTAAGGATTTCATCCCAAGTGCAAGTCTACTAAGTTAACTCATCTGTGCTTTGCAGATGATCTTTTAGTTTTTTTAAAGGTAATGTGAAATCAGCTGAAGTCCTTGCTGGGGTGATTAAGGAGTTTACTAGATTTTCTGGATTGGTTGTTAACTGTTCTAAAACTTCTCTTTACTCTTCAGCAGTTGATTCTAATACTCTTGAGGAGATAGTTTCTTGTTTGCAATGTAATACAGGTTATTTACCTGTGAGATATCTGGGTGTACCTCTTGTCTCTTCTAAATTATCTTATATGGACTGTCAAGCTCTCAACAGTAGGGTCAAGAAGAGAATTCAATCTTGGAAATCAAGGAACTTATCTTTTGCAGGAAGAATGCTCTTAATTAAAGCTGTTCTTATGGGTACGGTTTACTTCTGGTTCTCATGCTTTGTTCTTCCTAAAAGGGTGGTTAAAGAGTTGAATACAATTTTCAAGAAATTCTTATGGGCTGGGTCTGACCTTGGCAAAGACACCATCTGGACTCAATGGGTTCATCAAAATCTTATTAAGAATAAAGAGTTTTGGGACATGGACACTCCTAATGATTGCTCTTGGAGTTGGAGGAGAATACTAGAGTTTAGAGATTTGGCTAAACAATTCTTGATCACTTGCCTTGGCAATGGTGAGGACACAAACTTCTGTAATGACTTCTGGCATCCTAATGGAAGGCTTTTTGATTGGGTGGAGAGCATTTGTTTAACTACTATTTGTCCTAATAAAGATCTGAAGGTGACATATTTTATGCATAAGGGTCAGCTGGTAATTCCTGTTTGTACAAATAGTGAGGACTGTGATGTCCATTCTTTATTACAGAATGTGGGGTATGATGAGAGGGACTCTGATCAGATTCTTTGGACTGCTAGTAAAGATGGGAATTTCTCTATGAGAGAAACCTATAAGGCTCTGGCTGGTAAAGCTGAGGTGTTGGGATGGACCAAGTTGGTGTGGTTCAAGAATAATATTCCAAGGCATTCTTTCATTTGCTGGCTTGCATGTCATAGAAGATTGAAGACTAAAGAAAAATTGCTTAAATGGGGGATTGTGGAGAATGCAAAATGTGCTTTGTGTGAGGATGGTATTGAAGATGAGGAGCACTTATTTTTGAAATGCACTTACTCTAGAAGTATTTGGGAAGGATTGCTTATTAATTTTGGAGTTATCAGGGAGCTTGCTGATACTTGGGATGCTGAGCTATTGTGGTGTCAAAATAACTTCCTTGGTACTGGGGCCATTTCCACTGTGAAAAAGCTGTGTTTAAACAGCTTTGTCTATCATGTTGGAGAGAAAGAAACAACAGGGTGTTCTCTACTAAAAGGATGGGACTTAAGGGGCGCGTCATATTATCTGTTTGGATGTAAGATTTAAATGTGTTGCCGCCAAATTGTCAGCCTTGGACAAACCTTATATTATAAGATTCGTGGATTCTTGGGGTATTGATTGCAATTTCAAAAGAACCAATGTGATCACTTGCTCCTGGTTTTTCCCCCTGAAAACGAAGTTATGGTCAACATTGATGGGTCCAGGAAGGATGAAACTGGTGGTAGCGGTGCTATTATAAGGGATCATCATGGGAACACTATTGCTGCTGCTTGTGGAGGTTCAGTTCCTGCCCCAGTTATTGTTCATGAGATGCAGAGGGTGGACAGGTCTGAATTCGGCAAAACTTAAAAATTGCAGCAGACTTCACATCTGCACTGATTCTATGAGTATTTACAGGATGTTGACAGGTCGTGAAAGCATTCCTTGGTGTGCTCTGCATTTATGGAGAAGAATTCTTCATTTGCGTGAAGATTTTGAGTTTATTAGATACTCTCATCACTATAGGGAAACTAATCGAGCAGCGGATTTATTAGCTAAAAAGCACCCTAATGAGAAATTTGTTGTTCTCAGTCTGGACAGTTTTGATGATGAGTTACAGGAAATTTTGGCTAAAGATAGGAGGAAGATTTATGTTAGAAAGTAGTGATTTTTTCTATTATTATTATTATTATTATTTATTTATTTTTGTAAGGTTTTGGGTTCTCCTTAAACCCATCAAAAAAAAAAAAAAAAAAACTATTTATTGTCGATGCTTCATTTATGATAGTTCTTTTGTCATTTTTCCATTCAGCTTTACTGTCCTTTTGAAATTTGACTTTTATATCAAAACAAAAAACCAAACACATTATCTGACCCCGTGAGACTAATTTTCCCCCATTAGCATATTTCCCTTACAAAATTCACATTTAATTTTGAAATGAAAAAGAAAAAGGGCACGTAGGTGTTGAATAGAGTTAGACCTAGCTAGCTGTGCAACTACAGACCGTGCATGGGGATGGCAGAGCGTAATTGATTAGTGTGTTGTTGTGACATATGCTTTGGGTTTATCATTGCAGAATAGATGGATGATTACGACGCCAAAGGCCAAAGAATGAAAGAATGGAATTTTAGAGAGATGGCAACGGCAGCCCCTATAAAGCATTCATGTTCACTGTACACATACTTTCTTTCTCGCTCAGTCTAGTGTCTGTCTGTCTGTCTACTCATGCATTAAATGCATCCACGTTCTTTATTACGGCCAATGTCCAAATTCATGCAGATTATTTGCTCCCTCTGTTCAATCTCTCTGTCTAGGTCCGGAACAGGTACAGGCTACGCAGCATCACGGAGTCCGATACACGGAGAAGAGAAACTAATCAAATGTTAATAGTTGTGAACGGATTGTGTATAGACTTAAAAGGCAAGATTTTCAAACCCACGTCAATCTGATATTTACTTGTTCATGAGTAGATATAGTAGCTAGATTGCTTGGTGCTGGTCTTCCGGTACAAGATTGGTTTTGGTTGACAAACACTTAGTATATTACAGACTAATTAAGTTGTGCCATTCAAGAAGCTTAATTAAGATTGAAAAGTGAAAGAAGTTTGAAATGTACTCGAGAAGTCTGAAAGAAAACTTAGAAAGCGTCCGCCTGTAAAGTAAACCCTGTCTCTTATATTCAGGGAAAGCGCCCCTCAAATTCATGTGCAATTTTACAAGTATATTTTAGGCTTACAACACAAGTCACAAATAACTAAAGTGTATGCTAACTAGATAATACTTAACAAGCATAGTTATATTTTCGGCCATACCGCCAAGTCTCACCAAATGATGCCGGAATCATAGAAACTTACCATTAAAGTAACTTTTTTGAGTACATTTTGAGGATGTAAAAATTTCAATCAACATGTAGTTTTTGCTCTTTTAGACTTTGAATCCTACTTGCGTCGCTTCCTTCTCTATCTACTCAGCTCCAGCAGCAACGCCTGGAATGGAAAATTGGAAATTCTCATGGTTTTCCTTTGGGAGTAGAGTGGGAACCCCGGTGGAATTGAAAAAAGACATTTTTGTTTACGTTGGAAACACCATCGACAAAAGATAATTCATTTTGGTTAAATTACCAGTTGATTGGGGAATTGTTATAGTTTCGTTTTGGAAAGTTGAACCTAATTAAGCTCAAGAGCAGTGCCATCATTAGTGGTATTGGACTTTAAAATCAATCTGACGTTCATCAAACCATATATGGGGGTAATTTTCGGATAGAAAGCCAACATCAGTCTTTCTTCTTTTCCTTCACCACTATGAGTGACATACTTGTGATATCATACCCTTTCATCAATTTGAATTTTTATTAAAAAAAAAGATCAATAACATGATACCCAAAAAACTGCCAGACTCATTTCTTCATCAACACCTTTAATTACACAAAATTGGCAACACGGCTAGGCTAGGCCAGAAACAAGTTAACACTTGGTCTCATCAGTAATAATGCTAATATGGTACTACCACTAGTAAATTCTTTGTAAATTTTTATGGACTTTTTTGCTCAATATATTATATACTACTAACTATAGCAAAAAGAAAAATATACAACTTAGCAGTTGACTGAAGAAACAGTGAGAGGGTACTGAAAAGTGTTGGCATACTGAAACGAAATGCTATCCCCGTTGATCAAAGCTCCGCCATTGTTGAGGATGCAGTCATTATATCTAATGCGTTTAAAAACCCTGGGATTAATCAGACGAGCGGAGCTAAACCACCCACAGTTGAGATGAATGTTTGATATATCACAGCCTTTGGTGCACACGTTCATTATCTCGACTGTGTACGTTGGGATGCCGTTTGGTAATGGTGGTGTTGATCCTTGACTAACGACTATGTCTGACTTTGAACATCTGTCTCCCCACATCCTGTTGGGTTCAATCTTCAGCTCTTCTTCCTCTGCATAATTCATAAAAGAGATTATTGTTAATAATATTTTTTTAACTAATCTCATCTTTTTAATGAAGAATAATTGATGAAAAAAGTAAGTAATTTAGGCTTAATTCCACTAATCAGTCCACTAATCCAACCAAAAGATAAAACATCTTTAGACAAGCTGGGCTTTTATGAACCCTGATTCGGTCATTCTGATGAGGTAATAGGTCCATCATGTCTCTTCATTTTCCATGTTTTAAGTGTGCTAACTTGAGCCATTAAACAGTTTTAACGTGCGCCACATTTCTACTAATGGCGGATCAAAAACAGAACGACCAGAGAAAAAAATGGAATTCTAGTTCTTCTAACGTGCGCATCTGCGTGTAAGACAAAATGACAGACAAGTGTAACAGAGGAAAAAAACATCTGAGCAAAGTCGAAAAGCGATCAATGGCAGAAAAAATTGAAACCATAAACATAGCATCGGTTCTGAAAAGCAGACAGACAAAGGTAGTAGTACGAAGATTTACGATTGGGTGATGAAAACCCTAACCTAACGTCACACGCTTCTTATTTTTGTTCTTTCTGCTCTGTTCTGTTCGACTCTGAAAATGGTGGTGGACTGGTGGAGGACCAAAAACGCTTTCAAATATTTTCCCAAAAAAATTATTCAAACAATGAAAAAGAAAAATTGATCAAATGAAAGATTATCAATGAAATTCCTGTTACTTACTCTGATTCAGAAGCCTTCTATGATGAGAAATCGTGAGACTAGTAGTAGAAATAATTTTGTGTTGTTGCTGTAAATGATGATTTTGTTCTAATGGATGCTGTTGATGATGATGGATACCTGAAAAACAAATAAAATAAACGTAATCAGACAAATGCAATTGTTGATTTGTTTACTCTTTAAATAGGATTAGAGACAACTCAAAGACAAAATAACAGAAAACAGAGTAGGAATAAGAACAAAAAAATCGGAATTGAAAATTAAAATTGATAAAACAGTATTATCAGATCAACGAAGAAGAGTAAGAATGATTGACGCACTATTAGAAGTTGTGAAAGTGATTAATCCACCATGGTTAGTTCTGATGAGAAGAATAACTGCCAGGAGTAGTAGTAGTCCAACTGACGAAAATGCTGCCATCGATACACCGATTCTTCTGATCATTGAGAATTTGATGTTCACCTTCAACATCAACATTTTTGTTCAAGAAGAAGAAGAAACCTCAAATACGTTCAAATGAATGTCTTTCTCTTCTCTGAATTTCTCTGTGTGTTTCAAGGAATAGAGAGAGAAGTGGAAACGGAGGAAAGTCTTTCTGATTTATATGTGCGCAAAAGAAAGTAATATAAAAAAGAAAGAAACTGAACCGACCAGAGTGAGAAAGAGAGTGCTCTCAACTCTTGGGCCATCGGCCCTGGTTTTCTCCTTTCAGGCCCATGACAATATTGTACGTAACCATCTTTATATGGAGAGCCCAGGTGAGCATGGATAGACCGGGTTTCGTCTCATCCGCATCCAATCAAATGCATGACAAATTAAATGGATGCACTGACGGACTACAGGGGATGACCGCTACTTGTTCTTTTAAAAAAGACTTGTAAGAAATGTCCGGTTAGATTTTTCCAACCAAAGAAGACTGTCTATCTTAGATATGAAGGATTTCAAACGAAACATATCATCAGATATGTCACTCTACTTGATAAGGACTATTGAATTCCTTCTCTTTATTTTGAGAGTCTTTCCTAACGATTTTATTTTTTACAAATATTACAATCAATCAAATTAATAACCATAAATTGATATTACAATGTAAATTATCATCAAAAAAAATTATGTCTCTCACTTTCAAGCCCTAAAAATTCAATGGAAATACAGAAGAAATAAAATAAATATATAGTGAATTCTACGTAATTGATATTCTACATCTAGATTCCATATATTCAATATAACGTGTTAGGGTGTCCTACGGATTCTTATTAAGATGGCATCCACATCCAAACCAAAATCCGTTGGATCCCATAAATTGTGTCCGCGTACGATCTATTAGTATATGATCCAGATAAAACCTATGAGAATAGTACGGACTGGATCGAATTCATGGATTCGGTCTCAAATGCTCATTCTTAGGAGGGGGGTCGAGCAAAACTCATATATGGAAACTACTACCAGAGCCATTTTCTTAGATTTGTTCTTTCTCAAACCTACGACTTCAGAATCTTAGGAATGTGCCCATATTACACAAAAAAAGTTTAGTAAGAAGACTTTTTCTTAATTGTATTTCGTGGGTAATTTTTTCTTCTTTAATGGACGAACTTTTCTTCCAAGAATAGAGATGCGAGAATAGAAATTGATTTCATCTGGAAAATGATTGATTTCCTTCAATGTTCATTGATTTCAACTCATGATATTTTTTTTCCCTTTCTCTCTTCATTTCTAAGAACTCAAGTGGTTCCTCTCTCAAGTAGTAGATTTGGATTCAATTTGGGGATTTCAGGTTCTACATATTATATGTTGTCCATAAAAACACAAGATTTATGTATAAAATGGTGTGGTTTCATTCTCAATTTCGATTATTTTGGTTCGTTGAAGACGCATATACATTTTCTTTCATATTTTCCCATTTTTCGATGATTTTTTGTTTGACTCTGGTTAGTTTAATGTAAGTTTTATTTTTTGGTATTCATCAACTTTGCACTGGTACTTTATTTTGGGTTATTTGGTTTTTGGTACTCAGGCTTTGACAAAAACCTGGGTTTAATAGAACATTTTTCCAGCATTTGCTTTTGGTCTAAAGATCAACGTTGACCCGCATTGACTGTGTCAACCATAACTTCCGCTTGTTAATTATTAATAATTTTTAAATAAATTCTAATTATCTAACACCATTTAGATGGCAGTTATCATGATTTTTGCACTATTTTCTCTCATACTTGAACTCTTCGTATGATGGCTATACATATTGTCATATCTCTTCAGTTTTACAAACAGATGGGTGTTAGATGCTAGAATCATGGTACATACAAATTAACAGATTGGTGTTGCTAATAAAAAAAGTTGTTTTTACAATTTACATCTCTACAAAAAGGTATATGTGTCATGGAAAGAAGATTGGTACTAAAACATGTGAGAATTAGATCTAGACATCTCTACAATTAATCTCTGGGCTCTCTTTCTTTCAGAAAATAAGGATGTACGGCAAATTAACAATCAGAAGCCTAAGGCTAAGTCCTATGGGTGCTAATCTAGCAGCTAGATTAGCAATCCACGTCAGCTAGAGCGACCTCCTAAGTCTCATGGTATTGTTAATCTAGCAGCTAGACGCTGAATAGAACAACGTTAGACGCTGAATAGTTCAGCGCCTAGATGAACGCTGCACAGAATAGCGCTTGACTCAGTCAACTGAGTTGACAGCGCCGCACCATTCAGCGCTAAAAAAATTCGATATCTCCACAGAAGCTCGAGCTTCTTCCCCATTTTCACTTCTCACTCATTTCCCCCCCATTTCTCCCGAAAATGCATGTCCAAATTTAAGAGATCTAGAAATGTTTTTTCAAATTCCTTCCGTGGGTTTGTTCAACATCGAATTTGTGATCGATTGAAGGTGGTTTGGTGCGATTCCATCCATGAAATCATTCGAGGTAAGAAATTTAAGTTTTAGGTTTAAAGTTTTATGATTTTTGATTTTTGGTGCGATTTCATTCAAATTGATGATTGATCTTTCGTATTTAGATGATATGTGTATGATTTAATTTGATTATTTGTGATAAAAAAAGGGATTTAATTTGATTATTTGTGATGAACAAAAAATGAAATTTTGATTTTTGTGATGAAAATGAATGATAATTTGTATGATTAGTTTGTAGGTAAATTTGTATGATAATTTGATTATTTTTGATTATTTGTATGATGAAAATGAATTATAATGATAATTTGTATGATAATGAATTATTTTTGATAATTTGTATGATAATTATAATGATAATTTGTATGACAATTTAGTTTGTATGGTTGATATTTTTTTTCTTCATGTTTGTTATTGATTGTAGTATGAGTATGGATGAATTGCTTGATCGGTTGGATATAGTTTCGTCAAAGAATATTGATAAACATGTATGGCAAGATGTTACGAAAGAGCCTCGCAAACTAAGCTTTAGAAGTATAGTTTGAAAGATGTTGAAGTGTACTATAATATTGTAGTGAAAGATAATCCGGTAGCACAACGATTTTGTGACAATTGTGGCTTTTCTTCTGTTTTTGAGTTTGATTTCGCCAATGGGGATAGAGGCTTAGTTGAAGCCATAGCTGAGAGATGGTGGTCAAAAACGAAGAGCTTTTATTTTCAGGAGTTTTAAATTGGCCTCCTTCCTTTAGATTGGTACATGTTAACGGGAATTCCCACTGGTGACCCTAGTAAACGACCAGTAGTTATGCCGTCGTTGGGTAGTGATCTAACATATCCTGCTCTGGATGATTTATATTTTTTGGATATCAAAAATCATGGTGCATTAGATTCTAAGAAAAATTCATTATCCTTGGCTATTTTGAGAAACTACATTGAAAGTAGAAAAAACCAGGATAATATTGGATGTGCAGAGACATTGACACGAGCATTCTTTATGTGGTGTTTTGGTCATTTTCTTCTAGCGCATTCTACTGAAAGAGTAGATAAACATTGGGTTCAGTTGTTGGCTAACTTAGATAGGGTTGGGGAATATGATTGGGGTATAGCTTCATTAGGTAATACCTATAAATATCTCGACGATTGGTCAACCAATGGTACGAATTTATCTGGCATGGTTATGGTACTTGAGTATTGGTACTATTATTCCTCAACATGCAACTCTTGCTTTGTCAGACACCTGGAGGACATTATGATGTTTTCCCAAAGATTTGTCTCTTCAAGAAGACTAGGATTATATCAAGGAAGAGATGACATCAAGGAGGCCAAAAGGATACTAGGAAACACTCAGTCACAAGCGCAAGAACATAGATTGACACTAGAACACGTGCATCATGTATTTGGCAACCATGGTTAGATAGTGAGTATGTTGTGGGAGAACAATATGAATACACACTACAGGTATCCAAAAGGAGAGTTCTGTTTTTTGACCTGGAAAAAAACACAAGAGTTAGTTGTTACTTGGCAGAGGCAGATTGCAGGTGAGATTGTAGTCCCAGCAAATCCTCCAAATTTGGAATCAGTTGAGGACAGAGCGATTGTAGAGGTCACCGACTATTATGCAGTCATTTAGGATCAATATAACACTTGGTGGAAGAAGAAGAGTGTTGGACCTTATCTCACTAAGTCATACCATGCACAGAACGTCGATGAGATAGCATTGGGTAGCTCAGCTGTTCCTCGCCATTTGTTTCCTAGTCATCTGCCTCCTGACATGATGTCGCGGACATATACTTATAACACACAGAATGATCCCCCATCACAACTGCCGGAGATAGATTTCAGTTTACCATTTTCCAATGAAGCCGGCATAGCACGTCAATTACAAGTTCCAAGGGGTGCTTTTCCGTATAACTTTCGGGTGATGAGTTTGATATTGGTAAGTACATTTACATTTGTACTCATTTTCATTTTAAGTTTCTTGAATATTTGACTAAATTCTCTAATTTATATACTTGTAGGATGATTGCATTAGGTTTATGGAATAACAATGTTCATTCCAGCTTGGAGCTCGTCAACTCGTATGGGACGAGACATATAAAATGACAATTAAAATTAAAATTGATAAAATAGTGTTATCAGATCAAAGAACAAGAATAAGAATGATTGACGCACTATTAGAAGTTGTGGAAGTGATTAATCCACCATGGTCAGTTCTGATGACAAGAATAACTGCCAGGAGTAGTAGTAGTACTAATGACGAAAATGTTGCCGTTAATACATCGATTCTTCTGATCATTGACAACTTGTTATTCTTTTTCAACATCAACATTTTGATAAAGAGGAAGAAGAACCCTCAAATAAGTTCAAATGAATGTCTTTCTCTTCTTTTAATTTCTCTTTGTGTTTCAAGGAATAGAGAGAGAAGTAGTAGCAGCGGAAAGTCTTTCTGATTTATATGTGCGCAAAAGAAAGTAATAAAAAGGAAAGAAACTGAAACGACCAGAGTGAGAAAGAGAATGTTCTCCACTCTTGGGCCATCGGCCGTGGTTTTCCCCTTTTAGGACCATCACAATATTGTACGTAACCCTCATTATTAGGAGGAGCCCGGGTGAGCATGGATGGACCGGATTGTCTCATCCGCATCTAATTAAATACACGATGGATTTTCAATTTAGCATCCGCATCCGATCTGACATTATATGGATGCACCGATGGATGAACAAAAAGGGATGATCGTTTCTTTCTCTTTTGAAAAAGACTTGTAATTACCAATTGGATTTGTCCAACAAAGAAAGACTGTTTATCTTAGATAGGAAGGACTTCAAACGAAACATGCATATCATCAGATATATCCCTCTACTTGACAAAGATAATTGAATTCCTTCTCTCTATCGTTGGGAGTCTTCAATAATGATATTATTTTTACGCATATTATAATTGATAATCACATTAATAACACCATGAATTGATATTACAACAGGTAAATTATTATCAAAAAAAATTATGTCTCATTGTAGTTACCTAAAATCTGAGAGAGGTTAGAAGTGAGATTCTAAGGTTTCTGAAAGTGAGTTTCGAGAGGTTGAGCACGAATAGTATTCACCTAAACCACTCACATTGGTCGTTCAAAGGCTGCTTCAGTCACAGGGAAGAGATTTAGGGCTGGTCTTAGAGAGGGAAGCAGATGAAGAGAGATCAGAGAATTCTAGGGTTTGAAGAAGAATTGCTCTGAGAGGTTATGAAAAAGATATCGTAGCTTGGAGAAATAGATGACCTATTTATAGCTAAATTCTCTAATCTCAAGTCGGTGAAGATAAGGATTTCTTTCCGTGCCGTGCGGAGCAATTCTCCAATTTCTTCAGGAATAGGGATAAACTAGGTTGAGTTGATCTCATTATTCTACCGCCTTTACTCTCTTCTGCGGTGAGAAATAAGCCGGGTATTTCTCACACGTGTCGTAGACCGCCATACCAAAACCGTAATTGTTATCCCCCCATTTATGTGAAGCTGTGTCAGCCTTCGTGATGACTTGTTGAGAGAGAGAAATATTCTCTTTAGCTGAGTTGGCCAAGATAAAGAGATATTCTCCGGTTTGTAAGAATGACTAGTATGAGTCACGTGAAAAGGCATGGGATGCCTCAGAATTCGTGTGGAGAGTCTGAAAAGGAGATTCGATTCCTACATGAGGCTCATGCCTACAATGGGGAATATTCAGCCTTGTCTGAGATTTCTCTCCGAGATTTGAATCTCTCCGAGATTTCGCAGAGAGATTTTGAGAAGAGATGTGAATCTCTCTGAGATTTTGAGAAGAGATGTAAATCTCCTCAAGATTTTGCGAAGAGATGTGAATCTCTTTGAAATTTCGTGGAGAGATGTGAATCTCTCCGAGATTTTATTGACGGATCGGAATCTCTCTTTGGTAAGCTGGGACTCGTCCTAAAGAGAGAGAAAGGGCTTTGTACGCCCAATTAATTTCTCTGCGAGACTGTAGCTCACTTGTGTTTGACCAGCGTATCTTGCAGGGATGTGCTAGGAATCAATTGAGTCTGTATTTATGGGGCCAACATGACCAATGTATCTCGAAAGGATGTTCTAAGAGTCTGTCGAAAGGGCCCAGAGGCAGAATAACCAGCGCATCTCGCGGGGATGTTCTAGGACTTATTCTGAAGCCTCGGTAAGTCGAGTCAGAGCCTAGAGTACACATGACCAGTGTATCTAGCGATGTTGTACTAGGAATCAGACTTTGATCTCAAATATGGTGAGTCGTGCTTACAAGAGATATGCATATCTCCGCTCTGGGTCATAAGTCCGACGAGGACGTCTTTACGCATCTACAAAGCATACATGACCAACAACATCTCGTCGAAGATGTATACTAGGTTTCATGGCATCACAATCAGCTACGTCTCGCGAAGACATGCTAGAATTGTGGTTATTCTTGTTCATAAGTCTACTGGGGACGTTTTACCTACGTGACCAGCAGTATCTCATCGAGGATGTGCGCTAGGAATCACGGCATCACGACCAGCAGTGTCTCGCGGGGACACATACTAGAAGTCGTGGCTATGAGTGCCTTGAGGACCAAGGGCTTAATCTCTCATGTGAGAGTTGAATTTTGTCTACGGTCTTGAGATGAAGCTTGCCCCTTATCCAAATTTCACCATCTACATTAAGTCCCCTACTCAGAGTAGAACCTTGATTGTTCTATGATGAGTATATAGATGGTTACGAATTGTTCAGGCGAGAATTTACAATCTTTCTTGCGGAGTCCCCGAATTGACGCCTAGTCTTTGCTTGCTCCAATTCTGGACTTCGAATCAACTCTGGACATGGGAGCTTTCTGGAATTTTGTATTTAGGAGACGCTACTAGCATGACAATTGAGCCTTGATGAAGTAAAATTTCCGTTTTGAGAGATTAGACTTGCGATTTAGGGTTTCTTTGACCAAAACCTTAACTTCTTCCTTCTGTGCAACCCTGAGCTTGGAATTGACCCTTGGCTTGGTATCCTTTTAGGATTTCGCATTGGGGAGCGTCATGGAAATAGAGTCTTGTAGAGGAAATTTCCATCTTGGTCGAATGGGATTCGCAAATTAGGGTTTACTTGGACAAAACCCTAATTTTCTCTTTGTGCGTCATTGAGCTTCTGAGTTTGTGCAAGCGAGTATTTAGGGAAGAAAAGGGATTTGAGTGGCTTCCTGGCTGTCCGTGAAGTTGAAAAAATCCTATAATAATAAATTGGCACTTGCGAATGGGATTTATTTAGCGGTCTTATTGAATTTAGCTTCAACCAAGGTAAGTATAGCAGTTTTGCTTATTGTGAATTATCTTTTAGGGATCATAAACATGTGTTATTGGGTAAACCATGGCTTTCGAGTTTAGGTGCTGTTTATAATGAAAGTAGTCATAGTTTTGAGTTTCGTCAAGGCAACAGATTACATCGTTTAATGGATTACATGAACCAACACCATTACGACATTGGACTGAAAAAGAAAAGTCAGATTTATGGAAAGAGCTTGATGAGATACTTGCCCGTTTCCGAGAGAAGCCATATTTTGAAGATCCCACACCAGCGCTAGATTCCCAAGTGCATATCTTAGATAAAGAAGAGAATGAGGGCAACAAAGAGAATTTGCGTGTTGCTAAAATCCAACATCCACAAACCCTTGATTCTGTTGCTTCAATCACGGAATATTTTATTCCTCAGAATGTGCATAATCAAGAGAAAACCGATACTTCCGTTAAGAATCCACTTCCACCGTGTCTTGAGATTGTTGATGTTTCTAGTACTCCTATTGATTTTGTTATGCCAAAGTTAAACTTCCATAACATCATTTGTTATGTTAAGTTTTTGAATTTCCCTATTATATGGCCTAAATAATTGAAGTTAGGAAAGCAGTCTAAGTATATTGTTCGCTGGGATGGACGCTCGCAATATATATTAAACTCGAAGGAGATTTTTTTAAAAGCTGACGAGCCTGATTTTTGTTATGAAATACTTAAGAAGATTCCAAAACAAAAGGCTATCAACAAGCTGATTTCGCCGGATCCCATGGTTGATGTGCAAGAGTCGCGCACACTCACCTTGAAAGATCCACTTGTTATTAGTAGGAGATTACAGGAATTCCAACTGGTTGATGGCTTTGAGTTGTACAAGAGAAACGAGAATTCAGTTTTTCCTTGCAAAATACTTCAGATTTTTGAAGACAGTAACCAAATCAAATATGAAGTGTGTCAGATTGGCAAAGATATAAAGGTTAATGATCGTTTGGATGTTTTAACTATCTGCCAGAGTAGGGATTCAATATTTTTCGTCTCTATTAACAAGCTTATACAAGTAGAACCCCTCTCAGCTGGATACTTGCACTCGATTACTGGTTCAAGTTCAGGTTCGTGTTTGAACTCTTCAAACTGGATTGGTAACTATCACGCTTCATCCAAGGTGTGTGTAATTCATAACATACATGAAGAAGCTTTCCTAAGACCGCATTGTGTTCCCAGCCAAGAGTATGAGATTCCACGAAAACCCCCTTGGTTCGTGGCTATGCTTTTGCTGTGTGGATCCCTAAGGATAAGAAAGCGAAAAGGAGATACTACTACTCACTCTACTCCGTGCCCAGCCACAACAATCATGGAAAAAGTGTTATCTCAAAAGGGAGAAGATTTACAGATGTTGTTAGCGGCAGATGTACATCTCGGAATTGCTAGTTTCCAGATAGAAAGTTTCAAGGAAGGAGCTGATGGTATTTACTTTATAAATCTTGGAATTTTTTTTGAGAATTTTATGATGGCAGCTAGGATAATCGCTTCTGTAGGTAACCAATAAGACGTTGTTGTTCAGTCTGCTAGCGGACCGTATGAGCAGAGGGATGTTTTGAGATTTTCTCATTACAGTGGTGCCCAAAAACTAGCGGGAAGACACACCCAGGATACATTTACTAATCGGATGCCGAAATTCTTCACAGATCTGTGTCCTCTCATCCCTACCGACACAAGGATTGACTGCCAACCAATCAAGGTAGCTGCTCTTAAGAGCTATCTGATAGATGAACCAGGTCTGTTATTTTCGAAACTACCGTTTTCAAAGGATTCCTTGAAGACATACCTTTTACCCACAGTTCATCAGCGACTTACAACTGTACAGACTCAAGATGCATCTGAAGTTGAAGTTAATATTGAAAATAATGTTATGGAATTGCAGTCGACATTGACAGTATTTGAAGGGGGTATAGACATTCTTATTTCACGGGTTCCTATGTGCACTGAAGTTAATTTGAAAGGAATTATTTGCCTGACGACAGAAGTATAGATTTCTATGAAAAGTCACCGAGGTCTAGTGTTGCGAGGGACTATTTTGATCAGTCACAATGTGAATTGTGATCTGCGAGTACTGGTATTGGATCATGCAAGGGTTATCGACATATCGCTTGTTCTTGTATGTTCCGTCGGATGTACCTATGGAACTACTCGAAGGAAAATTTCATCCTACCATATATGCAAGATTGTGTTTGGCCATGACCTCAGGGAGAAAAGAGCTCTTGAAGTTTCAGATTTTCTTATCAAATATGGAAATTATTTTACATTTGTACAAAAGAAGAAACATAAGCCAAAAGAGCACATCTTGAATTGGTCGGAGGAGGTGAAAGAGATTCCTCATGATGTTCCTGGCCAAGATTATGAGATTCCACGTAAACCTCCTTGGTTTATTCGTGTTGGATTTCGGAATAAAAATCTTAGAAGTGTTTTAAGGCTTACTGGTTTGTCTATTAACTAGCAGATCACGTGAGCAAAATATCCTTATCTAACATCATTGATATTCCACTACAATGGCTGCATAAATTGGTTTCCAGAGAAGGTATGTGTAAGTATTATAATGAAAGATGTCAGCCTTGGTATACCAGATATGCCTCTGGACAAGTTCTGCAACAAGTAGGTAGTGCAGCTGATATTTGAATGAAATAATGAATGATATGTCAGACCAAGTAAGAAGTGGACATATTATTGATGGTGCTGGGCCTGCTGGCAATATTATGCATGAACGTGTGTATACAGTGGTGTGGAAATTTCCAACACAATAGAAGGTCTTCTTTCGAGAAGTGGATACTGAAGTTAAAGGTATAATAATGCATTTTATCTGTGGCACAACAGCGATGCATCAAGATATATGGGAAATGGCATTTGAGGGTCTTTTTCATATGAAAGATAAAGCAAAGGTTATAAGCAAGACTACCAACGGTAGATATCCTAAGACTACCCCTATGCTAGAATATATTTGCAACCAGCAGTCTAAGTTAATGGATCCCTCCAGATCATATATTCCTTTGCAACTTCGGAAGTTCACAGAAGCGGGTGGTGTGAAGTATATAATAGTTGATGATCTTCATCACCGTTTTCGACCATATGATCCTGGCGGCGATGATGTTTGTCTTTTGCTGCCAAACTCAAGCTATCTGATTGATGATGATGTTTGGCGTCGTTTCCGACCCTACGACCCTGACAAGAGTGTTTGTCTTTCTCTATTGAACTCGTGGTCGAGTTCTTTTCAAGAATGGGCGCCTGATGTGGAGATCATTAGGCAAAAATTCCCCTCTTTACATTGGACTAAGAAGGTATGGCATAAATCTGTGCATCCTAGTATATCTAGTAATGTGTGGAAACTAGCTACAAATGTATGTGCAACTGATGACAATATGAAAAAGAGAAAATTTAATATGGTATCAAGATGCATATTCTGTAGGAAGGAAGAGGAAACAAGAGATCATATTCTTTGGTACTGTAATTATAGTGAGATCATTTGGAGTTGGCTTGGTGGAATCTTCAATTTCATCAATCCAAAATCATTTGAAGATGTTCTACAATTTGCAAATAACAAAAGTCCTGCTATCAAAGAATTATGGAGATTGGCTGCATTTATAACTATGAAGGAACTCTGGTTTCTGAGAAATGAATGTGTATTTGATAAAGGAAAATGTGATCAGGCTGTTACTAAGAAGAAGATACTGCAAGCAATATCAGACAGTGATATAAGAATGAAAGCAAATATGTGGAACAATCAATATGATTTACAGGTGCTCAAGATATTTGGAGAGTATGATCATAAAAGAAGTGTTCTTTCAGCTACCAGAACAGGGGAAATTATTGCTATGCTGTGATGGAGCTTCTAGAGGGAACCCATGTACTGCTGGTTATGGGGTAGTGAGAAGAATTAGCATATGTGAATTTGTGATTGCAATTTCAAGTGGTCTGGGCATATCTACCGATTACTATGCAGAGGTTTTTGCAGTATTAATTGCAGGAGAGTGGGCTATTCATCATGGGTTCCATGATCTTGTTTTCAGAACAGATTCTAAAGCAGTCATAAATGCATTCCAAAGTCAGAAACTTCCTTGGTTTGCAACTACAAGATGGGAAAAGATTTGTGCAGAAGTGTCTTCTTGGAGTTTTACTCATAGTTACAGAGAAGTGAATTTCTCTGCTGACAAAATGGCAAAAAGGGGAGCAACAATAAGTAGAGGAGAAAAGAGAATTTTTGATAGTAAACCATCTTTCTTGAGCACTCTGGAAAATCCCGATCAAATCTATTTTAGATTTTGTTAGATAAAAATGCCATATTTGGCATTCCTGTTTTGTACTCTTTTCTTCTTTCATTTGAGTTGTAATCCTTTTTAACTTCTTTGGTTATTAATAAAATTAAATTGTTAAGCAAAAAAAAAAAAATGTAGGACATCCTACTCACAAGTTACCTATTTCCTAATACTAGAGTATTTCTTAATTTAGGATTTCCTTCCTAATTCTAGTTTGTTTCTTTGTTTAGTTTGATTTCCTTTTGTAGTCATACTTATATTTAGAATCCTTGAAGCCTATATAAGAAGGCCTAGACATAGTAGAGATACGCAATTCTACAACCAATATTATTATTTGATTAATATCAAACTTATCTTTTATTTATTATCTTTATTTTATCATCACTTTTGTGAATCTATTGATCTCACACTAGTTTTTATCTTTTATCGGATCTTTCATCCAAACCATACGCTTCCGCTACGTCAGAAAGCTTGTGAGTATTTCCTTCTTTGAGAGCGATAGTTTGTAAGTGTTTTCATATTTTGAGTGTGAGTTTGAAGTTGTTTGGTGTGCTATCTATTAAGGAATAAAAGACTACTTTGTAAGTATCTCTACTCGTTATTTATGTTTTAAGTTTCTTTTAATTATGAAGATTCCTTTTAAGTTTCTATTAGTCATTTTTTAAGTCATATATATTTGTAACAAAATTGCTAACAAAACAAAATCAAAATTATAACAAACTCATTAAATTTAATTTTTCACAAACCCATTATTTTTAGAGGGATCATCTTCTTCTCTTCTTCCCCCTTCCTTGTCGTCGTCGATTCAAAGGAATTTCCACAAACCCATTACTTGTGATTAGTTTTTGGTTGAAAAAATTAGTAGTAACCATCAAAATGAGTTGAAAATGGAAGTTGCAGAGAGAAGTTCGGTTAGGATTTATGTGAAAAACTTTGTCGAACTAGCCGAACTAAACTTTTATAGAGTTTTTGTTCTTTCAGAAAAAAGTTCAGTTACGCTGCAATTTTTTTTTTCTAGGTTACGTCGCAATTTTTTTCTCCTAACCGAACTTTTCTCTAAAAACCTATATATTGAGTTCGGTTATGTCGCAAAAAAAAAATTCTAGCCGAACTTTTAGTTCTGTTACGTCGCTATTTATTTTTCCTAACCGAATTTTTCTCTGAAAACCTATATATTGGCTTCGGTTATGTCACAATTTTTTTCTCCTAACCGAACTTTTCTCTGAAAGAAAAACTCCATTAAAACTGAGTTCGGCTACCTGTGTTTTCAGAAACATTAGCCGAACTACACTTGCAGATGAGTTTGGCTACCTGTTCTTCAGATGTCGTAGCTGAACTTTATTGCCATGGCTGAAATCAGTTTATAAAATTTTCATTTTTTCAGAAGTTTTGGCTAATTCAAACAACATTAACTAAATTTGAAGTATATCTGTGTACCCAAAACACTCATTTCGAAATGAATCACCTCAAAAAAAAAAAAAAAATCATCTTCTACTCTTTCAATAATCATTCTTCTAAACAAAAACACTTTTAAATTTAACCTAATAATCACTAATTAACTTAACTAATCATTAAACTAACTAATTTTACACTAATTTAATTAAAAAGGGTAATTTATAGTATTAATATAAATATCACAAAATTGGTTAAATAACCCAAAAAAAAACTATTTCCTGGGTCAAATAGACATGTAAAATAATATACTGTTTAACTATCCAAGATTCTATTGGATACTTTTTTAATATCCAAATTGGATATTTCACCCAATATAAACATGACCAATTTTTCTTGTTAAGACTAAAGCACCCTTCTTTTAATATTACATTCTTCCCCTTTGTAACTTTCAGCATATTAAAAAAATAAACAGGATACAGTTTGTGATAATCAAAATAAAGACATTCAGCATCACTCTACATTTATATTAAAAAAATACATTTAACATGGGCTGATTTTCCGGAGTTCCGTAATTTCTCTGCTGATGATAATTGACCTTGTATGTTTAGGCTGCGACGAACTCATCTGATGGCAGAGATTCATTTTAGGTGTCTGCATTGTCCATGTATTTCGCTTCTTAATCTCAACCGTCTTGGTATTGTTGTTGAAAGCGTATAAATGAGCTTCCTTTCCTGCTGCCAATGTTGGGTAAACTCTAATCGTGATACATTTCCACTAGCACCAAAGCTTTCTACCACCGATATCCAGCTATAGACTTTCTCAAGCATTTACTCCAATTGCAGCAAACTTGCTCTGAGATTGTGAAAAACAAATAGTGTTGTTGGCTCTGAATTCTGATCCTTCCAAAGATATATTATGACTGTCGGACAAAACCGTGCATAGAAGAGAAATGGGTACAAAAAATAGGTCTAGTCGAAAGATAATCTAATAAGGGCCTCGCCGAAACAGAGAACAAAAGACCCGATGTGCCTACGCAAACAAAGCAGGCTTGATACTGGATATCGTAAATCTTAATATACACATGGGGTCACAGGACCATGCACAATCATAAATTATAGTTGGTCTAGAATTAATTTCCTAGTGTCCATGAAAGGGGAAAATTGAGAAGAGCTAAGTCACAGAATAGTCGCAACAATGTTCTGTTGGAATTTAATTAATCCTTGTCGTGTACAATAAGCAAGGTGTGCTACTGAGAATAGTGACTACCGAATTCTCCCTCCGACATGAGATAAGACTCGAAAAAGTGATATTTGCAACTACTGTAAGCAAGAAACATCTATCAGTAGGCATAAGACAGATATCCTCGATTTCAACTAACCCAATACCACCAGAGCACATAAACACAACTTGTTTGTCTTGACTCTTTAGCTTTGAAACCCCTAAAGAATACTGTTGTGTATTCATCTAACTCCTTAGAAGCTAGAGTTAACAACCCAAACGGTTTAATGCCACCTTGAACAGTAGCATCTAAAACAGGATAAAAACATTTGCAACCTAAACTACGGCAGAATGAAACTAGTTTCATCCTATTTTAAACGCAGGTGAAACCAATCTCACCCGATCCAAAATACGATGAAACCAGTTTCATCTTAGCCAAACATGGGCCAAACCAAATTCAACTCATTCTGAAAAAGGATGAAACCAGTTTCAACCGAAATTACGGCAAAATGATACCAGTTTCATCCTAGTTTAAACATTGGTGAAACCAAATTTACCCAATCCAAAACAAGATGAAACCATATTTCATCCAAGTTTAAAAATAGGATGAAAATAAAGTCAATCCACTCTAAAACAAGGAGAAATTGGTTTCATCCTAGTTTAAAAATGGACGAAACCAAATTCAACCCAATCTAAACCATATGTAGCTAGACTAAGATGAAAACAAAATCAAGTAATCAACCAATTGTTGATTCAATCCGCAATCGTTGAACCCAAATTCAACCAATTTTGAACAATGCATGTTATTTTGGAATTCAATAAAAAAAGAATTAGGGTTAGGAAACTTACATGTTTTCCGATTAGCAAGAGTTACGTTGTTGACTCAAAACCTAAATCAGCTTCTTGTTCTTATAGAATGATTAAATTGAGAAATTAGAACGAAATTACGACATTGAAATCTGTAATAGTGGTTGAGTTTTATGTTATTGGTGATTCTGTAGATTGAATCAAGATGAAATTAGTGTTTACAGTGGTGGTGGAAGTGATTCATTGATTTAGCGGGGTCGACGGTGGAGAAAGTGTTTAATCGTTTTCTGTTGGAGGCGATCGGGAAAAATGGAGTCCGTAGATTTTTATGTTGGTTGGGAGTAAGATGATGGTGTAGATACGAAGAAATAGAGGAGATAGGTGAAGAAAAAAATATCAAGGGCACAATAGTCAAATTCCCGTTTAATTATTCCCCGTCTATCTCACCCAACCAAATAATTTACTCGTCCAGTACAACCAGGCTTTAAGTATTTCCGGCCATTTGACCCATTTTCTGTATCATGTGACCTTCACAGTTCAAGACCAGTTTGTTGCTGCAAGTCCCCGACGCTGGAAAGTTCAGGTCAGATGGGTTTGTGCTCGATATGGTCACGAGAGATTTCAGAGTCCGAGGCAAGGAATGACTTCTGTACGAGCCTGTGACTTGGTTTTGAGTTCTGCTTTGTGCGAGAAATACCAGGGAAGAAGAAGATGCTGATGCCGTGAGCTCTATGAACTGTGTAGGAGAACCAAGTGGGGAGTTTCATGTTTTAGACCAACAATGAGCATCATAAGAGCAGTAAGAAGAATGGGTACTCGATTTTGGGGTGTTTTGTCTGGTTCTGAGTTCGTTTTCCTATCGAGAAAAGTCAGGTTAGAACAAGTTACTGCCACTGATTAAATTGATGAATGAAGGAGGTCATATTGAATCTGTAGAAGGAAATGAAGACTGGGTACTCGATTTTGGAGAGTTTGGTTTTGTTTTGAATTCGATATTGCTGCCAAGAGAAGCTTTCTGCCGTGAAAACTAGCCACTGCCGTTGATTGTGAAGATGACAGATCGATGAAGTCTTTGAGCTTTGAATAGTTTGATTGGCTTTTGTATTGTGTGAATTCGAGTATTTGCAGGGAAGGAGATATGGAGAAGCTCAGAAGACAACAGCACAGTCGACTCTCCATTACCAGATTCATACACACAACGTGCTTGTAGAAATGCCTGAAAGACTGTTCTTCACAACTCAGGTTCAGCTGCTTGTTTACTGCTTCAGTTTGCTAGGACTTTGTGTGATTGTTGGAGAAGGTTTAGAACTTGGCTATGACCGGGATTCGTAATATAAGCAGAGTGGCTCGAGTTTGGAGTCTGTGCTCGAGATTACAAGGGTAATGGGTGCAGTCTGGCAGCGAGAAAGCAGTGAAGACACCAACTGCTCTGCCTTGGTCTTGTGCTGCTGTAGCCATGGCCCTGAGGGGTTCTTTCCAAGGGTTAAGAAGAGTTTTAGAAGTTGAGAGCAACACGGCAGAATGGGTATCAGTTTGCTTCAGTTTTGGGCAAGAGTTTCAAGTTGTGAAGTTAGCAAAACAAGTGGTGTTCTTCCGTTGGAACTAATGGCTCTCGTGGGTCTTTGACGAAAGTGAGTACAGGGTTTCAAAGTGTTATAAGTTAAGCCAAGAAGAAATCAGAGTTTGGGTTTGGACTCAACATAGCAGCGAGAAAGTGGCCAGGAAAAGAGCAGTCGTTAGCCGTGGTTCACTGGCTGAGTACATGGGTTTGTTAGGCAGCGACTAGGACTTGATTTAGAAGCTGCGGAGAATCAGAAAATTTGCTTTGCGTGGGATGCAAGTCCGCAGCAAGGGGACAGGAAGCTATAAAAGAAGAACTAGGGTTACAAAACAGAGATCACATACCCTCTCACGCCTGTTTTTGCATCACCAACAGAGAGGAGCTCTCTGCTCCTCTCCATTCATCACCATTTCCATTCATATCACCTGCATCTCTCCATCCGCATACACCATCTCGTCTGCATATCACCAGCATTCATAAACTTCCGTGTCTGCAGTTCAGTCCACCTACCACCATCAGCATATTAACAGCAGCACAGCATCGCCTCCTCCACCAGCTGCTGTTACATCTATTCCACCTGCAGTTCACGAGTTACGACTACATCAGCAGTAGAATACCGCCTCAAGAGTACCAGTTCTGTCGCAAGCTACAGCACCAAGCAAGCAGCAAGCATCCGTACCTCCAGTCCATATGCCATCACCGTATCGCCAGTCCACAACATCATTCCACTACCACCTGTCGCTGCTTGGGTTTGCTAATTTGGTTTTAAAGTCGTAGTTTCTGTTTGCTGTTGTTATTATTTTACCATGAACTCCAGTAACTAATTGCATCTTGATTAGGGACGATTTTGACGTCCGGACATGAATTTATATTGATATTTAAAACTGCCTGTTTTCTAGCAATTATCGTGTTATTGTTCATTCTCTACGGTACCAACAATGTTCATGAATTATTTCTCAATCGTTTAAGTTGTTGTTAGAGCATAGCTCGGTTGAACCCACCAAGCGTTGGTATGTCAAGTTTGGTTGTCATATTTTAGTGAATCAAAACTCATTTAAAGAGTCGCTTGATTATATACTAGAGTCAACTTCGTATAAGTTAGCTTGAAAGTATTAGGATATGAGACTTACAAGTATTACATGAAGACTTGAAGAATGTGAAGTAGTATGGAGCTACAACGACAACATCATCCTTCCTCTTGAGGTTAGTAATATTTGACTTGAACTGTTTCATTCCCTAACGTATCTGTCAAGTCGTGCATATTGAAAACATAACTGCGAAGCTATGTATGAAACTCTAGTTAGACATAGTGTTAAGGAATACAATACGAGGTTTATTGCTTAACCATTAAACTTTGTATATAAGACATCGACATGATCATATGAATGCTATTGTGATTATGTATGGGTATGAGTGAAGATTTCATCCTAGGAAACAATGTTTTACATTCGTTTAAAGGAAGTAAGTTCATAAACTTTTTTTGTGAATCTAAAGGGAAATTGCTAGGCTTATTTGTATTGTTATTCATTGCAAATCTATTTTGAATTACCAATATGTGTGTTTAGTATAACCGCTCATAAACTTGTTTACGTATCTTGGTAAAACTATTCACAAGGCCTGACTTATGTATTGGTATGACTTTTATTAGTGAAACCGATCTTAAGTAATCGCTCAAGATGGTATGATCGATGCCTTGTAAATAGCAACTTTTATCTAGTCATTGGGGAACTGATCCTAGTAAGAGGTGCAACATATTTGCAAGAGGGAATCGATCCTTGTAAGGGGTGCAACATGTTTTTAGTAGATGGGGGAACCGATCCTATGAACATGTGCAACAAGTTTGTAGTTTTGGGGGAACCGATCCCATGGACATGTGCAACCAAATACAAGTAGTTACCATAAGTTGTGGGGAACCGATCTTAGTACCTAGATAATCGAATTTTGGTAACTAGCGTGACTATGCACAGTACTCACATGGAGGTAGAACCGAACTTGTTTTGGTAGAACCGTGAAACCCATGATTGGTGATTTGATAGGATAATCAATCACGTAGTTCTTGAAATTCAGACGAACCAATTCTAAACTTGTTCGGAAGTGTGGCAAATCGTTTTCAAGATTGTAAGTATGATAAAGGACTTGCAAAGTAAAGATGTCGACATACTTTGAACATGTGCAGTAACTCTTATCATTAATTGTTCAAAGATATTCCTTAATAGCTAAAGGAGAATCCCAGGATCGAAATAAATTGAGAATCTTTTATTTAAGGTTTCTTAGTTTTTATATGCTATTTAATCTCCAGCAATTAAATGCATATCTTTAGATTATAATAATTAGTAATGTGCATTTACTGATTATAGATTTTTCTATTGGGAATTCGGTCAATATTTGGACAGTGCATTTTCAGGAATTATGAAAACCAACTTTGTGTTTATTGCATATCTTTGAGAATATTCGGTTTTGGAAATTCCTCGGTGTCCAAACTTCCTTGTCTATAAATATTTGAAGTTTGCATTTCTAACAAACTAATCCTCAGAGCCAGCAAAACTACCTCAGTTGTGTTGTTAATGGTGGAGCCGCCTATCGGAGAGGAGAGTACCCTAATTAGGAGAAATCTCTTACGGCCGCTCGGTTTAAAGACTTCTTTGGGATTGAGAAGCTCTATTAGTACCGTTGGTGGGAAACTAGATAATTGCAGTTTATTATTAGTTTTCGATTGATTTGATTGACTAACGGTTGTTGAACTTTAATTGCATCTAGTTTGTTTATGCTTGAGAATCTTCTCTTCTGATATAAGATTCACTCAAACTAGATCGAAGTTTCGACGGGGATCTTTAGACTGTTTGTAGATCTAAAGACATCTTGTGATAATCCAACGTTAACAGACTCCATTCTGTGTGTAGATTAGTAAGATGACCGGCGAGTAAGGTTAGGGATTTCCAACCTTGTAAAGGATATGGCTTCTAAGATGGAGAACCAGTAGGGGGGTACGTGATTTAATATAAATTACTTTATATTCTCATAACGTAGCCTCTACGTATTCATTCGAGATCCTCTCTCTACGTTCGAGTGGGTAAACCCCCAATAGCGCTTACGTAAGAAAGCAATTCTTTCGATTGCCGAGATGCGGAATGTCAGCCGAACCTTTGATGCTGGGGAACAAAACCAATAGCATGAAGGGCCAAGAAGTAAAGAGGATTAGGTTTGGAAGTCGAACCCTTGATACTCATTCATCCAAGCCACCTTCATGACCATTATCCGTTGCATATATTTCAGCCATATAGTTCGTATTAACTCCCAAGCCCAGACTCTGCGCACCCAGAACACTACAATCAGGTCCCCTTGCAACATTGCCTGCACCTGCATTACCAGGATTGCCACTCGAAGCTCCATCACAGCAGAGCAATAACTCATCAGGTTAAGAGATTCAAGTTGATTGTGTGTAGGTGCTGATTGAAGATTAAAGAAGATTTGAAGACAAGAAGACTTTTTTGGTTCATAATCTTTGGTGTGCACAATACTTTTTTCGGCTGGAAAGGGATCCAACTATAATCGGTTTATCTTTGAGATAGATTCGATTGATTAGTTGAGTAGATCGGCATCAATACACTTCTTTGTGATTAATAGTATTGATTGCATAGTCTAACAATTACTTCGGTAGTTGTTGAGAGATTGATTTAAGGACCCGACAAAGGACTTTATTGGTTAAACGGAAGAGCCTTTGTCAAACTCATATAACTTTGTTGAAAAGAGTTGTTACCGAACAGATTTGTTGTTCCTTTACTGTTTGGAATACGAACCAAAGGAATTGTTCCAAGTACGTGACTTATTACAAGTTGGAGGCATAGGAATACTGAGGGAACTAGGTGAACTATAGGTTTAGTTGCTTGGTCTAAACTATAAGAAGTTGGTTTGATTTTGTATAGTGGCTTAATTCTGAGAGTATTCAATTCTGGACTAGGTCCCGGGGTTTTTTCTGCATTTGCGGTTTCCTCGTTAACAAAATCTTGCTGTGTCATTTACTTTTATTTTCCGCAATTATAATTATGTTTATTATAATTTAAAGTAAATCGCACAAACGTTAATTCCTATTTTACTTGATAGACAATCCCTAGAGTTTGGTTAAGTCCGAACCTATTATCAAGTAAACATACTTCGTTGTTGTATTGTCTCGATCTCGTATCCATAGACAATCACAAGAAGTGTGAACCGATTAGTTGTATTGTCTCGACTCAGTCCATAGACAATCACTGTCGGAAAAGGACTTATAGGTGGAAAAGTTTTAGATTGAGGTATATTTGGGTACCCTCGTCTTTTCGGTTGCAAATTGAATGGTTGTTTGGATGATTCTATTGCTAGTTAAGACCTCTTCGACCCGTATTTGTCTAGAGATTCTTAATACAAGTAGTAATATATGGTTATTGACGATGGGATTTTGTTAAGTAATCATATGTATTGAATGACACTAGTAGATGAATCGAGCTTTTGTATTTGTCACTAGGAATAGCCTATCTCACGGAACTTAATGCATTTGTTTAAGTCATACCTAGAGAGCGTACTTCTAGGAAACTTGATGAGTAGAATCCGGTAGTCGAGCGCTTCCATGTCCGGTGAATTAATGAGATTGCGGGATATTTGAGCGTACTAAATATTCTAGGGTTGTTAGTAATGGATACTTGAAAAAACATAGCTATATTGATAAGATTCATGTTTTGTGGCTGAGAAAGAGTCCTTGATCATTCTCATCCTCATATTTGCATTTTTCTTATTCAGAAATATAATCGACAACTTTAGCTCAACTCTCCCTTAGGAACGAACCTGCTTATCCGTATACTACTAGTTAGTTTAAAGAGAAGTAAGGAATTTATTTTTGCGAGTTTGACACCTCGTCAATTTGTTTAAAGGAAGTACATTCATGAACTTGTTTTATGGATCGAAAAAGAAATCGCTAGGCTTATTGGTATTGTTATTCATTGCAAATCTATGGATTACCAATATGTGTGAGATGGTAAAACCGATCGTAACTTGTTATGTATCTTGGTACAACTAATCAAAATGCCTGACTTATGATTTGGTATAACTAGTTTTGATTAATTAGTGTAACCGATCCTAAGTAATCACCTGAGATGGTATGATCGATATTTGTAATTGGTGTGACCGATCCTAGTAATTGGTGTGACCGATCACAGAGAGTTGTAATCGATCCTTGTAATTGGTGTAACCGGTCCTAGTAATTGGTGTAACCTATCCTGGTAATTGGTGTAACCGATCCTAGTGACCGGTGTGACCGATCACAAGCAATACCATGTGTATATGGTAACCGGTCCTGGTAATTGATGTAACCGATCCTGGTAACTGATGTAACCGGTCCTGGTAACTTGTGTGACCGATCAAAAGTGCTTCCATATTAGGGTATAACCGATCCTAGTGATTGGTAGAACCGATTGAACCCATGTATGTGATTCGATATTTGATCAATCACATAGTTGTCTTGGAATACAGATGAACCAATTTTAAACTTGTTTGGAAGTGTGGTATAATCGATTCCAAGATTGTAAATATGAAAGATGATTTACAAAGAAAAGATGTCAACATACTTTGAACACAAACAGTAACTCATATCTTTTATTGTTCAAAGATATTTCTTAATTACTCAAGGAGATCCTGTTCTGAAATAAATTAAGAATCTTTTAATTAAGATTGTTAGTTTTATATGCTTTAATTACCAGCAATTAAATGCATATCTCTAGAGAATAAAAATTAGTAATGTGCATTTACTAATTGGAGATTTTCTATTGAGAGATTTCAGGAAATATTGGACAAAGCATTTACTGGAATTATGAAAACCGAATGGACATTTATTGCATATCTTGAGAATACTTTTGTTTTTGGAAATTCCTTGGTGTCCAAACATCTTTGGTTTATAAATACCTAAGTTTGCATTTCTAGCAAACTATTCTAAGAGCCATGCAAACTTCATCTTTTTGTTGTTTCTGGTGGAGCCGTCTAATCGGAGAGGAAAGTAACCTAATTAGGCGAAATCTCTTACGACCGCCCGTTTAAAGACTTCTGTGGGATCAAGAAGCTCTACGAGTACCGTTGGTGGGAAACTAGATAATTGGAGTGTTATTAGTTTTTGATTGATTTAATTGACTAACGGTTGTTGAAACTTTGATTGCACCTAGTTTTTTTATTCTTGAGAATCTTCTCTTATGATATAAGTTTCACTCAAACTAGAACGAAGTGTCGACGGGATCTTTAGAACTATTTGTAGATCTAAAGACATCTTGTGATAATTCATTGTTAACAGACTCCATTCTGTGCGTGATTGATCACAAGAGATTCAAGTGGTATTGTGCAGGTTTTAATTGAATATTAAAGAAGATTTGAAGACGCACAAGATTTCTTATTGGTTTCTCGTATCTTTGTGTTGCACAAACCTTGATCGGCTGGGATCCAACTAGAATCGGATTTATTCGATTGATTAGTTTCATGAGATCGGCATTCATAATATATCTCTTTGAGATTTATTTGGATTGAGTGTGAATCTAAACTTGGCTACTTCGGTAGTTATTGGATAGATTGATCTAACCAGGCAAAGGAGTTTATTAGCTTAAACGGAAGAGCCTTTGCATATGACTTGAGATATCTTTATCTGGAAAGAATCAATAGAGTTGTTACCAAACATATTTGTTGTTCCTTTACTGTTCGGAATACGATCCAAAGGAATTGTTCCAGTGCGTGCAATCATCGAAGTCAGAAGCGCATGGATATTGAAGAAACTAAGTGAACTAGGGTTAGTTGCTTGGTCTCAACTATACGAAGTTGGTTTAGATTTTGTATATCGTCTTAATTCTGAGAGTATTCAATTTTGGACTTGGTCCCGGGGTTTTTCTGCATTTGCGGTTTCCTCATTAACAAAATCTTTCTGTGTCTTTTACTTTTCTATTTCTGCAATTATAATTGTTTATTATAATTAGAAGTAAAATACAAAAACGTTAACTCCGCTTTACTTGATAGTGATCCTATAGAGTTTGGTTAAGTCCGAACCTATTACCAAGTAATCACATTTTGGTTGTCGTATTGTCTCGATCTCGTATCGATGGACAATCACACAAAGTGTGAATACCGATTTGTCGTATTTTCTAGACTTAGTCCATAGACAATCACTTTCGGTAAAAGGACTTATAGGTGGATAAATTAAAGATTGTGGTGTATTTGGGTACCCTCGTCTTTTCACTTCTCTTCTGACATAAGGGTCACTCAAACTAGATCAAAGTATCGACGAGATCTTTAGAACCCTTTGCGGATTGAAAGACATCTTGTGATAAACTATTGTTAACAGACTCCGTTCTGTGTGTGATTGATCACAAGAGGATTCAAGGTTGTGTTGTGTAGGTTTTTCAGAAGGCAATCGAAGATTTGAAGACGAAGAAGTTTTCTTATTAGTTTTCGTATCTTATGAATTTAGTGCACAACCCTTGATCGGATGGGATTAAACTAGAATCGTGTTTATCTTTGATAGACTTGATTGTCTAGTTGTGTAAGGTCGGCATCGCTTTATAGTTACTCTTTGATTTCTATATTGATTGATTGCGAATCTAGAAATTGGTTATTTTGGTAATCAAGTTTTAGATTGATCTAACCAGACAAAGTAGTTTATTAGTTTAAATGGAAGATCCTTTGTCAACAACTCATGCATATCTTTTACCAAAGATTGATTAAAGTGGTTACCAAACAGATTCATTCCTTGGTTGTTCGGAGTACGATCCAAAAGACTAGCAATTTACGTGCGTGACTCTAGAAGTCGAAGGCGCAGGGATACTGAGGAAACTAAGTAGCTAGGGGTAGTCTACTTGGTCTCAACTATACGAAGTTGGTATTAGATTTTGTATATCAGCTTAATTCTGAGAGTATTCAAAACTGAAATAGGTCCCAGGGTTTTTCTACATTTGCGGTTTCCTCGTTAACAAAATCTTGCTGTGTCATTTACTTTATTATTCCGCAATTATAATTTGTTTATTATAATTTAAAGTAAATTACACTTGTACGCTAGTTCGAATTACTTGACATTGATCCTAATAGTCATTCGGTTTTATTACCGTAACTATTGTCAAGTAAATATCTTGTTGTCGTATTGTCTCGTATAAGACTTAAGTTGTATTGTCTCGACTCTGTCCATAGACGATCACTTAAGATACAGTACTTATAGGTTGATATTCAAAAGATTGTGGTGTATTTGGGTACCCTCGTCTTTTCAAGATGCAAAAGACGCGTGAAAGGAGAGAAGAAAAAGGAAGGTCCCGGGACTTTTGGGTGAAGAAATAAGAGATATTCTCGAGATTTTTACGTCTCTGTTATGTATATATAAGATGGCCGAGACACAGAAACGAGAATCGGAGAGTTTGGGGACCAACAAAGAAGAATAAAGAGGTTGCAGAGGCGAAGAATAAGCCGCAGAGTCGTTTCTGCACCAACAGAAACTCAAGAACAAAAACCTGTTTGAGTCAGTCACAAAATCCGAGAGAGTCGCAGAATCTTTGGCTTTAGATATTACTTGCAAAAGACCTATAACGACTGTATTTATTGTTACCAACTGTTTGTTCGTAACACTCGACTCTGCAACGATTATAAACGTTGCAGATTGGTTGTTTTATTCTTTTTGCTTCTTTTCTTCATTGTAAACACTTTTTGAGCCATGAATAAATATTTTGAGCGAGTTTTCGACATGATGAGCTTAACCCCAACACTGGGACAATAGAGGAAGCCTTGTAATTCATGCGTGTGGCAATTCTATTAATTCTTTTTATGACTTTTTGCATTAATTTAAATTGTTTATGATTTTTATTAATTACTTGTGACTTTGTTTGACTGTGCACGCTTAGTTCCAAAATACTCTTGATGCACCATGCTTACAATCTACAACTAATGTTTTATAAAATCTACTTTTGGCAAGAATCAGAGTCAATAAATTTTATCATAAGAGCTATAATTGTCTAAGAATTTATATTTGAACCACATGAATATAAAGTTGTGTGGAATCTTGAGTCCCATTATCTCGTAATACTGCTATCACCTTTTACATGTTTTCTAGTTTAATTTAGAATTTTAATCTGAAATCAATCTTCACAAGTCTGAGAAACGGACACTTATTTACCACTTTCAAAACTACATCAATTTTTGGCGCCGTTGCCGGGGTCTTTTTTTTAGGTTTAGGGTTTTAAATTTATTTTAGGTTTTTGTGTTTTTTTTAAGTTTTTTTTTTTGTTCTATTTTACGTTTTTGGGTATTGTCTATTTGTTAGAGGTTTTGGATCAAAAATATTTTTTTTTATTTTTTTTTAGAGATTAAAGACTTGGAGTAAAACATTAGTTGTAAATTGGGCTGAGGAATATTATAAGTCTGAGTTTGACCACTTTTCAATTGGTATCAGAGCATGCAAACACTGTTATACCTGATAAGTCTGTGTTTGACCCTACCAATAAGATTGTTGACTTTGTTTTTCAGCCAATTAACCTCGGAAGCCTGGATTCTCAAACGACTAAGAATCTCAGCACTTTGTTTGGCTACTTCCCTTTCTAATTCTGAATCAGATTCATCTGTGAGATATTAAGGATAACAATTCTAAAGAATAGATTGTTTTATTGGAGACAAGGGTTTATCCAATTTAGAGATAGGGGAGGATTCTATCTCATTAGTAGAGTCCATAAAAACAGATTTTTTAACAACTGGTGATACGTTAACAGAGATTGTACTCTTGTCCACAATACAGATCGCGTCAAACACTCTACACATTGGTTGTTATACAAAAACATAATATTGTAACCTTCCTCAAAATTCAATTGCACCAAAAATTTGAAGCAATATTACGGTGATATGTTCTCTCCCTTAGTCGATACATACTACTTCTGCAAAATAGGTAAAACCTATAGATAATTCACTCCCCCTTATATGATGCTCCGCAAAGCCATATGTAATGTAGTAAGATTCTACTTAATAATTCTCCCTCTTTTTGTAAACAAAATTGGCAAAGGCGAAAAATCAGGATAATCATGAATTAATCAAAAGAGTTTCAAGATTAGAGAACACATACCAACCTTTAATTTAGACGATTTCACCCAAAAAAATCGTTTTGCGCCAAGTAGACATAAGGCACAAGCATCTTCTACAATTCTACATCACTCTCCCCACAAAGATATTACCATTAAGCATAAGTTCAAAAAGAACTCTCCCCTATTATAATGTCATTCCTGGATAAACAATATGAGCGACCTTAACTCTAATCACAAGAGAAGGATTTTCCTTGGATTTTAAATTTATTTGCCAGTTATGAACAAACTAAATTTGTATCTAATATTTCTCTCTCTTCTCGCCGGCTACGAATACAGAAGTTAAAAATAGCGATCTTAATGTTAGAGGCACTAAGATACAAGATTTTCGTGAGAAAAATCATCAACACAAACTATTCTCTACGCCAGTTACGAATAAGAGAACAATTAGTGCGATATGACTCAACATAAGAATTATAACTTCTCTAGCCACGTCAGAACGTAGAGATCAAAGTTCACCACTTATTCCCTGGCGGTGATGCAATCAAGGAAGTAAGTCGATCCCTAGAGAACATCTTACGGAATCCTATTGCAGTTTATTCACAAAAGCGTAATCGTATAGAGATCAGAACTGCCATTTCTCAAAATAGTTCACTCCTCTTTTGCAAGATCGAAAGAGCTTAACCTATGAGAAAATATGAGCTATATGTTCAAATCACCAAATAATGAAAGCAAATAACAAATCTCACAAAATATGCAATACACACACACACACACACACACACATATATATATATATATATATATATATATAATCCATGAAGATTAGGTATTGCGAGTCATCTTCCAAAATAAAATTTAATAAATAAACTTTAAACATGCAAGATGATAATATTTGGAATAGCTTGTTTATCTGATTAACATTGCTCCATTCGATACTCATTGGTACGTTTACCAAGATTATTACGTTATGTCATCACGCCATAAATCAGGGTTCTGGAATTTTTCGCTTCATTCTCATTGGTAGGTTTTCCGAGATTATTATATTATCTTATTACGTCATAAATTAGAGTTCGAAACTCGTCAACATCGGGATGGGGAGATTTTTCTCTTTCTTTTCCTAGCTATCTGGGCTTCTAGGTAGTAGACCTCTTTGAGGTTTAAATTTTAATATAACCTAGGTAGTAGACCTCTTTGAGGTTTACTGCAAAAGTATTATAAACATGAGGATAAAGAGATTCGACCATAACCTAGGGATCTCAAGTGCAATACGCATGTTACCACTCGGACCACTGCTCCAAAATCGTGTTTTTGATTGTGGAATACCTTTTCCTACAACACTACATTTGCCCACACACCATGGATCTCTTATTCAGGATTCAACATGCGACTGGATTCTCAAAAACAAAAAACGAGTCGGGCTTCACTCCACGCTTTAAAAACCTCGATCATCACCACATAAATTCAAAAGCATGATGCATCGTCATTATTTATGCCGGAAAAAAAAGAGCTGCCACCTAAACATCAAATTAGGATCCACCACCACCGGAAAGAGAAAAAAACCCACCATAAACCAACCAGCGGCTGCGAGCAACCACCAGCCACAACAAAAAAACACCACCATAAATCCAAACCACCAGTACTATTTTGTAGCGACATGGAATTGGAAATCAGAGACGAACACCTGACGAACACCAGGAAACTGATCGAAAGGACAAAAATCACTGATCTAAAGATATATGAAAGGTATGAACCCACTCATCCACGGCAACACCTTCGTCGACAAAAGCAGTACCCCATAGGGCCATCACCAACAAACCAAAGGGAAAAAGAAAGAGAATCAAAGAACTGAAATATCCACCCATCTTTTCTCTTTCTCTTCTCTTCTTCTTCCCCAATTCAGTTTACCTCCGGTGACCCCTTTTCTTCTCTGTCAAGGGGTTGCCTTTTTCATCCTCCCCAATCAGCATATCAGAAACCCTGAAAAAAAATTGAAAAAATTATAATCCAGTTTCACTTGATTTGTCGAAGAGATGGCTGGAAAGATGTATACAGAAGGAATTGATGGGATAGGTATGTCGTGGAATAATTGGCCTAG
This sequence comes from Papaver atlanticum, assembly GCA_023531105.1. Taxonomy (NCBI): domain Eukaryota; kingdom Viridiplantae; phylum Streptophyta; class Magnoliopsida; order Ranunculales; family Papaveraceae; genus Papaver; species Papaver atlanticum. Next base: position 16,717,175 of record JAJJMB010002020.1, on the reverse strand, counting down.
ATCAGAAGTTGAGATAAATGAGCTTGTAATTCCTCTGGCAGTTTCAGTTTCACCGATCCATGATCACAAAGATATACCTATTCTTCCTTATTTACCATTAAGGTGTGAATCATGTTCTTGCATTTTAAATCCATGTTGTTTTACTAATTTTACTGATAGAATATGGATCTGTTCATTTTGTTCGGGAGAAATGAATTCCCGGATCATGTTTCAGCTATTTCGGAACACGATGGTGTAGCTGAGCTATACCATACGACTGTTGAATATAATCTTCATAAATTTCAACAAAACCATAATGATTCTGGGTCAGGGTCTTCTCCATCACCTGTGTTTCTTTTTGTACTTGATACATGTTTGACTAAAGAAGAGCTTGATTCTGCGAAATCATCATTGAGAAGAGCAATTTCATTGTTGCCCGTTCATGCTCTGGTCGGGTTTGTTTCCTTTGGTAAACTAGTTCAAGTGCATGCCCTGTGCTCTGCGGATATGCCTTAAGTCTTTGTTTTTGGTGGAACGAAGGAGATCACAAAAGAACAGCTTCTCGATCGATTGGGGTTAAGTCTTTCAGCTCAGAGAGGAGCTGCTCATTGGGGTCCTGGATTTCCTGAAGTGGGGTTTGTTGTTGTAAATGTGGGTGTGGATCCGGGTGTTAACCAGTTCTTGTTGCCTGTGTCTGATTGCGAATTCACCCTCAATTCTGTAAGTATGACCTTCCTCGAGGACAGCAAGATCTGTAGGTTATAGAATGATTTGGATCTTTGGGTGAATTTGGAAGAAATGCTTAATTGTTGTTAGTAACTGAATTTCAGATAATAGAAGACCTGCAGCCAGATCCATGGCCAGTTCAACCAGGCCATCGAGCTGCTCGATGCACAGGATTAGCGCTAAGTGTTGCTGCGGGTCTATTAGGAGCTTGCTTGCCTGGAACTGGCGCACGCATTATTGCATTAGTCGGTGGGCCATGTACTGAAGGCCCTGGTACTGTAAGTAATACAAATCCTCGTTGTCATGCTATGTTCAATTTGGAACCTCAGATTTTATATTTGAGTACCGTGTGAAGTCAAATGTAAAATTCCCAATGGTTAAACAACAATTCTCTCGATGTTCACTTGATATGTAAAGCTTTGCTGACGATCATTAACGTTAATACTTTATAATTTACAGATTGTGTCAAAAGAATTATCTGAACCAGTGTGTTCTCATAAAGATCTTGACAAGGATGCAGCACCACATTTCCGTGAAGCTGTCAAGTTTTATGAAAATCTCGCTAAGCAGCTTGTTGCTGAGGGACAAGTCTTAGACCTCTATGCTTCTGCTTCTGATCAGGTCGGTTGGTGCATTCTTATGAGATATCGTTTATTTGATTTCACTTTATATTTGCAAACACAATTACCAAAGTACCTTTGTTCTTCTATCATGTCTTCCAAGGTCCTATCTTTGACCCTTATGAACACCTATATGTGGTTCTTTAACTGTGGTTCTTAAAGTGGAATCTTGCTGTGACACTTAAACTTGTGCATTTGTGGTATCCTGATTTTGTATCTCGTTAAAAAAAAAAAATCTTATGGGAATCGCATGATAATAGGTTTACGTAGTACAACGGAAGTCTTGGTATATATATATATGTTTTATCTAGCTGAGAGATGATTTCTAATTCGATGTTATACATAACATTTTGATTATAATTGTTTATCAGGTTGGAATTTTTGAGATGAAAGTTGCTGTTGAGAGGACGGGGGCCTGATTATTTTCGCTGAAAGCTTTCAACATTCTGTATTTAAAGACTCTTTCAAACGCATGTTTGAGAAGGGCGACCAATCACTTGGCCTTTCCTTCAAGTGAGTTTTCTCTGAATGTTACACCGATTGCCTCTCTTTGAGAAAGTTTATGGACAAATTTGATGCTATTTGTAATAATTTATGGTGAAGAACATAATTGAACACTTTTTTTCTGATGACCCCTGCTAGTGGAACAACCAATCTTTTTCTTTTGTTATATTTCTTACTTTTAAGTTCTTTTATCTTTGTCTATCCTTTCATCTTTCTGTTGGACATTGTGGCGTTAGTTCTTGTACCTTCTCTGTTATTATAATAACCTCTATGGATTATTACAGCGGCAACCTTGAGATATACTGTTCCAAGGAAATCAAAATCCAGGGAATCATCGGATCTTGCACATCTTTGGAGGAGGTTGTGATCTGCTCTTTCTATTTAAATTTAAATTATTTTATTAATGGCAAGGCAACCTTTACTGATTGCGTCAAGTTTTGCAGAAAGGGCCAGCTGTTTCTAGTGCAGTCATTGGACAGGGAAACACAACAGCATGGAAAATCTGTGGCCTGGATAAGACTACATCCTTTACAGTTTTCTTCAATGTTTCGCCAACTGATCTATCAAACCCTCAAGGGACTGCAAATCCGCAGTTGTACCTGCAGTTTCTAACAAGGTATGTTAATTGCTAAGCTTTTTCACCAAGGAGCTCTCTTTCACGTGTTTATTTATGTTTACTACTTAGTGTTAACTGCATCTCTGTGGTCATGTATGACTGTAGTTATCAGAATCCAGAGGGTCAATTGAGGGTACGTGCAACTACAGTTACAAGAAAGTGGGTCGACAGTAAAGCGAATTTTGAGGTATCAGTTAAAACTTTCTGGCCTTGGAACGTTTATTTTTCGCATGCTTCTAAGTTTTATATGCTGTTACTTGTCTCGATTACTATTCTTGTTAGTTTCTCGAAGTTATCTTTACTTCTTGAGCTTAATATCGTTGTTTATTCTTTTGATACTAAGAACTATTTCCTTTACAGGAATTGGTAGAAGGATTTGACCAGGAGGCTGCCGCGGTTATCATGGCAAGGTTAACTTCCCTTAAAATGGAGATGGAGGTACTAATCAGTTGTAATCGACTCTGTTGTTTGGTGCTGCTTACACTAGGTATTTGGTTAGGGTTTTCACTAGGCGTTGTTTCCCATGTTTGCATACTTGAATCAGATGGTTATAGGTTTATAGTTGATTAGGCTAGTTCTGATTGGGCCTGTGTTGGTTAACTTGGCTTTACTAAGTAGCTAATTTATTTGGTTGCTTTATATGGAGCTGAATCGTCGTTTCACGGAACAAGGATCAATTCATTTTGGTCAAATTAGATGTTTATTTTAATAGTTCGTATGCATTTATTGTCCTTTCAACATAAGTTTGTAGTCATACTTTTTTTCCCTCTCTGTAGGGAGAGTTTGACGCAACGAGATGGATAGATGGATCTCTTTTGCCTCTCTGTTCCAAATTTGGTGACTATCGGAAGGATGACCCGAATTCTTCCACATTAAATCCTTCTTTCTCTATATTTCAGCAGTTTATGTTCCATCTGATGGGCTCACAATTTGTACAGGTGACACATGGATTTTTTTATTTAAATTTTGACCTATAATTGAAGACTTAATGATTTAGATTTCGTTTAACAGCTACATATTTTTTTTCTTCTAAATTTTCTTTTGAAACTCTTATTCTTCAAGAACAGTCCTGATGAGACAGCTTATTTCCGTATGTTGTTAAACCGGGAGTTTATTAAAAATTCTTTGGTGATATGATTCAACCATCACTGCGTTCTTATTCATTCAACTCGAAAGCTGCTGCAGCACTGCTCGATGTGTCATCTATTGATAAAAGCAGGATCCTCTTGTTGGATGCATATTTCAGCGTGGTTATCTTCCATGGGTCAACTTTGGCTCAGTGGCGCCATGAGGGTTACCAAGATCTGCCACATCACCAGTTTATTCATATATCCTGCTCAAGATTTGTTTTATAAGTGGTTACTCATCTTATTCATTGATGCCGTAGTTATTCAAAAACCAAAACAACTGTTAGCCACTTACTTCTTTAGAAAAAAAGCATGCTCTTTTGGTTTAAAGTTTTAAGACACAATCAACATGTAAAAAGCAATCAATAACTCTATAACAGAAGAGAAATGCAGAATTTATTTGTTGATTCTCCTTTTCTTTTCTTTTTTCAAAATATTTCTGTGATCTTTCTAAAACTTAACTTAGAGGCCTTATAAAATGCATGCATAAAAATTGACGTACTTATTTGGTTCCCCCCACCAATAAAGTTTAGGTCTGTTTATGTGCCAGTAGCAAGTGGACATCATGTGTTTCGTAATTAAGCTTTGGAGTGCTTATCTTACAGAATAAGGAGTGAGCTTAGCTCTATTGTCATACTGGTGATCATAATGTTTCCCAGTGCGATTCTGGATTCCATAATATATTTGATGAATACCATCATGAATTACTGATGCAAAATGTTTGGGTGCAAAAAAGAATTTTAACTTGAGTTACAGCCATAATTCAAAGTATTAAGGTTCTAAATGGGATAATGTAGTTTCGTTTTATCCTTTTATTGTTTCTGTAGGAGTTTTACCAGCTACTGCAAGCTCCTCAAAAGGAAGCACAATGTGTCGTTCACAAGAGATATCCAGTCCCAAGACTGGTGGTTTGCGATCAGGGGGACTCCCAGGTCTGTATTTCATCTTTGCCTTGTTGATTAGCTGTTGTCACTCCTCTCTCACTACTCATCTTCCATGGTAATGGGCACAGCTAAATTTAAAGGTCTTTTTTCACTCTGTACATTCTCTCCGTTTCAGGAAAGGTTCTTGTTGGCGAGGTTATCAGGTTCATACACCTCCCCACAAACAACTAATACAGACAACACATCATTGGAGGCTGGACGTGGAGTCTTGAGATATTGGGTGTGAGTTTTTCTAGTCTTCCCCCACCTTTGGTTTCTGTTAATAACTATGATGGCGGTATACGTGATCAGATCAAATTCAACTAATCAAAACATTTTTTTCTTCAATTTAGAGGCTTGTAAATCACTCAAATACTCTAATGTCTTCGCTGCTAAAAGAGAAATATTTTCATAATACAACTGCTTTTCATGCTAATTTTTTTTAATGCTTGGTGGATATAGAAATGCATCCTGCAGGCATATTTACCATTCACAAATACAGTTGCTGCCTTGCTGGGAGGTTGGTATGGAGGAGAGTTTAATCTCTGTTTTTGGAAATAAAACCAATACTTTAACACTTGTTTCCGAGCTCATAAACTCAGACACACAGAAGTGAATCTTTGAAAATGAAATAACTTCCCCATAGATAAAGCTGAATCAATACTAGGAATCAGAATTTATACAAACCAGATAGGAAACTTGTGAAGAGATAAATCACGATGGCCATTGACTACCAGTGGGGAGTTTTCTGTTAAATCAATGTTCGATAAACTGCATAACCATACAAATAAAGATTTGAACTCTCTCTGCTACTGCTAAATTCGAAGTCATTTGGAAGTTAGAGCCAGGGCATTTTATACCCAATTTTGATATGCAATGTATTTTCTGCAATAATCCCTGTGAGTCCATTAAGCATCTCTTGTTTGAATGTTCTTGCGTAAGGTCAATTTGGATTATGCCTCCTCTAGAAGGTTTTAATCTATACATAACACCTGATTGCCCTTTTATGGAACTGTATATTAACTAGATTGCAGGAAAAGGTTAAGTACAGATCATTGAGATTTTAGCAACTAAGCGTTGGATGATCTAGAAAGAAAGATGCATGCGAATTCTCCAGGATAAATCCAACCTTTTTTTTTTTAAAGAAAAGAAAAAAAATAGGAAAGAATTTATTAATAGAAATGAAGTTGCACATTGCTTAGATCTATTAAATGGAATTGCTCAACCAGACCGGTAGATTTGAATCTCATTCTTGACAGATGAGCGAACTCCTAGCGAACTTGCTGATCGCATCAGCTACATTATTCGTATCTCTGTGAGAGTAGATACATGACCAAAAACTAAATTGTTTAAGAGATACTAAAGCATCTGAAATAAAATTAAAGTTGACATCATTATCGGCAGTCAAGTAGACAAACTTTAGTTATCTCTTTAGCCCAAATGACTGCCTCTAGGAAAGCTGCAACTTCAGCTTGTTCTGGGTCTGTTATTAACCTTGTGCACCCTTTGGCTCCGGTGCAAGTACCTGCATTATTCCGAGCAATTAGTCCAATTACAGATGGTGATGAACTATTAATAAAGGAGGCATTTATTTTCTTAAAGGACTGAATAGGAGGTGTCCAAGAGTGGTTAACGTCTGTCTGCATTGTCATATGGCGGTCATTATTAGCAATCTGTAACGTATGGTGCCAATCATTTACATGGCTACAAATTTGTCTAGCCACGCTATCTTCATTAACCTGCAAGTTTCCAAAGACTTTTTTGCATCCACATTTCTAAATGCGCCAGGCAACAAATTTTTTTTTTCCAACAGGCAATCATGAATAATATTTGAGGTGCTAAAGAAACCTCAGAGTTAAGATCTGGGATAGAGGGATATACCACCTGCCATATCCTTTTAGACACCATATAATCCACAATAAGATGCTGCATCGTTTTAGGGTGGTTACCACAAAGAGAACACAATTTATTGCTATGTTTAGTTAACCTAGATAGTCTGTCCATAGTGGCCGGACACCAATGAATACATTTCCATAAGAAATGTTTGATCCTAAGAGGAGACAACTTTTCCAAAAATATTTCCAATCTACACCTGCCAGATTTTTGGAAGGTTGAGTCATCACATATTTGAGAAAATCCTTGATCTGTTTATATTGAATAGCAAAATTATTCGAGTTTTTTCTTCGAAGGATGACTCTGAAATATGAAAAACTATTTGTCGACTGGTAATAACAAAATTGGGTTGTACTATGTGATTCTTGGATGCATAGATTATCCCATGAAATATTCAATTAAATGTGATTAGAATTTTTTGATCATGTACATATACAAAAAAACGTTTAAAGTAGGTCGTAAATTTGGAGACCGAGTTAGTAGTTATACTAGATGACCGCTGCCACGATGGGACGGCCGACCGAAAAAATTGACGCAAAACTAAATTTTGTACTCACAATTTAGTTTCGCCATAAAGGCACGGAAACAGACTTGTAAATTCATAAAGTGAAATTGTAAAACTCGCCTGGTTTACTATTTTAACTCGTCGGACTCCATTAGACAGACGCCAAATCCAATCATTATGTGTCAAATTGGAAAAAAAAGTCATGCTTCACATTGACAGAAAGTCACCATATATAGAATCTTAATTTATTTCCGTGTCGGACTCGAATCTTAATTTTATTTCCGTGTCCGACTCGGTCCGAACCACACTCACCCCTAGTTTTGGAAACACACAAAAGGTTTTGAGATCCTCAAGCCATACCAGAGACTCAATCTGCTAACCTCAAAGTGGGAGTCAATGAGTCATGCTTCTAGCTATACTTGGACTAGCCCAGTTGGTTGGATAAGCCCCATTATCCAACAAAATGAAACAACTAGCGGAAATTGTATAACTATCCCTCTTTCTGACGGGCCTTTACAAATATCCTTGTCCACTATATTAATATCCCTAATCCAAAAATAAGGAAATTTAATTAATTATACTTTCCTTTAGTACCCCCTCTCAGACTTTAGTGCACTTTAATTTTTTAGATCTGGAAACAATCTTTCTCTTTTCCTTTCTCCGCCATCACCACCGTCCCTCTCCATTACCGTCATCTTATCACCGCCACCATCTCCATCTCTGCTACCACCACCACCACAATCGCTATCCCTACCAGCACCACCACAACCATCTCCACTATCAACAACATTACAAAAAGAACCTTATTTCCAAATCAATCCCAGATTTAAAATTACAGAAAAAAAATTTATTTTCAAATCCTAATCTTTAATAGAAAGATCAGGTTTAATCCTGTTAGATCATAGCTCGGTTGAACCCACAAAGCGTTGGTATGTCAAGTTTGGTTGTCATATTTTAGTGAATCAAAACTCATTTAAAGAGTCGCTTGATTATTTACTAGAGTCAACTTCGTATAGGTTAGCTTGAAAGTGTTAGGATATGAGACATTACAAGTATTACGTGAAGACTTGAAGAATGTGAAGAAGTAAGGAGCTACAACGACGACATCATCCTTCCACTTGAGGTTAGTAATATTTGACTTGAACTGTTTCATTCCCTAACGTATCTTTCAAGTCGTGAATATTGAAAACATAACTGGGAAGCTGTGAATGATTATACTCTAGTTAGACATAATATTAAGGAATACAATACGAAGTATAACGCTTATCTTTTGAACTTCGTATATAAGACATCGACATAATCGTATGAATGCTATTGTGATTATGTATGGGTATGAGGTGAAGATTTCATCCTAGGAAACAATGTTTTACATTCGTTTAAAGGAAGTACAATTCATAAACTTGTGTTATGAATCAAAAGGGAAATCGCTAGGCTTATTGGTATTGTTATTCATTGCAAATCTTTTGAATTACCAATGTGTGTGTTTAGTATAACCGCTCATGACTTGCTTATGTTCTTGGTAAAACTATTCACAAGGCCTGACTTTTGCATTGGTATGACTTTTATTAGTGAAATCGATCTTAAGTAATCACCTGAGATGGTATGATCGATTTGTTGTAATTGGTATGACCAACTCTAGGCAAAGGGGAACCGATCCTAGTAAGAGGTGCTACCGATCACAAGCAAAGGGGAATCGATCCTTGTAAGAGGTACAAGAAGTTTTTAGTTATTGGGAACCGATCCTATGAACATGTGCAACACGTTTTTAGTTATTGGGAACCGATCCTATGGACATATGCACCAAATGCAAGTTAAATACCATATATATTGGAACAGATCCTAGTACCAAGGTAACCAAGTTTTTGTAACTAGCGTGACTAATTCTAGTACCCACATGGAGGTAGAACCGAAACTTTTTTTGGTAGAACCGTGAAACCCATGTTTGGTGATTTGATAGGATAATCAATCACATAGTTCTTGGAAGTCAGATGAACCAATTATAAACTTGTTTGGAAGTGTGGCAAATCGGTTCCAAGATTGTAAATATGAAAAAGGATTTACAAAGTAAAGATGTAGACATACTTTGAACACGTGCAGTAATTCTTACCTTTTATAGTTCAAAGATATTCCTTAATAGCTAAAGGAGAATCCCGGATCGAAATAAATTAAGAATCTTTTTAATTAAGGTTTTTTAGTTTATACATATCTTTATAAAATAAAAATTAGTAATGTGCATTTACTAGTTGGAGATTTTCTAAGAGATTTTCGGTCAATATTTGGACAGTGCATTTCCAGGAATTATGGAAACCGAATTTGGAATATATTGCATATCTTGAGAATATTTTCGGATTTGGAAATTCCTTGGTGTCCAAACTTCCTTGGTCTATAAATACTGAAGTTTGCATTTCAAGCAAACTAATCCTCAGAGACAGCAAAACTACCTAGTTGTGTTGTTACTGGTGGAGCCGCCTATTCGGAGAGGAAAGTAACCTAATTAGGCGAAATCTCTTACGGCCGCACGGTTTAAAGACTTCTTTGGGATTGAGAAGCTCTATTAGTACCGTTGGTGGGAAACTAGATAATTGCAGTTTATCTTTAGTTTTCGATTGATTTGATTGACTAACGGTTTGCACCTAGTTTGTTTATGCTTGAGAATCTTCTCTTCTGATATAAGATTAACTCAAACTAGATCGAAGTTTCGACGGGGATCTTTAGACGTCTTGTAGATCTAAAGACGTCTTGTGATAATCCATTGTTAATAGACTCCGTTCTGTGTGTGATTGATCACAAGAGATTAAAGTTGATTGTGTGCAGGTGTTTATTGAAGATCTAAGAAGATTTGAAGACGAAGAAGATTTCTGATTTGGGTTCACAATCTTTGGTGTGCACAATACTTGTTTCGGTTGAAGAGGATCCAACTATAATCGGTTTATCTTTGTGATAGATTTGATTGATTAGTTGAGTAGATCGGCATAAATACAATTCTTTGTGATTCAAAGTATTGATTGCAAAATCTTAATAATTACTTTAGAAGTTGTTTATAAGTTAGATCTAAGGACCTGAAAAATGAGTTTATTGGGATAAATGGAAGAGCCTTTTGTCGAACTCATATCACTTGATTGAAAAGAGTTTTTACCGAACAGATTTGTTGTTCCTTTACTGTTTGGAATATGAACCAAAGGAATTGTTCCAAGTGCGTGACTTACTGCAAGTTAGAGGCGCAGGGATACAGACGGAACTAGGTGAACTATAGGTTTAGTTGCTTGGTCTCAACTATACGAAGTTGGTTTTGATTTTGTATAGCGGCTTAATCCTGAGAGTATTCAATTATGGACAAGGTCCCGGGGTTTTTCTGCATTTACGGTTTCCTCCTTAACAAAATCTTGTTGTGTCTTTTACTTTTCTATTTCCGCAATTATAATTTTTTTATTATAATTAGAAGTAAAATACACAAATGTTAATTCTTATTTACTTGATAGCAATCCTATTGTGTTTGGTTAAGTCCGGACCTTTTATCAAGTAAACATACTTCGTTGTTGTATTGTCTCGATCTTGTATCCATAGTCAATCACACAAGTTATCTTGTTGTCGTATTGTCTCGATCTTGTATCCATAGACGATCACACAAAGTGTGAACTGATTAGTTGTATTGTCTCGACTCAGTCCATAGACAATCACTTTCGGAGAAAGGACTTATAGGTGGAAAAGTTTTAGATTTAGGTATATTTGGGTACCCTCGTCTTTTTAACTCCGATTTCAGTTGATTTCAGCTTGAAGAACCTAAAATCGGTGATAACAGTGTGTATTAGTTGGGAAGAGGCGATTAAAATCTTCATTTGTAAGTAGATCTGAAGTTTCAATCATCAAAAATAAATTAAAAGACAAGTTTGATCTCTTACTGTTATTCTAAGTAGTAGCCTAAATTTGATCTTTGGTTTGAATTTTTGGTGTTGATTCAACATGGTTTCTTTTTTCATTTCGATTTTAAATTGAGCACTTGATTGTGATTCATTTCTGAAACAAGCAAATGGAGTTTGTTGTACTAGTGTGGTGGTGGTGGTGGTGATAGAAACATTTTGGTATTGTTGTTATTGTGGTGGTGGTGGAAGGTGGTGGTGGAAGGTGGTGGTGGAAGGTGTTATTACAGCGGTGGTGCTGGATGTTTGTTGCACTGCAGGTGATGGTGGTGGCTTTTATTGTAGTAGTGAGGGTGGTGACGTACTTTTTATGGGATCAACTCCTGTTGTTAATCCTATTTTTTATGGATCAACTACTGTTGTTGATCCCAAGTAACCAAAAAAAATCTCTGAACTTCAGTTTTTATGGGATCAACTCATGTTGTTGATTCCAATTTTTATGGATCAACTATTGTTGTTGATCCGATCAACTCCTATTGTTGACAACATTTCCTTGGATTAGTATAATCATGCTTGTAGTTTAAATCATGCTTGTAGTTTAAATCATGTAAAGTTCTTCAAATGTTGAATTTGTGGTGCAATGGTAGCATGACTGACTCCATGTCAGATGATGCGTGTTCGACTCACGCCAAGTTCACTCCATTTACATGGATCAACTTTCATTGTTGATCTTGTTGATCCCCTAAATTGGATAAACTTCTACTGTTGATCCTTTTTTTTTGGATCAACTACTGTTGTTGATCCCCTAAATTGGATCAACTTCTACTGTTGATTCTATTTTTATTTGGATCAACTACTGTTGTTGATAAAAAAATATCTAAATCAGTGTTGGCGGCGGCGACAGCGGCGGCGGTGGTGGCGGCAGACTAGTGATGGTGGCGGCGGCGGACTAATGGTGGTGGTGATGGAGTGGTGGTGGAATATTAGTGGTAGTGGCGATTGGTAGGTAGTGGTCGTTGAACGGTGGTGGTTTAATGGTAGTTGAATGTTCTTGTTGGTGGTGCTAATGGTGGTGGTGAAGTGGTAGAGGAAGAAATTTGTTCCATTTTGAAATAAAGAAAAATATTATATGGGTGAGGGTATTAAGGTAATCTAATTTTAAATGGATAAGGTTATTAAAAAGTAGGGATATATTTATTGTTGTATAAGGATATATTTGTAGGGTATTAAAACTAGGGACATATAATTAATATACCCAAACAACTACGCGGATAAAATTCATTTACACATGTTTGGGTTGAAACATCCACCGCTATTCTAACAAGCATCCGAACACTCTATTAGAAGTTATATCATCATTACCGTCAAACCATTTCCCGACTTACCTATTTCCATCTCCTGGCCACCACGTATAGATCTCACCTTTTTCCCATGTACAATATACACCATAACAAAACCCACAAAGCATTTTCTACTGTTTCAAAACAATTACTACTCCTTTAGAGCAAGTCTTATGGTGGAATCCAAGCTATTCCAAGCTTAGAAAAAGTGTGGAATGTTAAGTCTAATGGCTTCCAAATAGAGGTGTTCCACACTTTTTCCAAGCCATTTTCAATGAATTTGTGGAACAGAGCATGGAATCCAAGTATAGCGAGAATCAAAATAGTGCTTAGCGCGAATCTAAATAGCATTTACAAAATGCTAAAATGAATAGCGTTTATATATGTGTCCCATTCTTATTGGTTGAAGTAGTTACGTAAAAGTGAAAAACGGAAAAACTGGAAGTGTTTTGACCACATTAATGGTCAGTGGTCCCAATTGAAGTTTAAAAGAAATAAAATAGTGTTTATCACAATGGCATTTACCGTGAAACACTCTACTGTTATTTCAATGGTCAGTGGGTCCCGTCAAACGCTATTCTTTTCAGCGTTTTTGTGATTCCATTATAAGACTTGAGCTTCCATAATCAATTGCAAATGCTGAGGTGGCATGGAAGATGGAATTCTTCCACCATAAGACTTACTCTTACATGGATGATTCACCCCTGAACTAACTACTGGAGACGTACTACTACCTGTTGATCCTTTGAATACCGTTGATGCCATTGATCCACATCTACATTATTCATATGATTCTGATGCGTCCCAACTCAACGGACAGAACTTTAGGGCCAGGCACTAGAATCGGCACTACTGGCAAATATAACACACTGGATTTGTTGTCAGATTCAATAGGCGGAAAATAAACTGAGATAGCTGGGGGCTTTGTTGGTCTCTCTTCCTCCCCTTCTCATATCACAAACCTATACAAGGTGCCGCCGCTACCCCTTTCTCTCTCTCTTAGGATTTTGATTTCAGTTTTCTTGAATCTAAACTAGGGTTTGAATCATACTGTGTTACTGAATTTGTGCTTTGATTTTGTGATTTGATTGTAAGAGTAAGTTGTGGTGGTGGTGGTGGTGTTGTTTCCGCTGGTGTAGGTAACCATGGTGATTCTGGTGGTGGAGGTGTTGTCGTTAAAGGTAGTAGCGGAGCTGCTGGTGAATGTGGAAGTGTTGTTGTCGTTAGAGGTGATGGCGAATCTGGTGGTGATGACGGAGGTGGAGTGGCGGTGACGGCGGCGCTGGTAATGGTGGTAGTGGTGGTAGGTGAAAAAATGAGGTGGTGATGTTGTGGTTATGATATCGTATTTTTGGTTTATTTTGGAATTGGTGGAGCCGCTGCTGGTAGTGTAGGTGTTGTCGGAGCTGTGAGTGAATTTGGAGGTGTTGTCGGAAGTGGTGGTTGTGGAGGTAGTTGCTGTGGTGGTGGTGATGGGTGAAGAAAGTACTATCGTTGGCTTAATTTGATAAAATTGTTTCAGATTTTTCAATTGTGTTAGTTGTTCTGGCGGCGGCGGTGATGGTTGTTCTGACACCGACGGTGGAGGAACAACGGTGCTAAGAGTGAAGATGGTGGTAGGGTGACGTTGGTAGTAATCATTTTTGTTAATGTATGTGGTGGTGTTACTAATGTTGCTTGAATAGCGGTAGCGGTGGCGGAACAGGTGGTGGTGCTGCAATGATAGTAATAATCGTGTTATATAATATATGTGGTGGTGGTGATGGTGGCGGCTGTATTTTTGCTTGTGCTAATGGTGGTAGTGGTGATGGTGGCGGTGGTATTTTTGGTTGTGCTACTGGTACTGGTGGCGGTGGTGATGGTGATGGTGGTGCTGGGGATGTGGAATGGCGGTGGTTGTAATCATGTTGCCGGAGGTGGTGTGTGTAGGTGGTGGTTGTGGCGACAGTGTAGGTGGAAGTGGTGGCTCTGGTTGTGCCAGTAATGGTTATAGTCATTAGAGGTGGTGGAATAGCTGGTAGTGATTGTGGAGGTGTTGATGGCGGTGGTGGCGGCGATGGTGGTGTTATGGCAGTGAAATGGTGACGGTGGTGTTGAATGTGTATTGGTGATGTTTGTTAGAGATGGTTGTGGTGGTATGGTGTAGTGTAGTGTTGTTGTTGAGCTGATGGTGGAGGTGGGCGGCGATTTTGGTGGTGTTGGCGGCGGTGGTATTGTTGTAATGGTGGCGATAGTGTTGCTGGAGTTGAAGGAGGCGGTGGAGGACTGTGATGGAAGATAATAAAGTTCTGGTGTGGAACTGAAATATCGACGGAGAAGAAAAGAAAAAAAATCAGGGAGGAGCGACGGATGATTTGGACGATCTATGGGGTCATTTTAGGAAGTGAAAAATCAAGGAGGGGTAGTGTTGTCCTTTCATTGAGTAATTCGTCCATACCATATGTCTTTTTTTCCCTTCAGCGTATGTTGTATTTACATCAGTCGCAAAGGTAATTGGAAATGTGGAGGGTCATTTTAGACCTTTCATTGTTGATTGAAAAATATTTGGGACACCAAATCCAATCTTTTTGTTTCAAATTGGAAGGAAAAAAAAGGTCATGTGTCACATTGACACAAAGTCACCATATATAGAGTCCTCCCTCTCTTCGCTCGGTCGGCCTAATAATCTGTTGGGATATATGTTTTTAAAAGAATTCTTTTGTACATATATATCAACAATTTTATCTTCGCCCAATGGTTAAGCATTTGGGGCCTGGAGGGTAAGGTCTCAGGATCGAATCTCTTCCCGTGAGCGGGGTCTTGTCTCTTGAATTTGGAAAGTATTTTTTGCTCTTTTTAAAAAGATTTTTTCAAAACGTTTTCACTGGTTTTAATTACGGATTCAATTGTATTTATTCTGACATAAATTACTTGACCGTTTTTGGACTGTTACACTGGATTTTATGGAGACAACTAAAACCAAAATTTATTCCCATTAATTTTGTCTTAATTGCGAAGGCTATAATAAGCCAGTTTTGAGAGCCAGAATGGTATGAGTTTTCTTTCTACTTTTTTTTGTGAATCAAGAGACTAGTTTTTGTGAATCGATTTCTTACTTTGTGCGTGAGAGATCGACGAGAGTTTTTCTCGGCTGTTTTATCCTGGGGACATTGTGACGAAGAAAGACTACTTGCACAAAACTCAAGGCAGAGCCACGAAACGTCTAAAAAGAGAGCGACCTGGTCGTGACTCAGCTGTCACTTTGTGTTTGTGTTTAATCTTTATTTTGCAGGTGTGAAATCGGCAATTGATCTAACAATTTTAAGACAAATTTTTCTGCCATGGAATCTGGAAAAAAAAAATCGTTGCTGATATCAACAAGCCTTTCAAGTTTGACGGACTTCATTTTAGAAGATGGAAACAAAAGTTGTTCTTCTACCTCAAACTGATGAAGTTGCACATGGTGGTGACCTCCATCAAACTAGCTGATCCAAAAGATGCAGGAGCTATGACAAAAGCAACTCCAGCTGCAGCAAGTGCAACTCCTCAACAAACTGAAGAACCTGTTGTGACCTAAACTGCTGGAAAAAAAAGCCTATGACAAATGGGTTGATGATGATTTTGATTGCAAAAACTATATTCTCAATGCTCTATTTGACGAATTATATGAATATTACTCCTCATTTGATACTGCTAAAGATGTGTGGGATGCTTTACACAAAAAATATGACACTGAAGAAGCCGGATCGAAGAAATATGTTGTAAGCCGCTACATGAAATGTCAAATGGTGGATGAAAAATCAGTTGTTGCTCAGGCTCATGAACTTCAGAAAATAACTCATGAAATTATGACGGAAGGTATGATAATTGATGAATAATTTCAAGTAGTTGTAATGATTGATAAATTACCTCCCACCTGGAAAGATTTTCATAATGCTTTGCGTCATATGTCTAAGGAATTTTCTCTTGAAACTTTGATTGTTAAGCTCAAGGTTGAAGAGGAAGCACGGAAACAAGAGAAAGGAAGAGATTCTTATTGTTTCCAACAAAAAGAATCAGACTCAAGCGAGCTTGAAACCTATCAAAAAACCTATGAAACCTGACCAGAACAAAAAGAAAGGAAAACCTAATCAAAACAAGAACCAAAACCCATCAAGGAATGTTCAGAATTCCAATTTTGAGTTCCTTTGCTATGCCTGTGGTAAACCGAACCACATGGCTAGGGATTGCAGGAATAACAAAAGAAAGAATAACGCACAAGATAATGCTGCTGAAAGCGTTATTGAAAAGACGAGGGTACCCAAATATACCACAATCTTAAACTTTTCCACCTATAAGTCCTCTTACCGAAAGTGATTGTCTATGGACTGAGTCGAGACAATACAACAAATCAGTATTCACACTTTGTGTGATCGTCTATGGATAATAGATCAAGACAATACAACAATCAAAGTGTGATTACTTGATAATGGGTTCCGACTTAATCAAACTCTATAGGATCACTATCAAGTAATACGGAGTTAACGTTTGTGTAATTTACTTTAAATTATAATAACAACAATTATAATTGCGGAAAATAAAAGTAAATGACACAACTAAATTTTGTTAACGAGGAAACTGCAAATACAGAAAAACCCCGGGACCTAGTCTAAAATTGAATACTCTCAGAATTAAGCCGCTATACAAAATCAAACCAACTTCGTATAGTTGAGACCAAGCAACTAAACCTATAGTTCACATAGTTTCTTAAGTATCCCTGTGCTTCCTACATTCGATAAGTGCACGCACTGGAACAATTCCTTTGGTTCTTATTCCAAACAGTAAAGGAACAACAAATATGTTCAGTAACAACTCTATTCAATCTCAGTGATATGAGTTAGACAAAGGCTCTTCTGTTTAATCCAATAAACTCCTTTGTCGAGTTTAGATATATCTATCCAACAACTACCAAAGTAGCAAAGTTTAGATTTTGCAATCAAATATAGAATCTACCAATATTATATATAGTGATGCCGATCTACGCAACTAATCAATCAAATCTATCAAGGATAAACCGATTATAGTTGGATCCCAGCCGATCAAGTTTTGTGCACACCAAAGATATGAAACCAATAAGAAATCTTCTTTGTCTTCAAATCTTCTTTAATCTTAAATAAACACCTGCACACCACAACTTGAATCTCTTGTGATCAATCACGCACAGAACGGAGTTTGTTAACAATGGATTATCACAAGACGTCTTTAGATCTACAAACAATTCTAAAGATCCCGTAGACACTTCGATCTAGTTTGAGTGAATCTTATATCAGAAGAGAAGATTCTAAGGAATAAACAAATAAGAAATCTACCAAGATACTTAATTAAAAGATTCTTAATTTATTTCGGTCCGGGATCTCCTTGAGTTATTAAGGAATATCTTTGAACAATAAAAGATAAGAGTTACTGAACATGTTCAAAGTATGTCGACATCTTTTTATTTGTAAATCCCTTTTCATATTTACAATCTTGGAACCGATTATACCACACTTCCAAACAAGTTAGAATTGGTTCATCTGTATTCCAAGAACAACTATGTGATTGATCAAATATCAATACACAAATCATGGGTTTACGGTTCTACCAAACACAAGGATCGGTTTTACCTTAATATGGTTACTGGGACCAGTTACATCAGTTACCAGGATCGGTTACGTCAATTACCAGGACCGGTTACCATATTCTCATGGTATTACTTGTGATCGGTTACACTAGTCACTAGGATCGGTTACACCAATTACCAGGACCGGTTGCGCTAATTACAAGGATCGATTACACAACTCTTTTGCGATTGGTCATACCAATTCCCAGGATGGGTTACACCAGTTATAAATATCGATCATATCATCTAAGGTGATTACTTAGGATCGATTACACTAATAAAAGTCATACCAATACATAAGTCAGGCATTGTGACTTGTTTTACCAAGATACATAACAAGTTATGATCGGTTCTACTAACTCACACATATTGGTAATCCAAAGATATGCAATGAATAACAATACAAATAAGCCTAGCGATTTCCCTTTCGATTCATAAAATAAGTTCATGAATGTACTTCCTTTAAACGAATGTAAACATTGTTTCCTAGGATGAAATCTTCACCTTTACCCATACACATAATAAAAATAGCATTCAAACGATTATGTCGATGTCTTATATACGAAGTTCAAAAGATAAGCGTTATACTTCATATTCTAAGTCCTTAACACTATGTCTACTAGATTCACAATCATTCACAGCTTCGTAGTTCAAGTCACAATCATTCACAGCTTCGCAGTTATGTTTTCAATATAGCACGACTTGAAAGATACGTTAGGAATGAAATAGTTCAAGTCACAATATTACTAACCTCAAGAGGAAGGATGATGTCGTCGATGTAGCTTGTTACTTCTTCACATTATTCAAGTCTTCGAGTAATACTTGTATGTCTCATAATCCTAATCTTTATATCCTAACCTATACGAAGTTGTCTCTAGTATATAATCAAGCGACTCTTTAATTGAGTTTTTATTCACTAAAATATGACAACCAAACTTGACATATCAACGCTTGGTGGGTTCAACCGAGCTATGCTCTAACAGTTATAATTGCCATGGTTTCTGACCCAGAATTTTACATGGTTAGTGGATCTGATGGGTGGTGGATAGACAATGGTACTTCGCGCCATTGTTGTTTTGATAGGTCCCTATTTAAGAGTTGTGCAAAAACAAAGGATAAGAAAGTGTTGTTGGGAGACTCCCACAACACTATTATGAAAGGTTCTGGTACGGTATAATTGAAGTTTACTGATAGGAAGACACTTATGCTGAAAGATGTTCTCCATACTCCCGAAATGAGAAAGAACCTTGTTTCCGGCTATCTTCTCAACAAGGCTGGGGTGTATCAAACTATTGGATCTGATCTTTACACAATTACTAAAAACAGAATGTTTGTAGGAAAAGGTTATGCTACTGATGGAATGTTTAATATTAATATTGAAATGAATAAAATTGCATCTTCTTCTTATATGGTGTGTAGTTTTAATGTTTGGCATACTAGACTTTGTCATGTGAACAGTAGATCAGTATATACCATGATTAAGCAAGGTCTTATTCCAAAACTATCCATCCATAATTTTTAAAAATGTGAATCTTGTAGTCAAGCAAAGATAACCAAGAGTTCTAATAAATCTATAATTAGAGAATCTGAGCCTTTAGAGTTAGTGCATTCTGATTTGTGTGAATTTGAAGGTATATTAGCTAGAAATGGAAAAAGATATGTCATGACTTTTATTGATGATTATTCTAATTATACTTATGTTTACTTGCTAATTCATAAGAATGAAGCTATCGAAAAATTTAAGGTTTCTATTGCTGAAGTTGAAAATCAGTTTGGTAGGAAAATTAAGAGATTTCATAGTGATAGAGGCACTGAATACGATTCTAAACCGTTCACTGAAATTTATGAATCTTCTAGAATTATACATGAAAAAACTGCTCCTTATAACCCTGAAATGAATGGAAAAACTGAAAGAAAGAATCGAATTTTTACTACTCTTGTGACTGCTTGTTTGCTGAGTTCTGGTGTTGCCTCTCATTGGTGAGGCGAAATTTTGTTGACTGTTTGTTATGTTTTGAATCATGTTACAAATTCAAAAACTAAAATTTCACCATATGAACTTTGGAAAAACAGAAAACCTAATGTTTATTATTTTAGAGTATGGGGTTGTTTGGCTTATGTTCGTATTCCTGGTCCTAACAGATCAAAGCTATCTAGTAAAGCTTATGAATATGTTTTTGTTGGGTATGCTCAAAACAGTAAATCTTATAGATTGGTTGATCTTAATAATAAAGTTAATATTGAATCTATTGATGCTGATTTCTTTGAAGATAGATTTCCTTTTAAATCTAGAAATAGTGGGGGTTCTTTACCTAGTGTTGTACCTAGTACAAGTTTTGAACTTAGAATAGAAAAACCTAGAAATGAAAAAACTAAAGATGCTAAAATTGAACCTAGGCGTAGCAAAAGGGTTAGGACTGCGACGAATTTCGGTTCTGACTTTGAAATTTATACACTAGAGGAAGACCCTTCTAGTCTTCAAGAGGCACTTAATTCTCCTGAATCTGGTTTTTGGCAAGAAGCCATAGATAATGAAATGGACTCCTATAATCTTAATAGAACCTGACACCTAGGAGATTTACCCCTTGGTTGAAAAGCAATAGGTTGTAAATGGGTACTTAAAAGGAAGTTGAACCCTGATGGTTCAGTAGACAAATACAAAGCTAGGTTGGTAGCTAACGGATTTAGACAAAGAGAAGATGTAGATTTCTTTGATACTTATTCTCTTATTAAAAGATTGACTTCAATTCGTGTTTTGATTGTTGTTGTTGCTGTGCATAATCTTGTTGTTCATCAAATGGATGTTAAAACAGCTTTTTAAAATGGTGAATTAGAAGAAGAAATTTACATGGAACAACCTGGAGGCTTTGTTTTTCCAGGTCAAGAACAAAAAGTATGTAAGTTAGATAAGTCACTTTATGGTTTGAAACAATCTTTTAAGCAATGACATGAAAAATTTGATAATTTGATGATTTCACATGGTTTCAGAATTAATGAAAGTGGCAAATGCATATATTATAAGTTTGAAAACGATACATGCATCATGATTTGTTTGTATGTGGATGATTTGCTGCTTTTTGGTTCAAACTTGTCTGTGGTTGAAAAAACTAAGAATATGCTTAAGTCTAACTTTGAAATGAAAGATTTAGGTGAAGCTAGTGTAATTCTGGGAATTAAAATAACTAGAACTAATGATGGTATTTCTTTGGATCAATCTCATTACAGTAAAACTTCGATAAATTAATTACTTCCCTAAAATAATAAAATTTTCTGGTCCCAACTAGGCTTGTACAGGCTAATGAAGTTTTATCTAAATGGTTGGCCTCACGAGTATCACTTCGGATTTATTTTCCCTTAATATATCAAGTTGCAAAGATATTCTCCTTTCCCGTATTGGGTGAACTAAGATCCCATAGTAAAATGATACTGGATAATCGTTGGTGTAGCCGAGATGGAGGCTCATCGAGACTTAGTCGTACAATTGCTAGGACTCCCTCTTCTTTCTGAGTGGATGGTTATTAAGATAAAATATCGACCGGCGGA
Organism: Papaver atlanticum; assembly: GCA_023531105.1. NCBI lineage: Eukaryota > Viridiplantae > Streptophyta > Magnoliopsida > Ranunculales > Papaveraceae > Papaver > Papaver atlanticum. The sequence continues at coordinate 16,695,925 of JAJJMB010002020.1, read as the reverse complement.
TTTGAATCTTCGGATAAGTATGAGCTTTGGCCTAGCAATGTCTTGGAAGCTAGTCTCATATTACACTTTGTCGCCTTCTGGTCATGATCCGAAAACGACAAGATGCATCTCGGCTGGCGATTTATGACTTTATGTGTCTCTGCAACGCTTTTGACAAGGTCATGAATTTTGTGGAGCCTTTCCAAGTGTTTGTTGATTTTCATCCTGTAGACGACGAAAAGACAAATCCGACGGAAAATGAACTAGGTCAATCGGATACATAATGAAATATTTATAAGTAAAATAGTAAAGTGAAGTAAACTTCCAGAGTCTCTTGTGATCAGGTTGAGGGCACTTGACCTATACGAATTTTGGAGCAAATATTCGTCAAAATCTCCAACTTTAGATCATCATCTGGTCTTGGAGAGAGATTGGGTCAGCTGGATGGTTGCTCCTTTACTCTGTCGCGTTCGTAATGAGCTTTATCTTCTCAGGTGAAGTCGATTGCAGTCAAGATCCCGTCAGTGCTATTCTCAGTAGTTTTGTACTCTTTTCTTTAGGAAGCGTGTACTCGATCTAGATTTGTTGGATCCATCCCTTCTGGTAACTCTAGAGGCATTTTCAGATAAGTCTGGATGTCGATCTGAGATTTTGCAAGATTCTGTTGAGTCTCTGGGAGTTCTCCCTGGTCCTTATCCAACGTTTTCAAGGATTAGAAGTTGATTATTATTAAAATAGGTTACTAGGACGTTTTGTTATGCAGGAAGAGATCCATGTGATCCGGGACGCACTAACCTATTCACTAAGGTCAAACTTGAAAGAGAGAGAAAGTGCTGGTAGAGATAACTCTCTCGGCTAAGTCTGTAATGGATTTACAAAGATTGAATCAATAGAACGTTTTTGTGTTTGGATTGGTGGAATTGTCTTCCTTCCCAAGAAACCATGATTGATATCTGTAACTGAGTGAACAACCTCCCACTTTGGCCGCCAAAATGTAGTTACCTAAAATCCGAGAGAGGTTAGAAGTGGGATTTTAGGGTTTCTGAAAGTGAGTTACGGGAGGTTGAGCACGAACAGTCTTCGCCTAAACCACGCACAGTGGCCGTTCAAAGGCTGCTTCAGTCACAGGGAAGAGATTTAGGGCTGGTTTTATGGAGGGAAGCAGATGAAGAGAGAGATCAAGGAATTCTAGGGTTTAAAGAAGAATTACTCTGAGAGTTTTTGAGAAAGGTATTGTAGCTTGGAGAAATAGATGACCTATTTATAGCTAAATTCTCTAATCTCAAGTCGGTGAAGATAAGGATTGCTTTTCATGCCGAGCGGAGCAATTCTCCCGTCTCTTCAGGAATAGGGATAAACTAGGTTGAGTTTAGCTCATTATTCCATCCCTTTTACTCTCTTCTGCGGTGAGAAATAAGGCGGGTATTTCTCACACGTGTCGTAGACCGCCAGACCAAAAACCTAATTGTTATCCCTCCATTTGTGTGAAGCTGAGTCATCCTTTGTGATGACGTGTTGAGAGAGAGAAATATTCTCTTTAGCCGAGCTGGCCGAGATAGAGAGATATTCTCCTATTTGTAAGAATAACTGGGATAAGTCATGTGAAAAGGCATGGGATGCCTCAGAATTCGTGTGGAGAGGAGACTCGATTCCTACATGAGGCTCGTGCCTACCATGGGGAATATTCAGCCTTATCTGAGATTTCCCAAGAGATTTGAATCTCTCCGAGATTTTGCAAAGAGATTTGAATCTCTCTGGGATTTTGCAAAGAGATTTGAATATCTCCGGGATTTTGCAAAGAGATATGCATCTCTCAGAGATTTTGTAGACGGATCAAAATATCTACGAAGATTTTCTTAACGGATCTGAATCTCTCTGTGGTCAGCTGGGACTCGTCCTGGAGAGAGAGAAAAGGTTTTGTACGCCTGATTAATGCCTCTGCGAGACTTTGGCTCACTTGTCTTTGACCATCGTATCTTGCAGAGATGTGTTAGAAATCAACTGTGTGTCCATATGATGAGCCAACAAGACCAGTGTATCTCGAAAGGATGTTCTAGGAGTCTGTCGAAAGAGCCCAGAGGTAGAATAACCAGTGTATCTAGCGAGGATGTCCTAGGAGTTATTAGGAAACCTCAGTAAGTCGAGTCAGAGCCTAGAGCAGACATGGCCAGTGTATCTCGCGATGATGTACTAAGAATCAGTCCTTGATCTCAAATAGGGTGAGTCGTGCTTACAGGAGATATGCGTATCTCCACTCTGGGTTATAAGTCCGTCGGGGACGTCTTTACGCATCTACAGAGCCTACATGAACAGTAGTATCTCCCTAGGAATCATGGCATCACAATCAGCTGCGTCTCGCGAAGACATGCTGGAATTGTGGCTGTTCTGGTTCATAAGTCTATCGGGGACGTTTTACGCTCTAAAGAACCTACGTGGCCAGCAGTATCTCGTCGAGAATGTGCGCTAGGAGTCACGGCATCACGACCAGCAGTGTCTCGCGGGGACGTATACTAGAAATCGTGGCTAAAAATACCTTGGGGGCCAAGGGCTTAATCTTTCGTGAGAGTGGAATTTCGTCTATGGTCTTGGAAACGCTTTTGCCCCTTATCCAAATTTCACCATCTACGGAAACCTTCTCTAATGTAGGTCACTTAATTTAATTGCACAGATTCAAGTTCGGGTTTTTTTACAGGGGCAAAGTAGAATCATATGTGCAGGGTTGTTGTATCCATTTCAGAAAACATTTTCAGGTGTTAGCTAAGAAAACAGCCATATCGTTCTATTTTCGATGAGAAATCCACTTGGTAGAATCAATTCACAACATCGTTCTCAAAATTGGCTTCGAGGAGAGTCATTGTCTTTCTATATTCTCTCTCTATGTCTCCCTGCCTTGTTGGGTTCTCCATTGGTCAAATTATGATATAAAACACTTACAGTTCTAATTAAAAAAACCTAACTAAACCCATTTTCTTCTTCAGCATCAATCAAACAAAAACCCTAATTAAATCCAGAAAAATAAACGGATCAACCACGAAAAAATAAACGAAAACCCTAATCCAAACTTACCCGAAAAAGCAAACACAATATTCAGATACAAACCACTTTAGGACCTGAAATTATTGAGGGTTTAGATTGATGCAATCAATTACTCGAAATAATCAGAAGACAGGGCTTACTGGAATAATGAAACAATGCCGTGGGGAACGTTACCGAACTTTCCTGGCCGTCAATGAAAAAACATATCCAGGCCGCCCTTTGACTTTTTGATCTCAAAGTCAAATACCACCACTTTTTATGACAGTGATGATAATAATAATCTGGCCCCCGCATAGAGCTTGGGAAGCTCAGACCAGTCACGACCCGGCAGTCAACTACCATCGATGTTTACTAGTCCACAACAAAATATGAGAAATCAACTTTCAGGTGACAATAAGCGTCTAAATCACATGAGAATCAACTAATTGAATGTCATTGAAATGTACACCAGACATCTCAGATCGAATTAGGCAACACAGCATAGGTTACATTATTAACACCAAATACCCCTAAACAATATTTGCTGCATAGGTTACATAGTGAGAGAGCGTAAACTTTGTGGAAGGCACCCATGTCAGGTTTGATCAGTTCTTGTGGAAGTTCGGATACCCGAATGTGCCTGTGTAATATAAAGTCCTTCAGAACCGATCATTACCACTTGCGAAGAAAAACATTATCTTTCATGCCAGTACCACCAGTGGTTTTAAGTTCTGCCGTCAGGAGAGTTTATCACTTCTCAAGCTGCTGAACTTTATCGAGCAACTCTTGTATGGTATTAGAAGCATCCTTCAAACAGAAAAAAAGACAGGTGTTAACAATAACCAACTATAATAGTCTCACGCATGTACACACGAACAACCACCCATGGATAAAAGCTTCTCACCTTTAATTTGCTCCTCAAGTTTTCCTCCTCTTTCTCTCGCCGGCATCTCTCCTCGGCAAATATATCAATGAAGGCTTCTTGTTCTTTATTCATTTCTACAATCTTTTCCTCTGATTCCTTTAACTAATGATTCAGAAACAGCAAAACTATAAGATTCTTTACAACTCAAGTACAGCAGTCATATGGCAACCAAAAATCTAAAACCGCAACAGGTACTGTTAGGCCGAACTTTCACGAACACATCCGAAGGAGATTGCAATAACGGACTGGTTAACTCAAGAAAAATATCAATAGACAAGCACACTTACTTTAGCCTGTAGTAAATTACATCTCTCTTTTTCAGACTGCAAGTCACGAGAGAACAATGCTTCCGTTTTCTTCATTCTACAACACAAAAAAAGATGGTAAGAGGTCCATCTTTACTGTTTAATCAAGCAAACTACAAAGTACTGAACATGGAGTCAAGGAGCATATATAATCACCTGTCCTGCAGTTCATGATTCTCCGTCCGCAGCCGGCTTAGAGTCGCTGGATCAGAGTTGGTAGGGCCATTCCCGTTTAATAGTGTAGTTAGTTGTTTAACTCTGTCCCTTTCATAGTCAATATCGCGCAAGAAGGATTCTTTCATTTTGCTTAAACTACAACATACATGTAGCAGACAGAGATATTGGAGATACACTAACCGAAAGTATGGCACATGAAACTCAAATAACTTCCACTAAAGAGACTAAATTTACCTGTTCTTCAATTCACTATTCTCCGCTTCCAACTGTTGTATAATCACATCAGATTCACTACTGTTTATGTCTGACCTATCCTTCGACGACTTGTGCCAGTGATATTTTGTTTTCTTTCGAATGCCAGGCGGCCTTTCAGAGTCGCTGTCATCCTCGTCTGAAGAACTTGATCTAGGTCGAAATCTGCTGGTTGGCTTTCCGTTCTCACCTTTACCGTACATGTTACCATTTCCGTTTACAGGTTCCCAACATGATGTAGATCCCATCGTACTTTTGGATGATTGCCGAAGAAGAAAATCAGGCGAACTATCTACACATGTAGACCAGCCAGAGCGTAAGAAATATATCTGGTCAAATCCAAATTAAGAGTTGAATAATGAAATAAATTGCGACATACCTCCAGCTGCTACAAGCTTCTTGTTACGTCGACACGAGTATCCAACTTTATGACAGAGTGTGGTCCTGGATGTAACAAGATAGATATAATTAAGAATCGCTAAGAAAGCAAAAACATCCTTCAATAATGAGAAAAGGAAAGTAACTGACCAGTATGTCTTCTGCATCTGGACAAGTCGTGCTTCAAGCCTAGCAAGCACAGTTGTACGCTCAAACCCTTGTTTATCATGAGCTGGCTCAACAAAGTTAGCCTCCAGTACACCTGTATTTGGAACACACCACATTAGATGTTCCTCTGGCCTCAACTGATCAATGTAAGATATATTATTTTATTACAAATAATGATTACCTATAACTCCACGACCATCACTTCCTGAGGGATTCCAAACCCTCCAAAATGGCTAGCAGGATGAGGAAAATATCAAGTAAGTTTGGTTCATCAGGGAAAGAAGTCTGTTTTAATCAAATAAAACAATAAACAACAAGAATCTGTTGTATAGCAAGCAAAGATGAATAAAAACCTTGATAAGGCGGTTCTTGTGATAAACACTGAATCCTTGGACATCAATATGGTCTTTAGCGTCCTTTACAAATCCCATCGTCACAGTTGCAACCACCTGATATCCAAGCAGGAAAGACCAAGTTCAAAGTTTAGGCTAGATAGCTTTCAGGGATATCAGCTAAGTATTCATTGTGTAGTAAGAAGAAAGAACTCCTACATTTGGATCCTTCAGCATACCGTCAGCACCAGGTTGTGGCCTATAAGTAATCTCTTGAGCTAACATCATATCATTAATGAGATTGTGATGAACAATATCTTTACCACGGAGAACCATTCGGAAGCGAAGTGGAATTCTGAGATAGAGAATAGATGCATAGCTCTGCAACATTGAGATAATGGTGCTAAGTAAAAAGATCAACGAAAAGAATCCAAACATGATGGAGAAGAAAAAAAGAAGGCAAGAAACAAGTAAATTTTCAGTGAATACAAGGACCAAAGGTGAATTAACTTGGTCTGGAAACTGGTAAAGATATGAATGTTTTATGGGAGGTGAAACCAAAGAAACACCAATCTCTGTCATGTCAAATTAAGGGAAACTTAGCCTAGCAGCTATGACTACCAAAGATGAACGATGCAGCACGGGAACCCCAAATTCACTAAAAGAGTAAGAAAACACTTAATGATCATAGAATGTGATACACATCAAGGATAACACAACATAATAACATACCCTTAATGAGTGCCGATAGGTCAGGTAGTGTCTAGAGTTAGGGAATTTTTTCGCCATCTCTATCTTCTTCTCGTCTCGGTTGACCCCTCTTATTTGGATGTCCTGTCACATTTCAGACAATTTTATTAGCCCGAACCACATGGATAAAACTAATATTAATCCATAGTACAAACATATTAACAGTAAAGTCATTTTCTGTTTCTGAATTAAGTATTTACAGCAGTACATTCTGAATATTATCAAATAAGCACCTGGCAATATGGTATTCATAGAGAGCAAAGGATAAAGAGAACATACATGTGGATCGGATTGAAAATCAAGCTCCAGTTCACCTTGATCATCCTCCCACAGATTGTAAATGATTAACCGTGTACCATGCTCACCGATCCCATTGAACTGAAGTTAGAACAAAAACTAATTAAATTCAAAAAGAACAATACTGAAGTTCTTATTCCTTAAGAGAAGTAATACTAAAAGAACCCAATCCAAAGTACAGTAGTTCCCCACTAACAAAGTAACTCTTACAAAATACCTCAAACTGACAGCATAATATTACAAACTAGACACAGTTACTCTTAGCAACAATTAATAGAAGAGAAGCATCCATATCTCTCATGATTTACTCCTTCAAATATGTTAATAATAACACATACTTGAACTGTTGCTAATATAAAGTATAGTGGAAATGGACGAGGAAAAGAATCACCTGTTTCAAAAGATCTGCTTCACTTGCAAATGGTGACCATTGCACAATGGTGTCTACATTTCTACTCCAATCACTTGAAGACGATCGAATCAACTCCTTCCATTCTCGGCCCTCTTTTTCATAGTCAAGCTAATAGTACCAACACAAGACTAATTAAAAAAAGAAGAATAGTGATAGTTGATACAAAAGGTACTAAAATATCTTATCACCAGTACCAATAACCGGAAACTGAAACATGCTGCTTACCATCGGAACCACAATATCTTCCTTGCCTGTGCCCCTTAAGAATGTGTAGGATAACAATCCAATGCTTTGAGTAGAGCTAAAGGTAATAGAATGAATTATCAATTATTTGTCTATACAAAATGTAATCCATAAGTTTAAATTGACATCTTGAAAACGCATTGAGTTCCAAGAAAGAAAAAGAATATGCATATAACAAGGAGTAATGAGGTAGAGGTGAGAAACAGTATCAAACTTATACTCTCTTCTGTACTAATTCCCTACATATCTTTGTCCCACTAACAAAATTAAATACTATCTAGCCTGCGAAGCTTGCTACTGGGCGTAGCATTTTAAGGGAATGGATTGCGGAGTAATCAAGCCTGGATTTATCATATCAACTTAAAAGCATCGTGGTAATCAACTATATACCTATATAAGTGAAAGAATACAGTTATTGAGATACAAAGCGATGTGAAACAACATGAGCGAACCCAATACCTATTCCCATTTTTTCCACGACAGCGTGAGAAGACAATAACATCTGCCCCTAGTCTCATGGTACTCGTCTTAAAACCATTCCCATCTGAATAAAACAAGAATTAACAAAAAGGTTTTATTATGTTGTCATGCTGAACAACTGACAAAAAGAATGAAGGATGTCCTTTCTTTCTTGTTAAAAGAAGAGGTGACATACACTGTCCTATAGTATTTGCTAGTTTGCTTTTCGCCGAGTATCCAAGAGACATGCATTGTCGCATTTTATCCGGATCCATTCCACCGCCGTCATCTAAATCACGGTAGCAAAAAGTGTTTATTTTAACATAAACTTTTTTGGCATACAGGAATATACCATCATAATAATTTGATAAAATAAAAGTCGAATCATGGATAATGTATCGAATAGCAAACAGAATTCATACATAGCGGGTGTAATACTGAACATACATCTATGAAAACAAAACGAAGGAAAAACTGTGTACCTTCCACCAGCAGCATCTCACTGCCATCTTTTATGTTGTGTAACATATCAATGTTCACAAATGTAGCTCCATTACAGACCTGATATGAAAGTGCATAATTTTAGTAAATTGAAATGTAGAAAGTCTAAAAGCATAATAGCAATAAGCTTTTAGGCAAATAGATGTAAATACCTCGTCCAAAGAATTATCCAACAATTCTGCAAAGGCTGTGGAAAGAGAAGAAAACAAAATTCAACAAAAATGCATCAATGACCGAATCTCGGAGCACTTAATTCAAATTTAAGTTCTACATAGTTGACACCCCGAACATCACGAGTAAGAAATGATGGAGCATTACCTCCAAGAGCCCACTTATGACTGGTTGCATTTGAATGCAGAAACTTTGGATGTACCCTCACATGATCCATGCCACCTTCAAACAGGAATGAAACTACATTATAGTTCTCCCAGCTATAGAGATCTTGGTTATGAATGCAAAATAAAAATTGCAACTGTCTCATAATTAATAAAATAGCTGACTTAGTTTATTATAGGCATCCCAAACACTGAAAATGTATAATGGTGTTTAAATTTACCACGAGAGTACGTAGTTATTCTGGTCATTTCTACCCACTCTGTGGAATTACTAATACAGCTTTAATGTTATATATAAAAGAACCTCTAACTGCTGCAGGGTAAGCCCCGTAGCCAAAGTGAACACATATCTCAATCCACTTTCCAACATTCAAAATTCAAGTTTCGAATATTATGTTAATATCTCATCAAGGGAAACATACACTGACCAAATTATTGCATCTCAACAGTTGCACTAATTTTAAGGTTTAAGGAATCCTACAGACATTAGGCCATGAAAGATCTTCTTCAGTATACTCATATCAACCTCAACTACTCAACAGCGATGGTTTCCTAAACCACATCAAATCTCTATCTTAAGGGGATAATGTTCCATCAGATGCACATTCTTATCAACCAAATAACAAAGAAAAGTAGCACCTAAACTAGGGAAAATACACTAATTTCACTGCAAATTAACAAGAATTTTAGGTTTTGATATACAACATTATGTATGATAATATAAAAATCAGACTAATAACAAAATTAAAGAGAGTAGTGACTCACAATTTAAAGAGAGTAAAAGAATACCAGTAGAAAATGCAAAAGGATCCTCCACCACACCACCACCTCCATCATAATCTCCAGCTTTCCAAAACTGTTTACATGTCTGTACCATAACTACATCTTTCGGTTTCGGCACAACAACCTCTTTCGGTGTATTTGGTGGTTTTGAAGCAACAAAATCTTTAGGTGTAGCAGGAGGTTTCGGAACCACAACATCTTTCGGCGTAGCAGGAGGTTTCGGAACACCAGCAGCAACATCTTTATCTTTACTAGGTAATGGATCAAGAAATCCAAGTGGTAATACTACCCCTCTATTATCAATCCTTCTTTTCTTCTTCTTCCTCTTATTACTACCACCACCACCAACCCTAGAATCTTTAGACCTGTGAGCATCTCCATCACTATCTTCATCATCATCATCATCATCATCATCAGAATCGGAACCACCACTACTGCTATCAAGATCAATTACTTGAACAGCAGATGATTTTTTTGAATCTCCGTTCTCGTTTCCTTTAATCGAATCAATCGGTGTCGTTTCTTGTTTAATAATCAATGTCGATTCCGATTCAGCCATGGCGGAAGAAATTTCTGCTGAGATTTTAGGGGAAATTTAATGGAAACCTAGTAAATAAAAATTTGAATTTTGTTTGTGTGCGTACGATAAAGTGTTAAGAAATCGTATCGGCGGAAAATTAAGCGGCGACGAAAACGGATTTAATGAAACTGTTACGTGTTTTTTCCCTGTTTATGTCCGTGGGGGGAGTTGAAGTGTTTAAGTGGGAAAGAGATTTAGGCTTGCCTGACAGATCGGAGAAGTTACGAGAAAAGCCCTTGTGTCTTGGAGAAATTACTGGAGGTATGGGTGTTTTGTTGTTTTTTTAGGGCAGAGAAAAATGTCTCGTCAAAGTCAAGTGTCAGAAAAAGTACTGTAGTTTGAACAGTGCAAGTAAAAAGAACCCAAGAAATGAGAATGGTCATTTTCTTTTACATAGGTGGTATAAAAAGGGAACATTGATGAGTCCGCCAACATCGCCGGGAGGTTAATTTGGTGGACCTTTGGTGGCTCTGGCGAGTTGAACTGTGGTGGGGAGTTGGTCGTCGTTGGACCAGTTCTGAGCTTACCATGTTTCTATTTATTTTTTGGGTTTTGAAACAGACCGCCGGATATGTTTTTATTTATTGTTCTTGCAAAAACACATTCATTTTTTTGTCTTTCACAAGATAAGAGTCAATCATTGATATGAGAATATATGTAAACAATAATAAATAAATAAATATAAGAGATAACGTAAATTTGTATTGGAAAAGACAAAATTTCATAGATTCAATCATCGTTATGAGAATATATAAACAACAATGGAAAAAATATGAGAGATAATGTAAATTTGCATTGGAAAAGGAAAAATTTCATAGATTTTTTTGAATTTCTCTCTATACAAGTGCAAAAAAATTCTTCTCTAATACAAATTTACATTATTTCTCATATTTTTTTATTAGTGTTTACAATTTCCAACTATTGGAACATCCAAATATTCAAAACAGAAAACTTCTTGAGTTTGGTTGCTACGATGAGAATATGTCACATGCTAAGTATGTGTTCTTTTTCTCTATCCAAATATAGAAAACTAAACTACGTATGTGACCCTTTTCTATATCCAAATACAAAAGAAAAAACTAAATGTAGAAAGCATTTTTAAAATTCGGATTTCAATTAATCTTAGTCGTATTATACAATTTTTAAAAGTACTAAGCTATTTTTTAATTCGATTAATTTTCAATTATTAAAACTATCTTATTTGCATGAGTTTGATAGTGCTTTACTTATTACTTAGCTCTTCTACAATTTTGTTAAGGCATATATTGTGAAAGTGTTAACTTAGATAAGTAAATTGCATAAGAATAAAGTTCATAATTAATAATGACAATGAATTAGCTTAAAACTTAAGCAATATATATGTTGCTTGGAAACTAAGCTAGTGGTTTTCAATGGAAATAACATACCTTGGGAATCAAGCTAGGTATCATTTATGGAAGTAGCTTAGCTTGAGATTTAATAAAGCCTTCATATGCATCACCATATATAAATAGGAAGCATATCCAAATTTAGAAGAATTTTTTTTCTTCTTAAAACCGGTCTGTTATATTTAGAATATGTCACATGCTTTAAATATGTTTCCTCCTTTTTGTATCTAAAATATCACAATAGTTCTCTTTTAGATAAGAAACAATTAGCCGCGTGGACTGCTCTAAACTTTTCGTTATTTTTCCTCTTTCCGGTAAATCTCTAAAAACTTCCTCAACGGTCAGATTCAAAACGTTGTTATTCAATCTAAAAAAGCTGTTGAGGATAAGGTGTTTGATGATTTTATCTCAATGATTTCTTTATGTTTATTTTTTTTTCAATCGATTGGATAAGTAGTCATCATCTGATATTATTGTGGTGGTTCACTGTATTTGCTCATAATTTTGTGTAGTATGTGAGATTCATCAAAACATAGGATGTAAGTCCCTAGCAGTCCTTAATAACCATTTTTAGGGTTAAACAAAACTACCCAAATCCACGGATTTTACATGATCCAATCAACATTTCATGGTGGACACATGTTCGTCTACTTGTGAACTAGACGCGGATAAACCTTTCAAATCCGTCATTTTGGTATATCGTACGCTGGTGGCACTTACATAATTCGTTGGACACCCGCCCATAGAAGTCAAATCAATTAAGTATTTCCCTTATTGTTAGAGCATTGCTTGGTTAAACCCACCAAGCGTTGGTATGTCAAGTTTGGTTGTCATATTTGAACTCCAAAACTCGAGGTTGCTTGATTGGATTACTAAGTCAACTTTGTTAAGTTAGACTAGGAATAATAAAAATGTTGAGACTTGCTCGTGCTACTCTGAAGAACCTGAAGACATATCGGCATCAACGTCCAGATCATTATTTTGTTCGAGGTTTGTAATACATACTTGACTTGTTACCATTTTTATCTACGTTTATTTCAAGTCGTTTAGATTGAAAACATGCCATACCAAGTATTTATATATATACATATATGTATCTCTGGTATTAGAGATTTGATCATTCTATTATGGTGAAAGAGTCAAGGAATTGTATACTAGTTGTTTTACACAACTTTGGTATATGAATTACGAAGTATAACGTTTATCTTTTGAACTTCATAGATTCGACATAACACTATTTGGTAATTCGTTACTAGTTAGTGTGTTAAACTTTTGGGTTGATCCCGTACCTAGAAATCTATGTTTAACTACATGAGTTTGAGGAAGTAGATTTGTGAAACTTGTTTCGTAGTCGAAAGGAATTAAAGGATAAAGTTTAGGACTAATCCCTTAAACAAGGATCTATACTATGACCGATCCCTATGATTTTTAGTAGGACTAATCCCTCAAGCAAGGATCTCTACTAGGACCAGTCCCAAGAACCTCTAGCAGGACCGATCCCTTAATAAGGATATATCGCTGGACTGATTTTTAATGTTAACTAAATATGATGTTTTCTAATTTTATGCTATTGACTTAGGGTTTTAGCTCTCGGAAATATAGTTAGGTTAATATGGAAAGTTCACAAGATGTCGACATAATATTTTGAACATGTGAGAAACTCTTATTACTTCATTTTCAAGTGATTCCCTTGATACTCAAGGGGAGATCCCAAACTCAAATATTCTAAAAAAACTATTTGATATTTGGAAAGTATATGCTTTTATTTCCCAGTAATTAAAGCATATCTCTCAATATTATATTAGTATAATATATTTTATATGTGATCTAATACTGAGTTGTCGTTCTTGAAAGATTTCGGTATATTAGTTGGATTCCGGTTGAAATTATTATATTTCGTATTTTCGGATTTGGAAATTTCTTTTCGTCCAAATTACCTTGTGAAAAGACGAGGATACCCAAATACACCACAATATTTTATTTATCCACCTATAAGTCCTCTACCAAAAGTGATTGTCTATAGACTGAGTCGAGACATTACAACAAATCGGTTCACACTTCGTTTGATCGTCTATGGATACGAGATCGAGACAATACGACAACAAGATAACTTGTGTGTTTGACTATGGATACAAGATCGAGACAATATAACAACGAAGTATGATACTTGATAATAGGTTCAGACTTAACCAAACTCAATAGGATCACTATCAAGTATATCGGAGTTAACGTTTGTGTATTTTACTTTTAATTATAATAACAATTATAATTGCAGAAATAGAAAAGTAAAAGACACAGCAAGATTTTGTTAACGAGGAAAACCTCAAGTGCAGAAAAACCCCGGGACCTAGTCCAGAATTGAATACTCTCAGAATTAAGCCGCTAAACAAAATCTACACCAACTTCATATAGTTGAGACCAAGAAACTACCCCTAGTTCACTTAGTTTCCTCAGTATCCATGTGCTTCCGACTTCAATGAGTGCATGCACTGGAATAATTCCTTTGGATCGTATTCCAAACAGTAAAGGAACAACAAATCTGTTTGGTAACAACTCTTTCGATTCTTTCAAGATAAAAATATCTAAAGTCATACGCAAAGGCTCTTCCGTTTAATCTAATAAACTCCTTTGTCTGTTTAGATCAATCTATTCAATAACTACCAAAGTAGTCAAGTTTAGATTCGCACTCAATCAAAATAAATCTCAAAGAGATATATTGAAAATGCCGATCTAACGCAACTAATCAATCGAATAAATTTGATTCTAGTTGGATCCCAGTCGATCAAGGTTTGTGCACACACAAAGATATGAGAACTAAATAAGAAATATTTTTCGTCTTCAAATATTCTTTAATCTTCAATAAACACATGCACAACACCACATGAATCTCTTGTGATCAATCACACACAGAACGGAGTCTGTTAACAATGGATTATCACAATATGTCTTTAGATCTACAAACAGTTCTAAAGATCCCGTCGATACTTCGCTCTAGTTTGAGTGAATCTTATATCAGAAGAGAAGATTCTCAAGAATAAACAAACTAGGTGCAATCAAAGTTTCAACAACCGTTAGTAAATCAAATCACTCGAAAACTAATAACACTGCAATTATTTAATTTCCCACCAACGGTACTCGCAGAGCTTCTTGATCCCACATAAGTCTTTAAACAAGCGGTCATAAGAGATTTCACCCAATTAGGATACTTTCCTCTCCGAATAGACGGCTCCACCAGAAACAACAAGAATTAAGTTTACCTGGCTCTTAGGATAGTTTGCTAGAAATTAAAACTTAGGTATTTATTGACCAAGGATGTTTGGACACCAAGGAATTTCCAAAACCGAAAATATTCTCAAGATATGCAATGAATAGCAAAATTCGATTTTCCTAATTCCAATAAATGCTTGTCCAAAATTTCTGAAATCTCTCAATAGAAAATCTCCAATTAGTAAATGCACATTACTAATTTTTATTCTCCAGAGATATGCATTTAATTGCTAGTAATTAAAGCATATAAAACCAAAAACCTTAATTAAAAGATTTTCAATTTATTTCGAAACAGGATCTCCTTGAGTACTAAGGAATATCTTTGAACAATAAATGATAAGAGTTACTGTACGTGTTCAAAGTATGTTGACATCTTTTCACTGTAAATCCTTATTCATATTTACATGGATTTACATTCTTGGAATCGGTTATACCATACTTCCAAACAAGTTTAAAATTGGTTCACCTGTATTCCAAGATTACTATGTGATTGATCAAATACCAAATAACATACATGGGTTCAATCAGTTCTACCAATCAATAGGATCGATTATATCTTAATATGGAAATACTTGTGATCGGTCACACCAGTTACTAGGATCGGCTACACCAATTACCAGGATCGGTTACACCAATTACCAGGACCGGTTACCAATTACAAGGATCGATTACATAACACTCGATGATCGGTCACACCAATTACAAATATTGATCATACCATCTCATGGTGATTACTTAGGATCGGTTACACCAATTAATAAAAACTAGTCATACCAAATTATAAGTCAGGCATTATGATTATTTATACCAAGATACATAACAAAGTTACGATCGGTTCTACCATCTCACACATATTGGTAATCCAAAGATTTGCAATGAATAGCCGTACCAATTAGCCTAATGATTTCCCTTTAGATTTATAAAATAAGTTCATGAATGTACTTCCTTTAAACAAATGTAAAACATTGTTTCCTAGGATGAAATCTTCACCATAACCCATTCACATAATCATAACATTATATGTACAAGATTATGTCGATTTCATATCTACGAAGTTCAAAAGATAAGCGTTATACTTCGTAGTATAATTCCCTAATACTATGATCATACAAATATGACCATGTCACATCATTAGAGTATTATACAATATGTATAGTATATACAGCTTCACAGTTATGTTTTCAATATAACACGACTTGAAATATACGTTAGGGATGAAACAGTTCAAGTCAATATTACTAACCTCAAGAGGAAGGATGATGTTATCGTTGTAGTTCGCTTCTTCTTCACATTCTTCAGGTCTTCGGAGTAATACTTATATGTCTCAACATTCATAGACTTTCTAGTCTAACCTAAACGAAGTTGACTCTAGTATATAATCAAGCGAATTTAGATGAGTTTTGACACACTAAAATATGACAACCAAACTTGACATACCAACGCTTGGTGAGTTCAACCGAGCTATACTCTAACACCTTGGTCATTATAAATAGTGAAATTCATCTTTCTTGCAAACTTATTGATAGGTGTCATAAACACCTTGATATTTATCTATTGTTTATGCTTTCTTTGCGAGTTTTATTGTAAATTATGTGTCTTATGTTTCATTTTGAGTTATTAGGTACTTTGGAGTCATTTGGAGCGAAAGAAGAAGAAATGATCTTAAGAGAGCTAAAAGAACAAGTGCATGTAAAAAGGATTACAAAGCTGGGGTTACCACCTCTGGCGGCCCTTATCCAAAGTTGGGGTGCTTGTGTACTTTTCATTCCTACACATAACCTAAAATTCAGGGAAGAAGCATTTATTTCTTCTTCTCCCTGAAACCAGAGGCGGCTGCTGTGGAGTTAGAGATGTTGAGAAATTCAGAGAAAGGGAGAGATGCAGAGAGGAATGAAGATGCTGAAAATGAGAGATCAGTCGACACAGATTTCATCTGGTGAACGAGTAAAAGAAATCTGTTTTTGAAGATTGAGAAAATCGGGGTTTCATAAAACCTGAGTTTGGTGATTGAATGAAGAATCGACGAAGTTTTGGAGAACATATAGATGGGTACTCAAGGAATTGGGAGAAACAGTAATGGTGTTGGTTGAATTGAACAACCATATGAAGAAATTAATCGATTGAAGAATTATTTGTGTTTCTGATGAAGAGAAGAAGATACAGATGCTGTTGCTGCTGTTAATGAGCTCGTGGAAGAAATGGGTTTATGCAGTTGAAGGGTTTGGTTCAAATTCGAAGGATGGCTAGTTCAAGAAATTCCGCTGGTGGTTGTTCTCAGTGCAATAAAGAAAGAGATTCATAGCTTGAATCAGGTTAAGGAATCGATGGAGGTAATGACCCAGGGAAAAGCTTACATCGATGGGGGTTCGTATTTGTTGCAGTTAAGAACACAAAATGAAGAAGATTTAGTGTTGGTAATGAATCAGAAGAATGGGTCTTGATTGTGTGTGAGTTGAGTTGAATCTGTGATGTTCTATGTTTACAGGTTAGGGTTGTGTGGAGAAGATGATGAGGAGTTGTTGGTCTGAATCTACAAGGGGTTTAAGGTGCTGAGATGATGTTGAATCAGTTGATTGAGGTGGTTCAGGGAATAAGAATGGGTCAGAGTTGAATTGAATGAATGTCAGATGATTCAAGAGGAAGAAATTGGAGATGGGTTTTTAACTGAGAATGGTTGATGCGGGGAGGATGGATTTCTGGAGTAGATGGATATGATTTAAGGGTTTGAGAGAAGTCTCTGTGGTTGAATTTGGTAGTTGGCTTTTATGGGTTTGAGGTTGTGTTAAGTGGTGTGCTGTGAAGGGTTACAGAGATGGAGATGGATCTGGCAGAAATGAGCAGGGAGGTAGCTGAGATGGTGGTTGAAATGATTGCAGTCAAGCCATGGTGTTAGCTGGTGCAGCTGATGATGGTCATTACAGTTGAGCTGGAAGTGCAAGGATCTGGAGTTGGCCTGGAGAGATGCTGTAATGTGCAGTTTCAGGTGGTGATGTTTGCTGTTGAACTGCAGTACGAGTTCAGACTGGAGAGAGTTGAAACAAGGGTCAGAAAGAATTGAAAATTGCAAGTGTTATGATTCATGGATGCAACTGCAATGGAATGTGTTAAGCTTGTGTATTGCAAGGAAGTGATAACTACAGCTGGAGTTGAGGCAGTACTGGTGGAGCAGTTGAAGAAGGTGAATTTGAGCTGACATTGCAATTGGCTAAGTTTACAGCCAACAAGGAGTTGCAGGATGCAGTGCAGCTGAGCATTGTAGGACGCTGTTGGAGATAAGTATTGTAGAGAGTATGTGTTGCAGCAGGTAGGCAAATGTTGTTGCAGGAGTTGATGTTTTATGGCAGCTGTGAATGGTTCAGTTCGGCAGTGGGGAATACAACTGGTGCTGTGTTGTAGAGAAGAAATTGCAGAATGTTGTGCCAGGATGGCGCAACACTATGCTCATAAAGCCAAGATGATGCAACATTAGGCTCAGGCCAGTGCAAATGTTTAGGCCAAAACCTACTCAGCCAAATCAGACGAGTTAGCTGACTGACTCGTATCTGACTCACCCTGACTCGGTTTGTTTGACCTGAGTTGACTCAGTTGACTCTCCGACTTGACCATTAACCGGTGACAGTTGTAGCAACCTGAGCGCTTCTCCGGCCGATTTCCGGCACCCTTACCAGTTTTCCAGCGGCTACTTTTTGGACAATTTTTCACATGGGTATTCCTCACATATGAGCTTGGTGGACATCTTTGTAGTGGACTTTTGAGATTGGACCTAATTTTAGAAGTTGGAGAAAAGTTACAAAAAGAAAAAGTCTTCTACTTCTTTTGGATATCACGTACATTATTACTGGGAGCTTTTGGAGATAGCGGCGATGAGGGTTTGCTTTCATTATATTTCATCTTCTTCATTTTATTATTTATTATGATGAACTCAAAAGCTATGAGTAGCTAAACTCACATTATTGTTAAGGGTTTAAGTTGATTTCTCAACATGATATTTGAATCAATGAATTAGTTTTGTCTCAATAATTTGTTGTTTATGATTCATTGCTTTTAGTGTTATATGGTTTGAATGCTTGTCTAGTCGAGTCCGGAATCGATTGAGTTTGCTATCATCCCTATTGCTAGATTAGGGTTTTCAATACGTAAAAGTTGAATAATTTCTGATCACAAGTAGCAGAATTGTGAGTAGTGCTTGTAGTGATATATCCTACTAGTCACATATGAATCATAACCTTGGTTAAATCGAATTAGTGCTTTTGCACGTTCGATTGCTTTGATTAGTCTTATTCCATAGAACTTAGTGCTTTTAGGGAGTTAAATTTAATTGTGCTTTTACACTTTAGGTTGCTTTCTAGGAAGAATTCACATATGCATCTTTTAATGTGGTAGTGATGAAATCAGGGAATTAGCGGGATATACTTGCGATCAAGATATCCTAGGACTTTTAATAAATGAGAGATTAAATTATCAATTCTAGTCATTGGTGAAAATACATGTTTGTGAATGATACAACCCCTTGACCAATATCTTCTTCTTATTGATTATTTCTATTATTTTATTGCTTTCAATTATTTTTATTGCTTTGATAAAATCAAAATCCCCCCTTGGTTACTAAGAAACTGAAATTTGCATAACAACATAAGCCTCCCGTGAAACGAACTCTTTCTTATCACATACTATATTTATATTTAGTTGAAGTGAGAAAGTGAAATTATTTTTGACGCATACGACAGCGATCACTTATCCCGTGACACATAGTATTTTGTTTTGTAGTTTGTGTGAGAAAGCTCACTAGCAGTATTCTCGTAATACTCATTGGAGAGGAAAGTATCCTAATTAGGTGTATTCTCTTAAGTGCGCTTCGTTTTAAAACTTATTTGGGATCAAGAAGTTTCTCGTAGTATCGTTGGTCGGAAACTAGATCATATTGTTATTTAGTTTTCGATTATTGATTTAATTGACTAATGATATAGTTGAACCTTGATATATCTAGTTTGTTTATTTTGTGATCCTTCTCTTCTAATATAAGGTCACTCGAACCAGTTCAAATATCGACTATTCCAGATCTGATATTTTAATTGAAGATCTGAAGATAGAACTTGTTATCATCCAGTTTTGACAAACTCCGTTCTGAGCATGATCGATCATAAGGGAATCAAGTTATTTGTGCATGTACTTTGAAGATAGAAGATTTGAAGACTATAAGATTTTCTTATTGGTATTATGATCTTTGCGATACTTGGTGCATACTTGATTGATTGGGATCCGGCAAGATCATTTGTAGTGCATAAACCTTTTATAGCTTGTTGTGTAAATCGACAATCTATCACTTGGTGTTTCTCTTCAGAAACCGAATTTGATAGACTGCAAACTAAGATTGATAATTTCGGTAATCTTGATCTTCGTTGATCTAAACCGATACAAATGAGTTTATATTATTTAAATGGAAGAACCTTTATAACTCAATTTATCTCTGATTAACTTGTTGATCTAGGAGATTGAAATAGAGAGGTTACTGAAACAGATTAGTCCTTTACTATTTCGGAATACGATCCAAAGAAGTTAAGTGATAAAAGTTTTCAAAGCAAGTGAAGCGATTTAAGATAGTTGACTTTATCTTAGGATTCACGTATGTTGACCAAATTGGTATTATGCACAGGGATACTAAAGGAACAAAGTAACTTATAGTTAGTTTACTTGGTCTCAACTATACGAAGTTGGTTGTAGTCTTTATATAGCGGCTTAAATCTGAGAGTGTTCAAAACTGGACTAGGTCCCGAGGTTATCTGCATTTGCGGTTTCCTCGTTAACAAACCAAAAAAGTCCAATTGTTTCGAACTTTATAGTTTTGGAATGGGATATTTACGGAATCCCCATGAATAGGATCAAACCTTGTGTTTCGTGTTATATACTTTACTTCCCATTATATTGATTTGACTTTATAATTAAAGTAAATACATTAGTGCATTAGTCAAACACTTGGTTTGATTCCATAGTTTGGTTCGGTTTCGAACTTATATTATATTCCAAGCGTACATATTGTAGTTGTTATATTCTTGACAGTTCATGTCTATATTAGATCACACAAGGTGTGTCTTGAATAGGTTAATATCGAAAAGATTGGGGTATACTATTATATACTCATTATATCTTCTATCACTACCATTAATTTGCTTTTTAATAATATTCATTTTCTCATCATCAAGGTTAATGTTCAAATGTAATCCATTATTTAAGTGAGACACCCGGCCATTATAATATAACTTATGGATATTAGAATCAAGTCCCATCCAACAAGAACTGGCGGTAAAAATGATGAATCCCGACATTGTTACTTCCATTTGCGCATCTTTAGCTGCAATTTCTTGAAACTTCTTAAGCAATTATTGTTCTGCAGTCGATAGGTCCACATTATTATTTACAACTAATTTAGCTAGTTGAAGAAGATTATACAATTGAAATGTTAAAGCTTTAGTTAACTATGGATTTATGTAATCTGAACACCATGTGTTCGAAAGATGATCCAAAAAGAAAGAAAAACCTAATGTTCTTTCTCTCATTGAATACTATGAAGAGAAAGATAGACCGATGAATACAATAAAGGAACAATGGAATTTCATCAATTCAACATCAATAATCGATATGATCAATTTCGAAATTAGGTATGTTTTTTTTTTCTTCTTATGTTATTTTGGCCTTTCTAATCCGTCGCATCCGGTACATTCATTCGCCCACACTCACGAATGTGAAATCCGCCGAGTAATAAGTTGGACGCAGATGGAAATTTCAAATCCGCTAGTTGGATTGACTTGACACCTAAGAAAATCATATAGTTCATGAACCATCCAGTCGAATTTGATCAATGCCTTGGATAAATTATTCACTAACAGAGAGAAAAAAACAGAGGATCTGGATTATAGGAAAAGTACAATTGAGAATCAAATTGAAAAATAATTAATGACAATTTTATTTTTCTAATTCCAGATAAAGATATTATTCATTTCTCTATCCAACAAATTTCATATGTAATAAAAAAAATTATTATATGTTATACGAGACTAAAAAAGAACGAATTACGAGCGAATTTTTTCATTATAAGAGGGAAATAATGATGTGGAAAACAAGACAAGGATTCTCTACAATCATGTCATATACCAATTGAAAGGATGTACACGGCTTTCCTTATGTATACATCTAAGACTCGGT
Source organism: Papaver atlanticum (assembly GCA_023531105.1). Taxonomy (NCBI): domain Eukaryota; kingdom Viridiplantae; phylum Streptophyta; class Magnoliopsida; order Ranunculales; family Papaveraceae; genus Papaver; species Papaver atlanticum. The sequence continues at coordinate 16,674,200 of JAJJMB010002020.1, read as the reverse complement.
TCCCTAGACAGGATTCTAAGAAAGAAATACTAACTAAGTTGATTTCATTATAACTGCATATGCATTTGAGAATTGAAACAAATGAATACATTTTTTTCGACTTTTTAGTCTGGAATCAGTCCAAGTTAAATGATCCCCTAACCAATCGTGAGAGATTAGCTGGGTCACCAATGTCTTGGGGCTAATGTAGGATCCAATCAAAGACCTACCGGTTTAGGTGAATATCTAATGCTTTCTTCAATAAGGGAGGTCATTTTTGGAGAAGAAACTATGTGTTTCTTCCGCGCTCTCTGGTTGGAACCTCTAAGGGGTCCAAATGGCATGGTCCGCGTTCCCCCATTTGCTGCACACCCCCTACGTTTAATATAATTAGGTCAACAACAGAGGATAAATTTTATTGACAATCAAGTGAATATAAGGATGGTATCATTGGCCAAACACATTTTCTGGATGAAATTTTGATAAAAACTTGAAATCTATTGCTAAAAGCACAAGCTAATTAATTTGCATGCCTTTAGTTTATCAATGCAATTATAGATAAATTTATTAATTAAAATATGTGAAAATACTATAACCCCCTACTATATGGGTCAACATATACAAGCTCCACAAAATGGATCTTTCACTATCAACTTCATTCTTTCACATTTTGATATTTCTAGGCCCAAAACTTATATTTTCAGGGCTTGATAATAAAGTGATATTTTCATAATATCAATTTTATCCTTTTCAATATATACAAGAGAAAAATCATAAGATCCATTCATTTCTCCATTTTCTTTCTCTCTCATCTCTCTCTCTCTCAGTTGCAGAGAAAATAGATTTTAGGGTTTTCCTGAGATTCATTTTTCATCTTCTGCATTTAGATCTTCTACTGCAACAATGAGAAGAAGTTTTAGGCTTTTCTTTCACAGTTTTTCATCTTATCCTTCTATACCTCTGTAATTTCAAAGATCAGTTGCATCTGATCGAGAGAGAGATGATATGGAAGATGAAGAAGATTTGTTTGATATGAAACAAGATCAACTGCACCTGAAGATTCATCAACAGAACCAAATCGACCTGTAGATAAGTTTCATTTATCATCATCTTTTAATTCAATTGAAATCACCTTGAAATTATGAATTTCGACTGAATTTTCTGTATGAACTCATGATCAGAGTTCAGATCTGTTATATTCTAATCTTTCTCTTGCTATTTAAGATGAAAATCTTAAGAACTTATTACAAAATATTTTCTAGGTTTTCTTACTGGAAATCAACCGATCTTCTTAAATCTCAATTGAAAATCGGTTTTCAGATTTGAAATCAGCGAATCGTCATCTCTGTTACCCATCTATTTGTTACGAGTTTCATATACTTTTACTGAATTACTCAATTTTGTGTAGTTTACTTCTGATTCTATGTAGTTTGTTGTATCTCTTGAATGAAATTGAGTTTGTTACATAGGTACTATTTATTGGAAATTACTGGTGGTGATATGGTTAGTTGTGAAACTGACATTGCAAGTTAAATTTTGAACTAAATTATTGGAGCTTATTGATGGAATTTGCAGAAGAAAGGATTGGAGATGTAGTGGTGACTGAGATGTAAATGCAGGATAGCAGTGGATGTGAATGGCTATAATTTGATTTTAGGTAATATCTTTTTCTATCATGAAGAGATCTGATACAATTTTTTTAGTTTTTTTTTTAAATTTCGTGATTGAAATTTGATCGATATGTTAATGCCCTATCCTGATTGATCAAATTCAACTTAATCTCTATTGTATATCTAATTCTTTCGAGCTTGAGTTTCTCTCAATTTTTGACCTAACCTGAATTAAATCATTGTTACTATGGTACTGTTTTGTTCATTTGTACGAGAAATGTTCTGGCTGCTATGGTACTGATATCATTTGCTTGTCATTTAGTTACTAAGAAGGCTGACCCCAAGGTGCAGGCTAACAAAGCTGTCAAGGCTATCAAAGCTGGAGCATCAACCATTAAGAAGAAGGCTAAGAAGATCCGCACATCAGTCACATTTCACAGGCCAAAGACATTGCAGAAGGCAAGGAACCCCAAGTACCCATGTATTAGTGCACCACCAAGGAACAAGCTTGACCATTACCAGATCCTGAAATACCCATGTATTAGTGCACCACCAAGGAACAAGATTGAAGACAACAACACTCTGGTATTCATTGTTGATATCCGTGCTGACAAGAAGAAAATCAAGGATGCTGTCAAGAAGATGTACAACATCCAGACAGAGAAAGTGAACACTCTTATCAGGTAATCCTTCTTGATTACTTATGACTAGCTGCTTCTTTTCTTGAAATGTAGTATATGGATATATAGGTGAGGATATAGGTTTGGAATGGTTTCACTTAACTCATTTTCCCTTTTACATCTGTTTAACTGCACATTACACAAGCCATATGCATGACAGTTTGCACGTTTAACTAGCATTGGCAGACTATGGATGTGTAACTAGTAGTTACACATGCTAATTAAATGTGTAACTTCTAGGTACACAAGCTAAATGGATGTGTATCTACTAGTTACACATGCAAATTAGATGTGTAACTTATAGTTACACATGCTAATTTGATGGGATATGCATATGTAACCTAATATGAAACTTCGAACATTGCTGCTGTAATTTTAACAAAACAATGAGGTGTTAAACCTGGAATTTGATATATAAATAAGAAAATACTAATTTATATTAGAAGAATCAGTTCCAAAAGTATCTTCAAATGAACCTCAATTGAGGATAAAGGCAGTAGCTGGTTCACAGTGAATAAATGACTCTGAGAGTTCAAACAACACATAGTTATATGTCATTTTATTTGTTTAGCTTGCTAGATTCATTGGTCTTTCTTGAATGATTTGCTATGTTTGTGCATATAAGAATAAATGACGTTTGGAATGATCATAGGAATGATATGAATTTGGTTTTTATCTTCTCTTGCATGTTATTGAAAGAAGCTATGATCAATCTCATTTAGACTTCAAACTATTTTACACAGTTGCTACAGATTAGAAACTTCATTTGTTGCTTATTGGTTGTTTTACCGGGGTAAAAGATTGCATTTCATCATTATGTGTGCACACAAGAGTTGCTAATTTAGTAGGTCTTACAACGAGATCTGTGAGAGGGTTGTCAATTATCTTTCCTGTACATGTTTTGTTTCATTTGTCTCATCAGCAACTGTAATCATTCACTTAATGACATGCTTATGTCTTCATAGGTTTTGGATTATGTATAGGGCTAAGAAGGATAGCCCAGTAGTTTTGATAAGCATCTGAGCATTTCACACTTTTTCTACCTTCTGGTCCTTTCAGTCTTCACCCGTAGATTAACCTTCAATATCTTCTTGTTCCACAGGGTTGGAGACATCCTTGGGAGGGTCATGAAGATCACTCTCATGGGCATGGGCATGAAAATGGACAGGATGGCTGCTGAGCTAGTGCTCATAACGAGAAGTGAAAGCATGGAGCCAGAGAGGCTAAGGTAAATTCTCCCCTAGTGTTCAATCTTAGGTATTCAAGTTTCTTTTAGAATAAAATGCACAGTGTCTTCTTTTCAGGTGTAATTCTATACTTTTCATTGCTAACTTTGGTAGGACAAAACCTTTTAATTAGGAGAAATGTCTATTTGTAAAAGGGATTAGGAAGAGAAATGTTTATTTGTTGTAAGTTATCTGACATTTTTTTGATGTGTAACTATTAGTTACACATGCTAATTAGATGTGTAACTTTTAGGTACACAAGTTAAATGGATGTGTAACTAGTAGTTACACATGCTAATTAGATGTGTAACTTATAGATACACATGCCAATTGAATTAAAATGGAGACACATTTTCTAGATGTTGCATATAATGTTATGAGATTCAAACCTGATCCATGTGTCTTTCATATTGTTATCGTACAGTTCTAGATTTCATAAGTAATGAAATAGTAGAAGATGTCTGCACAATTCTAGATTTCACAGTTTTGATTTAGTTTTTGTGATATACGCATGTGTAACTTCTCTTTACACTAGACAGATGCATGTGTAACTAGAAGTTACACAAGTTAGATGCTTGTGTAGCTCCTTGTTACACATGCTAAAATAAAAATAACTCCTTCTCCTTACATTAGGCTTCATAGATAAGTTATCATGTGCCTTTTATGTGATTTTTGTTCTATAATTTTGCCTTGCAATTATTCTATATAATTTTGTTTCTTTATTTTTTGTCCATCCAACCTAATTCCATGGATGTTTATTCTTGTTTGCAGATGTGCAAATATATTGGAATCGAGAAAGACAAAAAAAAAAAGGAAACATTTCTATTATATATATTATAGGATATAGTGGATTATTTCTAGGATTTCGCTTTCCGTATCTCGTGTTTTAATTCGTTTATTGTGTTCAAACAACTAATTACTATAATTGTAGTAATTGATGAACGGACAAATTATTGTAAATGAAAATTAAAGTAATACATGTATTTTATGATGAATAACTTGTAGATAACCTTACATATAGCATGTGTAATAAAAAGTTACACATGCATATGGATGTGTAACTTGTAGATACACATGCCATACGCATGTGTAACTTCTGCGTACACATGTGTAACTACAGAGTACACATCTATGTACAAGTGTAACTTTGCATTACACATTTTATATATGAATGTGTAACTTCTGGATACACATGTCATATGCATGTGTAAGTTCTGTGTACACATCCATATGTTGGTGATGGTCGGCAGTGGTGGCGGGAGGTGGTTGGTGGCGGCGACGGTTATCAGTGGCGACGGTGGTCGGAGGTGGCTGGCGGTGGTGGTCGGAGGTGGTTTGACTGGCGGTGGTGGTCGGAGTTGGTTTGACGGACGGTGGTGGTCGGAGGTGGCTGGTGGTGGTCGGAGGTGGTTGGCGGTGGTGGTGGTCGGAGGTGGTTGGCGGTGGCTATAGTGGTCAGAGGTGGTTGGAACATCATCACATAATATTTTAATAATTTTGGGCCTAAATTTAAATTTTATTTAATTATGGGCTTGAAAAGATGGATAAGGGTATCAAGGTCTTTTAATATTTCGGGCATAGATTTAAACTTCTTTTAATTAAGGGCCTCATATTATGGGTTACCCATGGGTGAGGCCTTAGCCTAAAAACCCTTAAAATATTAGAGATCCGACCCATAAACCGACTAACTCTCTGTATTTCTCTAAATATTAGGTGGTCGGGTTGGCCATGGTCATTCCAATCTGCATGTTGCTCGGTAACTGCAGTTAATATGTGCTTGTATGAAGCTCATTCTCGGAGTTTTTAGGCTTACCGATCTATGGTGCTCCAAATTCAAGTTTCAACTTGAAGCCACATCAACTTGAACCAGCTGCTAATTGCTACAATAGTTCATGAGAGGCGCCAGATGGTTTCCGCAAATAGATAAAGTCGTTGGATTTTATCTTATATAAGAAAATCCGGTGGCTACGATTTGATGCTCATAATTATATGAAACCACTGGATTTTAACTTAAAGAAAAAAAACTGGTGATGCAGATTTGAAGTGTTAATGGTTCGGCACAAAAAGTAAAATTCATCTGTGCCTAACTGCGTGGGACGCTCCAGACTTGATCTATCTTCATGTTCAAACAAACCCTTGAACATTATCCTATTCATGTGATTTAACCACATTTTTTCAAAATTAAGTCCTAAATTAGTCCACCATAAGACCAACTCCCATGGAGAAAATTTCCATCCACAAGTCTGTGATAGTCCACAAGATGTAGACTAAAATTGTTACAGTAGAAAGAAAACACTCCACAAATCAATAAGATCCAACAGGTACTCCTCAAATTTGAAGAGATAAATGTGGAGTATCCTTCCGGATATTGAATGGCCAGATAGGATATAAGGTCATCTAAGAATATATATTTTTTATTTTGTTTTTTTCTTTGTCCGGTCACTCAATGATTGGATTCAACAACTTTTTACAGAAAATTTATTATTCGAAAACAAAGCCGTCTATATTTTAACGGAATGATAATCTTTTTTATGGTTTTTAATATATCTAATTTTTTTTTAAATGTGGGTCCAGACTTGTGGATATCTATCTAGGTTTTTCGTAGTTGAAAAAATATCTTCAAAATTCTGATCATCCCTATCATTGGAGTTGCCCTATCATTGGATTATCCATGAGATGTGGATGTTTATACATTCATACCATTGGAGTTTCCCTAACAACTAGCCTCACTAGTGTAAGCAATATTCAAAGACTTTTACATCGCATTTTTTTTTCTTGAAAGTGAGATAGATTGAAACCAAAACAAACTTATTTAGAATTGACTAATCTGTTAGATTCAGGCTCGTTTGGGATCAAATCCATATGAGATGTCCCAACGACGGCTAAATCAGTTGGGTTAGTTTCTTGTGTTCTTGTTACAACATAGTTATTTAAAGCAGAAACATTAAAAACTTTGACAATGTCAAAATCGTTAAACTAGGAATTATAAAAACTGGTATCGAATCTTTCATAAGAAACTGTGGACATAGATGTTCTGCCTTTCTTTGGAAGTACATCTACTACCTTGTTCGCCTTTGTCTCAGCAAACTGAAAACCCAAAAAAAGAGATTAAGCTGTCTGCCAGGCTTCTAGCTTCATCTAAAATTGTCTTGCTTTGTCACTGAATTGTACTTTTTTTTTTACCTTATAAATATAGAATAGTAGATAATTTATCCTCTCAATGACCAGATTTTGAAAATTTCTTTGTTTGGCCCATTTTACTGCCTGTAGCAGTGTTACCGCTTCTTCTGCTGATGTACATCTGAAGCTGCCCATTTACCGCGCAATTTACTAAGAAAAATTTGTATACTAATTTTGAGTTGCGTTTTGGTTAGCCTTTGCCATTTGGGCTTTGGTAATAAATAAAGAACCATTTTTTGGGGACCATGGTTTTTTTTGGGGGACCATGGTTTTATTAGGCCAACCTCCCTATACTTATAAGGGGTGTCTTAAAGTTAGACAATTACACATTTACCCTTTACTTTAATTTAATTTAAATTAAAACTAACCTAATAACCATATAAATCTAATCATATACATCTAATTTAAATGAATCATTAACCAAAATCAAAAACAAAAACAGAGATAGGAGGGGCATCAGAAGTTTTTAGTTTTGAAAAAAATAATTCTTCTCTTCTTCTTCTCTCTTTCCTTGACGTTACTCGTTCGATTGAAAAACACATCACTTTTAATTCGTTTTTTATTGAGAAAATTGAGTACAAATCATCAAAATATGGTTTAAATGGAAGTTACAGTGGCATGTTCGGTTAGGAATAGTTAAAAAAAAACTAGTTTGCTAACCGAACATTCTGAAACCAAGAACACGAAGAACACTTCAGTTATCACGAATTAATTTTTTCTTAACCGAACTCAGAGTTCGGTTGGTTTGCAATTTTTTATTTTTTTTACCGAACTCCTCTTTGAAAACCAATATGTTGTGTTCGGTTGGTTAAGTTAATTGGAAAATTTTGTCCTTTAACCGAACACTTGTATTAGAACAACACATGCTGAGTTCGGCTGGTTCGCAAAAAAAAAAATTGCTAACCGAACCCTTGTCTGAAAATCAATATGTTGAGTTCGGTTGGTTCGCAAAAATAAATAATTGCTAACCGAACTCTTCTATGCAAACACATATGTTGAGTTCGGTTTATTTTTGAATTTTTTCTCCTAACCGAATTTCACTCTGATATTGAGTTCGGTTTAGTCGAAAATTAATGTTGGAAACCAAACATTACTCTGTATACTCTAGAATAAAAGTTCGGTTGCCTGTCCCGGAACCTGTTAGCCGAACTCATCAAAACCTCCATTAAAAGCGAGTTCGGCTACCTGCGTCTTAGGAAAAAGTAGCCGAAATTACACTTCCAAATAAGTTCGGCTACCTGTTCTTCAGATCTTGTAGCCGAACTTGTTTGACTTAACCCAATCCAAGCTATAAAATTTCTTATTTTCACAAAATTTTGGCCAATTCAAGCAACAAAAAACTAAATTTGAAGTATGCTTAGGTTGTTTGAAGGTTCGGATTCAAAATTTAAAAAATAATTGAGTTTTTCCAACTCCTATAATCTCCTTCTTCTTCCCTTTCAATAACTTAATGTTAAGAAAAATAATATTGATTTTATCTTATACTAATCACTAATTAATCGAATTTAATTACACTAACTATTATTAACACTAACTAATCATTACACAAAATTAATTAGGAGGGTAATTTTGGTATTAATATAAATGTTTAGATAAAGGGTGGCCTATATTTACTTCTAATGTCTTACCCAAAATAAAACAATGGTCCCCAAAAAGCTGGTCCCAAAAAATCGTTCTAAATAAATGAATGAATAAAATACTTAAAAGAAAAAGTTCCAATTGGCAATGGATTGGTTCTAAATGGGCTATAGCACAAAAAAAAAATAAAAAAAATCAGAAGAACAAGTACTTAAAGACTGGTTTTTGAACCAATGCCAAGATTTCACTCCGGTTTTTCAGGCACAATGAAATGCCTTTGACAAATACATAGCAAAGTTATCAAAAACATGAAGAAAATGAAACAAAACATCACCTTTATGAATGAATTAATAAATACAAATGCTAATACAATTGTCATTTCAATGGATAAACAACACGAAACCAAATTCTGAAACATAGTAAACATATAAATTTTATAGGTCCAAACTATAACCTCCAAAATGAAAAAGAAAAAAAGAAGAACAGGAAACAACAAACACAAATTTTTCACCCCCTCGATTCGAAGTTTCATTTCTTGAATTACAACAATGACGAATTCACCATCCCCACCATGCTCAACAATATTTACCTCTTTGTCGGTATCAATTTTGCCGAAATTCGTCAACTGCTTCAACAAAAGATGCCACAGAACCGAGGGTCGGAAAATATAACTAATCTGTAATTATATTTCCATTAGTTCTTCGAATGTTTTCATGGCAGAAGTAGGCAAACCCAGAAGGATATTTATGCTTTTCCTTTCTGTTCCATGGGATAGGAACAATATGACTTCTTTCTGAGGTAGCGTAACCGGTCCAGACAAAACAGGTTCTCCCCACCCGAAATCGGTGATATGGAAAGGTAATCTAGACCAAGTAGTTATAAGCAGTGTTGCAGCTAAAGATGGCCTAGCTCTAGTTGTTTCAAAATAATCTATGGCAGATCTCATGTAACTGTCTGAAACCATCTTCACTGCCTTTTGAACCAACCCAGCTGCAAATGATAAAGGATTCTTCAGTATTTCGCCCGAGCTACACAGCGAATTAGTTAACACGATCCCGTTACCAAAATATCCTCTTGGCAGTGGCGGGTTGAATCTAGCTCGACCATCAACAGCGAACAACAGCTTCGTTTGTTGTTCTGGCTGCAAATTTAGTGCCTTGCATCTAGCTTTCCACACGAAACCGGAGAGTGCTTCAAACGTTGTACACTTTTCAAGAACCCCGTCTTCCATGGCTTTCATCTTGAGTAAATCAAGCTTTTCGGGACCGATACAGAACGATCTGTATTGCATTTCTTCGTCGTACATGTCCATAATGTTTGATACGTCGTCGATCTCTTCAAATTCACGGTGAGGGAAGTCTACCTTAGGCGGGTCTCTGGGATCAAGTATGTGCCTGTCTAGGAATGGTGGGATGCTTAGCGGTAAGCCTCTTGCCATTTCACCCCATGAGTTCACGAATTCCATTGCAGCAAGGCCGTCAAACATACAGTGGTTCATGCAAAGGCCAAGAACAAATCCTCCACACTTAAACTTAGTCACCTATGAAAATTAACAGAAGTGCACGTAAGAGACGATATGAAACCGTACACACCTAGTGAAAGAACAAGATCGCCGGATTTTACGTACCTGAGCCACCAGAGGAGGAATTTCAAGAATATTTTTAGCACTAGGATTGTTATGAACCAACTTTTCAAGAGTAGAAGGATCAGGTTTTGTTATGTTCCCAATTTCTTCCATTCTGCAGTTAGCTTCTGCCTCAACGAAAACACCACCTTCGCCGGTGCAATCAACGATAAGTTTACCGTCGGTACTAATCGTAAGCCGTCCAGCAAGTGGGTAGTAATGAACAAGAACCTTTGCTAACGCGTCCTTAATCACTTGCGCAGCTAGTTCATTTCCCTTCTCATCCGACTTAAAGCAGTAGATAGTTTGAATTATAACTGCAATATTCTGGTCAAGATTTGACAAGTAATATAAACCTTTCTTTGTTTCCGCAGCTGGTTGCACCAAAGTTGGTTCTCCTTTCTCCACACTTAGTTCAACTACCTTCCCATTTGTGTAGTTATCCATTGCAACAGGATTAATCTTCAAGGTTCAAAACCTAATCAACGTAAAAAGTGAACAAGAAAGATAATTATAAGTGTTGGAAAAATAGTGTTTGATTCACATTAATGTAACTGCAAAATACAGAGAAATTATTTAAGAGGGTTTACCAAAGAAATTGCCAACAGAAACACCTGAAAACTGAAATGGAAAACCACTAAATATAGAAAGAGTATAATTAGAAACACATGGGTTGCATTGAAAGATAAAGTTTCAGAAGAGAAATGGGATGCAGATTTCTTTTTTGCGTTGGATGATAAAAAAGAGACTGTATATATATAGAAAAGAGCAGAGCTTTTTAAAAAATTAAGTCAAATTAGGTACCTTGTTTAGTGAAAACTGAAAGCAACATGGTGATCACAGGAAGAAACAGGTGTCATGACATAACTGGTGATGATGCATATACTAATTGTGTATTGTAATGGAAGAGATTGAATTGCATTGAATTAGAGAAGAGAAAAACAGAAGATTGTTTTTTCATTTTTCTTTGATGTGAAGAGACATATGTATGGGTGGGGGTTGGTTACTGTCTTTGGTACCAAAACGTCACCAATTAACTAATCTTTTTTTTTTTTTTTAGCTCTAAGAGAGAGTGGGGCTTTTGGTTGGTAATGTTAGGCATCCAAAACTTGTTTACTTGGTCATCTTTTTGGATTTAGGCCTTAGCAACTCCCTTCTAAAAGACTTGTTCTATGCCATTATTTTGTTATACGTAAAATCACATGCACATAAATGGACCCCTTAGGCCTTAGCTTTTCTTTTTTCTTTTTGGTCTCTCTTGCACCTTGTAGCTTGTTTCTTTTAATTATTGATTCTTTTGTATTTTCTTGTGAATTTTTCTTTATCATCTCAATATATTTCCCTTTTCTGGATCAAAAAAAAAAAAAAAAAAAGATTATTGAGATTATAAGATGGCAATGCATACATATTTTATGTCATTAACAATATCGTTGTCATTCTAGCGGAGCATATTTGAAGGTTACAAGAACTAAAAAATATTTTCAGAAGTCAGAAGCAAGAAAAAACTTTTTTTTTTTTTTCATATCTAAATATTTGCTCACAATTTAATTTCTGATTTCCGATTTAATTAAATTGAAAAGTTATTTCTTATAGTGTACCTAAGCATAATTGTCCAAGGGTTGGATTTCGACTTTGGGTGACCTATTCCTAATAATTTGCATTAATTTCGTGAAACCAAAATTCACCTTTAGGTGGAAGTTGTTAATCACTTGTAATTATGACTAGCGACTATGTTACCCTAGCTTGCCGCCTTGTGTATGTAAGATTTCGTGCCTTAATTCATACTTAATTCTAAAAAAAAACCGTGAAAGAGTACGCTAATACACGCAACAATCCGTGATCACATATAATAATTTCCTGGGCAGGGGTTAACATATCTCTTCTAGACTTTGAATTTTAATTTGGCAAACTTTTACACTTTACATGCCCAAACCATTTACATATGACTGGACCCACTTTAGTTATGAATTAGAACCATTTTTTTTTTGGCACTACTCAAAAATGGTGGGGGACTACTAAATGATAAGAATATCTACCCTATAATTATAAGGGGTGTCCTAAAGTGTGGAAATGACTAACCTACCCTTAACATATATATATATATATAACCATCTCCTCCCATCACCACCGACCACCTCAAACCACCACCACCACCACCGCCACCGCCACCGCCACCGCCATATATAGCTTAATTTAAATCATTAACAAAACAAAATCAAAATCAAAATTATAACAATCCCATTACTTGTCATTCGTTTTTGGTTGAAAAAATGAGAAGTAATCATCAAAATGAGTTGAAAATGGAAGTTGCAGAGAGAAGTTCGGCTAGGAATTATGTGAAAAACTTTGTCGAACTCAACTTTAATAGAGGTTTTTCTTTTTTTCAGAGAAAAGTTCGGTTTCCTCGCAAAAAAAAAATGTCTCAGCCGAACTTTTAGTTCGGTTTTGTCGCAAAAAAGTTCGGTTTCGTCGCAAAAAGTTCGGTTACGTCGCAAAAGTTCGATTACGTCGCAAAAAGTTCGCTTACGTCACAAAAAGTTCGCTTACGTCGCAAAAAGTTCGGTTACGCCGCAATTTTTTTCTCCTAACCGAACTTTACTCTGAAAAACCTATATATTGAGTTTGGTTACGTCGCAATTTTTTTCATAGCCGAACTCCTAGTTCGGTTACGTCGCAATTTTCTTCTCCTAACCGAACTTTTCTCTGAAAGAAAAAACTCCATTAAAGCTGAGTTCGACTACCTGTGTTTTCAGAAACATTAGCCGAACTACACTTGCAGATGAGTTCGGCTACATGTTCTTCAGATGTCGTAGCCGAACTTTGTTAACCAAACAGAAATCAATTTGTAAATTGTTCATTTTTAGGAATGTTTTGGCCAATTCAAGCACCATTAACTAAATTTAAAGTATCCGTGAGTACCCAAAATATCATACTCTTGTTGTGGCTCTTAAAGAAAAAGATCTAACTTTTTTTCTTCCAAAACCCTCATCTTCATTATCATCTTCATCTTCATCTTCATCTTCTTCTTCTCCCTCTCAATAATTGTTCTTTTGAAAAAAATCATCTTATTAATTTAATCTCACTAATCATTAATTAACTCACTAATCATTACATTAACTTATTTAATTACCAAGGGCAAGTTTGGTATTACAAAAGAAATAGATAAGGGGTGACTCAAAATTACTTCAAATATCCACCCAAAAAATGAAGAGTAGTCCCCCTCCATTTTTGAGTAGTGCCCAAAAAATCATTCATGAATTAGGTAGACCACCTCTTGGAATTAGTCATTTGGCATATCCCCACAGGCCCACATCAACAACTTCCGTTGATCAGCAAAATGCAAAGCTCGTAGAAAAAGAAGCTCATAAGAAACAAGCCGAGAGATGCATAACTAAAAGAGAAGAAAGCCCCACCCCAGTGACAGAGACAAGATCACGAAATGACTGATGCCCAGGAGGCCCTATCAGAAGCAAAAGGATGAAACGAATAAAAGAAAAGGACTCAAGAAAGTTGTAAAGAAATGCTCCCTCTTCGATTTAGATTGATTATGGTAAGCGGACGCTCATGGTCCATCTTGTGAGAATTAATTCACTACGAATAGTAACAGAGATTGTCAGCAAGACAAAACTCTCCATTGATTCCTTTCCATGTCACTGTAGTATAGAGGTAAAGCCGTTGAGTGATAATATCATCCGTCTAAGTTCAAAAATCGTTGGCATTGGATTCTTCATCGATAAAAAAAAAATGGGAAAAAAATTTCTCTCAATTATAAGATAAAACTGTCTCAGCATCGTATCTTCATTGGATTATGGACCATTTTGGCTATAGGCGGATTCGGAGGACCAGGAATGCCTAGTTTAGTTCCTAAACTGGTCTTTTTAAAATGTAGTAAAACAAAGTGTGTTTGATGTCAAAATACAGTTGGAGTTGCTTCATATCAAAGTCACTTGGTCGTTATAGTAAACAACAAAAATCAAAATTAGGACACTAGTTAGGTAAACAAGATATGGATATTGTCCATAAAATTTGGGATCTCTAGGACGCTTTGCATTGAACCATTGATTAATTAGGGATGGCTTGTTTAACTACATGGATTAAATGACCCCTACGGCCTACATCAATTAAGTGACCTCTAAGAAGAGATCATGTATGAGATGCGACAATGGGTTGGTTACAAGGTATTAAGGTTGTCCGTTAATCTTCATGAGACATCTAGTCAGTGGAAAAGGAATCTCATTGCCAAAAATCATTTCTGAAATTAATTTTTTTTCGTCTAATACATTTTGATTATTCATGGGTAACAAGCTTTTCTGTTCAAATTTGTTTAAGAAGAAGATAGGGAAAGAATTCTAGATATGGGTATAATTTTTATTAGATTTTTTTTTTCTTATCAACCCTGGTCCATTTCTCTATAGCAAAGCATCGGATCCATCACTTCAGTTCTTATCTGGATGAATCCTAGGCAAGTTCCTCTGCGTCTATGGAACAAATTTGGATTATCTAGAATTGCAAGTATTGTTGGCAAGCCAATTATGACAGATACGCCTACAGCCTTCAAGACTAGGATGTCTTATGCAAGGGTTTGTGTTGAAGTTACAGCTGATTGTTGTTTCCATACTGAATTACCAATTCAAATTGATGATGTGTCAAGTTAGTAGTGAAAGAAAAATACCCTTTGAGACCCTCCTCTTGCTCTCACTGTAAGAGCTTTGGCCATTCAAATGCACGGTGTGGTTCAAACTCTACACCAAAGGTCTCTACTATTTGGGTCCCTAAGTCCAAGAGCAACAATTTAAATCCAGCTAAAGAAAGGGCAAATGTGAATGGGTCAGTGGAACTAAACGGGAGCATTGAAGTTGGTTTGGTTTCTACTCCTTTGAATGAGAGCCTGATTTTGCAAGGAGAAAAGGTGTTGGAAACTGATACTGATAAGAATGAAGAAGAAGAAGAAGAAGAACCTAAATATATTTGAAGGATATTTTTTCGGAAAATAAAGAGGAGGCTAATCGATTTGGGACTAGTGGTCATGAGGTAGGGATTTCTCAACCGGATCTTGAAGAAGAAAAGATTCTTGGTGTGTGGGTTTATATAAAAGAAAGAAAGGTGCCGGAGAAAAGAAAAAGAAAAGCCTACTCTTGAAAGTAGTCAACTGGCTCTGGAAAGTGCAAGCACCTCATCTACTGATCCCGTTATTCCCCTAGGTTTTGAAACGTATAACAGGTTTCATGGATTCAAAGAAGAATAAATGGAGGTAAGTACTTCCCAAATAGTCTCGGATGACTCAAAGATAAGCATCGCAAAACCGTCATCGTCCAAGTGAATTATAGGAATTGGTATGAAATTGAGTATAAAATCGAAAGGTACAGGTTTGTTCCCAAATGGTACTCAGTCTAGTCTAAAGAATAAAACGGTCTATAAATCTAAAGTTCCTAACAAAGTCTCGGCAGATAAACTAGTAGAGTTTGGTTCTTCACGGGGCTTAGAATTTCCACCTCTAAAGACTAGTCATGAAGAAATGTTTAGAGATCTCGCAAAAAATCACGATGATCTAATCATTGAAAATGTTGACGGGTATGCTAATTGATAATTCAACAGTAGTCTTTTTTGTGTGTGCAACTTTACTTTAGCTTTAAATTTTGTTTTGTTGCTTTTTTTGCGAGCTTTCTGCTCTTTGTCAGTTGTATCCGCCTGCACATGGCTTGTATGATTTGTAATCTATTCTCTTTGAATGATAGAAAAAAATACATTTTGATATCTTTTACCGTGGATACTGGATAGTCATTAGTTATTTTACTTCTCTTTTACCTCCTAAACATTTAAATGGAGTTGCATTCTTCGACCTTCTATTATGATTTTCTTTTTCCAATATAATAGTTTTCTTATTTGGCAGTTGTTATTGACTTTGGTGATTTTTCTTTAGGAAGAGCTCCATGCTTCTTAAATATTGTTTGATTAAGTGTTTATGCTTGGTTAGTCAATTTTTGCTTACACAAATCTCAATTCGATTAATTTGATTGTTGGAGTAGTTATTTTGGATATCAAATTAAGAAAAATCGAATTATCGTCAAGTTCATTCTAAAGAAATGACAATGGAAAAGGCAAAGATTCTTATTACAAAGGATAGCAAGAATAGCGAGTACACTACCTTATACACAAGTCTACAACAGTTAAAGTTTACAAGAGGTTAACAACCGACTACTAAGTGTAAGGGCCATATCAGACAGGTAATAAATGTTTGTTATAGAAAACTGTTAGAATAGATAATACTAAATACGCACACAGAAAAGCTAAAGACAACCACAAGGGCACCTGCATATCCCCTACAAGTAGAGCAGGCGAAAAACTCTTTAACTTGTTACGCAAAATATCAAACCTTGCAACACTCAATCCCTTAGTGAAGATATTTGGAACCAAAGCATTAGTAGATACATGGAAATCTTGCAACACTTTGGATTGAAAAAGTTCTCCTATAAAGTGAAAATCAACGACCAATTGTTTCATCTTACTATGAAGATTTGGATTGGATGCTACTGAAATTTAACTTGTCACAACCAATAGTAGGAGGTGCAAACTAAAATACATGAAGATCCTTTAGAAATTAACACACCCATAGAACTTCGCTACAATATGAGCCAGAGATCTGTGTTCTGTCTCAGTTGAGCTCCTAGCGATTGTTGATTGTTTCTTAGTGGACCAAGAAATTGGACTAGAGCACACAAAAAAAAAACACAATATCCATTGGTAGATTTCTTATCATCTGGATTACCATCCCAATCAGAATGAGAAAAAGTTAAATAAAGTTGTCAAATATTTGTTTAAGACGATTTCATAGTCAATGATGGATTTCAAATATCTTAGAATTCTCTTTGCTGCGAACACCTGTGGGATTACTCATATGTTGACACACTTGATTAACATCATAACAAATCTATGGTATAGTCCATATCAAGGTAGTCAATATCGGTTGCACCGACCGATATAATCGGCTTTTATTATGTATCGGAAAAAACCATCTAAAATATCAATGATACAAGGATTGAATGATAGAAATGCTAATATCGGCTGGTACAAACCGATATAGCGGGTTCACCGATACACTAAGAATACCGGTAAAGCCAATTTGGTAGAATAAATTATTTAATTAGATTTGAAAATTTGTAACCATAACCCTTCCTCCTAGTCATCTTCTTCCTTTGCACCCATGAAAACTCAATCTGATTCATTAAAAAAAATTCTAACTATTTCATTTTTCTTAATGAGTTTCTTATCTTTGTGGGAAGATTATGTGTTTTGTACTCAACAATATCCTTCGCCTAGTTGTCCTGCATATGCATGAAAACCTTGCTAACCTTAAATCATATGGGTCTGTATCAACGGATAGGTTAGATTTTGAGTGCAGCAAGTAATTTGCAACAGCAAGCTGATTCCAGTGTGGATTGAAATTAGCTGAGGCGATGATGAAAATTAAGGGGGGAATTACTGGGAATTGATAGTGGAATGAGACTGAATTTTTAATGTGAATTCTTTTGATCTTGAGAATTAATGCATCATATGGCATTGAATTTTTAGATTGAAATATTTATAAATATTTAAAATTCTAGTCTCAATGATGTATCACTAATAAAAACTGATATAATCTTTTGTATAGGTGTATCGGACCCGGCTGATACGGTACCGACACACGATATTAACTATTTTGGTCCAAATAATGTATTGTAGACCACTCACATGAGATTTGTATTTAATAGCATCTGGCAGGGGTTCACCATCAGTTTGATCATCTTAGTATCAGCAATGGCTGGAGTGGAATATGGCTTAACATTATACATATTAGTTATCTTCAAGAGATCCATAATATACTTGGTTTAAGAAGGACGCATAGCAAAGTCGTTTCTTTTGATTTCAAGAACCAAGAAGTAATGAATAGAACCTAAGTCTTTGAAAAAAAAAGGATAAATCAAGTTGAGATATTACCTTGTTACAGAAATCAATAGAAAACCTTGTAGTCAAAAAACACAAGAGTGTTGCAGAGAATTAAATGTACAAAGAAGTATCGGCATGGGAAGACTGAAAATCAATATCAAATAGAGAGTCCATAAGTTTATCATACCATGCTCTTGGAGCCTGCTTTAATCCATGTGTAGATTTATAAAGCTTGCACACAGAGTGAGGTTTATCCATGTATTCAAAACCAGGTGGTTGAGTCATATAAACATCCTCATGAAGATTACCATGGATATAGGCATTACTAATGTCAAGCTGTTTAACCATTAAATCATTATGAACTGAAAGTGATAGGATAAGTCTTATTGTTATAGGTTTTGCAACATGACTGAAAGTTTCTACATAATCAAGACCTTCTAATTGATGATATCCTTTAGAAAAAAGCTTACACATGTATCTCTCGATACTCCTATCAGAATTATGTTTGATATGAATTACCCATTTACACCCAACAAGTTGTGAGCTATAGAAGGGTCAACTAGACGTCATGTTCCAGCAGATTTTAGAGAAGTATGTCCTTGAACCATAGAGCCAAGCCACTTAAAAATTTAGGAGTTCCACCTAATTTGCAAGACATTATGTGCTTGCTTATAAGAAGTAGGTATTGATTCAGAAATCCTGGATAATAAGGCAATAGATTAAGGATATCTGGTTTCCTTAATCTTGAAAATTCCACTTTTACCCATGGTCTACATTGAGTAAGATAAAGTACAAGGCTGCGGGAGAGAGGTGGATGTAGTAACAACATTTAGAGATATAATGATAGCACCAGAAGAAGCGGTGGAGAAGTAGAAGCTGAAGGTGTTGTTGAAGTAGAAGCAAGTACTGAAGTAGTTGTTGAAGTAGAAGTGCTAGGAGTAATTGGTAGAGAAGTAGCCTGAATAGTTGGTGAAGAGAATTTATCCTGATGAAGTAAAGATTGCTGAGAATCACACTTAGAGATCGGAAATAACTTACAAGCAAGGGCTGGAAAACGTGGTTCATCAAATATGACATGTCTTGAAATAAAGACTCTTCTAGAATAATGATCATAAGTTATGTACCCTTTTTGAGAAACAACATAACCAAGAAAAATGCACAACTTACTTTTAGGCTCCAACTTAGAATGAGTGTGAGGTTTGAGCCATGGATAACAGACACTCTAATACCCGACATTTTTAGTCACCATTTCGGGTCGGATTTTACCCAAGCTAACTTAGGTTATTATTTTCTTTGCCTTAGCCTAGCTGAGTTGCTTGAACTAGGACAACTACAAGTTTGGAGAAGAATATAGTCACCTAGTTAATTTTAATATTTTAATAAAACTGAGAGAAAATGAAAAGACACTTAGAAAAAATAAAATAAAAATAAATAAATAAATATGTTTATGTGTATTTATGTTAACATTGATATATAAGTTTGGTGACAAATAAAGAGAAATAATTTTAGAGATTAGAAAACTAAAATCTAGAGAAATGGAGCTAGAGTTTTTAGAGAAGAAGACTAACGAGAATCAAGAGGAGTTTGTATCTAAAAAAAAGGTAGAATGCTAAATCCCCATTCTCTTTGTGTTTTGTTATACTTGATTTTAATTTAGTTGAATCTTCTATCATTAGGTTTATGAAATTTATCTGTTTAATTATATGCATCCGATTGATGATCAGCCTTTGATTATTAGACATTAACATAATGAGGTATCACTAGTTAGAATTTGAGAATAATCTACCGTAAATTCATCGTTAAATGTTTGTGTTAATAAAGATAATGATATCCCAAATAGGAACCAAACCACCAATTCAATTGGTTTCTTTCAACTACGAAACAAGTTTCGTATGTCTACTTTCTTAAAATCATGTAACCAAATATAGTTTTCTAGGAATGAAATTAATCTTAAGTTCATTACACAATCTTGTAACAAGTTACAAAAATAGTCTCTATGTCGCAATTACAAAGTTCAAAATATAAACATTATACTTCGTAATCCAATATACATAAATTATGAAACAACTTGTATATTCTTCCTGTACACTTTGATCATAATAATATGATCAAGTCTCTAATACTAGAGTTTCAATCTAAACGACTTAAAAGTAACGTAGATAGAATTGGAAACAAGTCAAGTCTTGAATTACTAACCTCATTTAGAAAGATGATGTATTCGTTGATATAGATACGTCTTTAGATTCATCAGGTCTTGAGAGTAATACTTGTATGTCTCAACATTTCTAAACTTCATAGTCTAACCTAACGAAGTTGACTCTAGTAAGCAAATTTGAGTTTTCAAACTAAAATATGACAACCAACCTTGATATACCAACGCTTGGCGGGTTCAACTGAGCAATTCTCTAACAGAATGATTACCCATATTTCTAAACCTGAATATGGTTTTCTGCTTTTAGGGAACGGATAATCATTATCTGCTTTTATTGGTCAACCATAAACGACCCAGATAATAATAATCGTCCTTATTTTAATTTATCATGTTTAAAATCGTTCATAACCGAGTTCTTCCATTGCGTGCTTACAGTCACTCGTAACTTACTAGTTGTTTAACTTATTACTTGTTTTTGATATGATCTGATACTGAAAGCATATAATCCTAATATGAACCTCTAGGTTGCACGAACACCCACAAAAAGTTATCATAATTGTACCGGACATACGATCGGACACGACACGCGTCTGACACTTCCCGACATGCCATATTCTGTGTCTTATAAAAGTCTACATTGGACACTTTGATGACACTAATTGGTTAGTTTTGGACACGCTAGAAATGTTTGATATGGATTGAAAAATCAAAGTAACTTAAATGTGATGTTAATTTATTCTCCTTTAGTCAAATCCAAGCATTAGTCGTGAAAGACTTTATCATTCTATCGTAATAATTTTGTCTAATTAGTAGTAAATTTTTTTTTAACTAAGATCAGCCATTTTATTGGGTAGATTAGTGTAAAACCTCATTTTAATGGTGTGTATAGTACATAAATAGAGTTTCCCTGTAACATGAAACTAGAGACAAGTAAACAAACTTTACTTTGTATGTTGTATTTTAAGTAAATACTGAATTGAATGAAAAAATGATAGAAATTGAACAAGTCAAGTTTAACGTTACTAACCTCGAACTAAAGGATGATGTCTTCGTTGATGCCGATACCTCTTCAAGTTCTTCATGAGTAATAAGAGTAACTTTTAATAGTTCTATGTTTCTAATCTAACCTAACAAAGTTGACTCTAGTAATCAAATTAAGTGACTTCGAGTGTTGGAACTAAACTTTGAAAAGACGAGGGTACCCAAATACACCACAATCTTTTAGTTTTCAACCTATAAGTCCTCTTACCGAAAGTGATCATCTATGGACATAGTCAAGACGATACAACAAATCGGTATTCACACTTTGTGTGATTGTATATGGATACGAGATCGAGATAATACGACTACCAAAGTGTCATACTTGATAATAGGTTCGGACTTAACCAAACTCTATAGGATCACTATCAAGTATATCGGAGTTAACGTTTGTGTAATTTACTTTGAATTATATAAACAAATATAATTGCGGAAAACAAAAGTAAATCACACAGCAAGATTTTGTTAACGAGGAAAACTGCAAATGCATAAAACCCCCGGGACCTAGTCGAGAATTGGATACTCTCAAAATTAAGTCGTCATACAAAATCTGTTAGAGCATAGCTCGGTTGAACCCACCAAGCGTTGGTATGTCAAGTTTGGTTGTCCTATTTGAGTGAATCAAAACTCATTTAAAGATTCGCTTGATTATTTACTAGAGTCAACTTCGTATAGGTTAGCTAGAAAGTTACTAGGATATGAGACTTACAAGTATTACGTGAAGACTTGAAGAATGTGAAGAAGTAAAGAGCTACAACGACGACATCATCCTTCCACTTGAGGTTAGTAATATTTGACTTGAATTGTTTCATTCCTAACGTATCTTTCAAGTCATGCATATTGAAAACATAACTGCGAAGCTGTGAATGATTATACTCTAGTTAGACATAGTATAAAGGAATTACAATACGAAGTATAACGTCTATCTTTTGAACTTCGTATATAAGACATCGACATAATCGTATGAATGCTATTGTGATTACGTATGGGTATGGGTGAAGATTTCGTCCTAGGAAACAATGTTTTACATTCGTTTAAAGGAAGTACATTCATAAACTTGTTTTCTGAATCGAAAGGGAAATCGCTAGGCTTATTGGTATTGATATTCATTGAAAATCTTTGGATTACCAATATGTGTGTTTAGTATAAACGTTCATAACTTGTTTATGTATCTTGGTAAAACTATTTACAATGCCTGACTTTTGTATTGGTATGACTTTTATTAGTGAAACCGATTTTAAGTAATCACCCGAGATGGCATGATCGATTTATTGTAATTGGTATGACCAACTCTTGACATTGGGGAACCGATCCTAGTAAGAGGTGCAACCGATCACAAGATGGAATCGATCCTTGTAAGAGGTGCAACAAGTTTTTAGTAATTGGGGAACTGATCCTATGACTTGTGCAACCGAATACAAGTTTATACCATAAATATGTGGTAACCGATCCTAGTACCTAGTCAACCAACTTTTGGTAACTAGCGTGACTAATCTTAGTACCCACGTGGAGGTAGAACCGTGAAACCCATGATTGGTGATTTGATAGGATAATCAATCACATAGTTCTTGGAAGTCAGATGAACCAATTCTAAACT
>JAJJMB010002020.1:16582984-16651603 GCA_023531105.1 Papaver atlanticum | reverse complement strand
AGATGAACCAATTCTAAACTTGTTTGGAAGTGTGGCAAATCGGTTCCTAGATTGGAAATATGAAAAAGGATTTACAAAGTAAAGATGTCGACATACTTTGAACATGTGCAGTAACTCTTATCTTTTATTGTTCAAAAATATTCCTTAATAGCTAAAGGAGAATCCCGGATCGAAATAAATTGAGAATCTTTTAATTAAGGTTTTTAGTTTTTATATGCTTTTAATTTCCAGCAATTAAATGCATATCTTTAGAAAATAAAAATTAGTAATGTGCATTTACTAATTGGAGATTTTCTACTGAGATTTCGGTCAATATTTGGACAGAGCATTTCCAAGAATTATGAAAACCGATTTTGGCGTTTATTGCATATCTTTGAGAATATTCGGTTTTGGAAATTCCTTGGTGTCCAAACTTCCTTGGACTATAAATATTGAAGTTTGCATTTCAAGCAAACTAATCCTCAGAGCCAACAAAACTATCTAGCTGTGTTGTTACTGGTGGAGCCGTCTATTCAGAGAGGAAAGTACCCTAATTAGGCGAAATCTCTTACGACCGCTTGTTTTAAAGACTTCTTTGGGATTGGGAAGATCTACGAGTACCGTTGGTGGGAAACTAGATAATTCCATTTTATTATTAGTTTTCGATTGATTTGATTGACTAAAGGTTGTTGAACTTTGATTTCACCTAGTTTGTTTATGCTTGAGAATCTTCTCTTCTGATATAAGATTCACTCAAACTAGATCGAAGTATCGACGGGGATCTTTAGAACTGTTTGTAGATCTAAAGACATCTTGTGATTATCCATTTTTAACAGACTCCATTCTGTGTGATATTGATCACAAGAGATTCAAGTTGTTTGTGTGCAGGTGTTTATTGAAGATCTAAGAAGATTTGAAGACAAAGAAGATTTTTTATTTGAGTTCATAATATTTGGTGTGCACAAAACTTGATCGACTGGGGATCCAACTATAATCGGTTTATCTTTGTGATAACCTTGATTGATTAGTTGAGTAGATCGGCATCAATACAATTCTTTGTGATTCAAAGTATTGATTGCATGGTATAAAAACAATTACTTTGGTAGTTGTTGAAGAGATAGATCTAAGAACCTGACAAAGGAGTTTATTGGGATAAACGGAAGAGCCTTTTGTCAAACTCATATCACTGTGTTTGAAAAGAGTTGTTACCGAATAGATTTGTTGTTCCTTTACTGTTTGGAATACGAACCAAAGGAATTGTTCCAAGTGCGTGACTTATTACAAGTTGGAGGCGCATGGATACTGAGGGAACTAGGTTAACTATATAGGTTTAGTTGCTTGGTCTTAACTATACGAAGTTAGTTTAGATTTTATATAGCGGCTTTATTCTGAGAGTATTCAATTCTGGACTAGGTCCCGGGGTTTTTATGCATTTGCGGTTTCCTCGTTAACAAAATCTTGCTGTGTCTTTTACTTTTCTATTTCCGCAATTATAATTGTTTTATTATAATTTGAAGTAAAATACACAAACGTTAATTCCTATTTACTTGATAGCAATCCTATTGTGTTTGGTTAAGTCCGAACCTATTATCAAGTAAACATACTTCGTTGTTGTATTGTCTCGATCTTGTATCCATAGTCAATCACGCAAGTTATCTTGTTGTCGTATTGTCTCGATCTAGTATCCATAGATGACCAAACGAAGTGTGAACCGATTAGTTGTATTGTCTCGACTCAGTCCATAAACAATCACTTTCGGAGATAGGACTTATAGGTGGAAAAGTTTTAGATTGAGGTATATTTGGGTACCCTCGTCTTTTCAAAATCTTCACCAACTTCGTATAGTTGAGACCAAGCTACCACCCCTAGTTCACTTAGTTTCCTCAGTATCCCTACGCTTCCGACTTCGAAGGACACGCACTGGTACAATTCCTTTTGATCGTATTCCAAACAGTAATGGAACAACAAATATGTTTGATAACAACTCTTTCGATTCTTTCAAGATAAAGATATCTCAAGTCATACGCAAAGTCTCTTCCGTTTAATCTAATAAATTCTTTTGCCTGGTTAGATCAGTCTATCCAATAACTACCAAAGTAGTTAAGTCTAGATTCGCAATCAATCGATATAGATTCCAACAAGGAACTATAAAGTGGTGCCGATCTTACGCAACTAATTAATCGCAAAAATCTGATTCTAGTTGGATCCCAGCCG
Organism: Papaver atlanticum; assembly: GCA_023531105.1. NCBI lineage: Eukaryota > Viridiplantae > Streptophyta > Magnoliopsida > Ranunculales > Papaveraceae > Papaver > Papaver atlanticum. The sequence continues at coordinate 16,649,410 of JAJJMB010002020.1, read as the reverse complement.
ATCAAGGTTTGTGCACACATAAAGATATGAGAACTAATAATAAATCTTCTTCGTCTTCAAATCTTTTTTAATATTCAATAAACACCAGCACAACACCACTTGAATCTCTTGTGATCAATCACACACAGAATGGAGTCTGTTAACAATGGATTATCACAAGATGTCTTTAGATCTACAAACAGTTCTAAATATCCCATCGATACTTCGATCTAGTTTGAGTGAATCTTATATCAGAAGAGAAGATTCTCAAGAATATACAAACAAAGTGCAATCAAAGTTTCTACAACCGTTAGTCAATCAAATCAATCGAAAACTAATAACACTGCAATTATCTAGTTTCCCACCAACGGTACTCGTAGAGCTTCTTGATCCCACATAAGTCTTTAAAAGAGTCGTCGTAAGAGATTTCACCTAATTAAGATACTTTCCTCTCCGAATAGACGGCTCCACCAGAAACAACAAGAATGAAGTTTGCCTGGCTCTTAGGATAGTTTGCTAAAAATGCAAAATTAGGTATTTATAGACCAAGGATGTTTGGACACCAAGGAATTTCCAAAACCGAAAATATTCTCAAGATATTCAACGAATAGCAAAATTCGGTTTTCCTAATTACAATAAATGCTTGTCCAAAATTTCCGAAATCTCTCAATAAAAAATCTCGAATTAGTAAATGCACATTACTAATTTTTATTCTCTAGAGATATGCATTTAATTTCTGGTAATTAAAGCATATAAAACCAAAAACCTTAATTAAAAGATTCTCAATTTATTTCGGCACAGGATCTCCTTGAGTACTAAGGAATATCTTTGAACAATAAATAATAAGAGTTATTGTACGTGTTCAAAGTATGTTGACATCTCTTCATTGTAAATCCTTATTCATATTTATATGGATTTACATTCTTGGAATCGGTTATACCACACTTCCAAACAAGTTTAGAATCGGTTCACCTGTATTCCAAGATAACTATGCGATTAATCAAATATCAAATCACATACATGGGTTCAATCGGTTTTACCAATTACTCTATATATTTCTCCCACTTTTTTTCACAAAATGAAAAAGGTTCGAGCAAATAAAGGACAAACCGAAAGGATCTTACAAATCTAAAAGACTTGTAAACAACCTATAACTTATAAGAGTTAAGAACGAAAGTTTCACATACCATTTTAGATAACCAATATTAAAACCGATACTACAAAGTAATTTAGTTTCAATATGTTATCAAGGAAACAATTGCCCGAAGCATTTTTCCCTAATAGTTCAACAATTCGATGAAGAAACTCAATTCCCTTGTTGAACCGATTGCATATGCACAATCGCTTATTTCGATAAGACCAAAATAAAGATCATAATTAACTTTATTTCTCTCATCAGGCTCTAATTATTCAGAAAATAACTTAGGCCTTTCCCTTTAGACAAGACAAACACTAAGTTAGTTAACTAGTTTTTATTGTCAAGGCATTCAATTAGACTTGAATAACCGAATCCTCCAATTTGATAAGTCTAACTAAGATCAAAATTAACTTAGTTTCTCTTATCCGGAATCAAATGGACTAAACAAATAATCTCGTATTTTGTTAAGCCACAAACAATACATACAAACCAAAATAAATTGACTTGCATTATTATTTTCTTAACCGGAAGCAATTGAAACAAACATACACATTATAGCACCGCAATTGCACTGAATTTCATTAAGCAAAAATACTTGATACCTAACAATAAAGAAGATATCAAACAATAAGCCAAATAAATTGACACAGTTTTTCTTAACCGGAAACAATTGAATCACACAAACAATCCATCCACAACATAATGGAACAGATCAATTGTACCGAAAGGCATTATCAAACAATCCATTCGCAGCCACTTTCCCCAGAAAGATAAATCATTAAGCGCAAGTTCAAATAAGAACTCTCCCCCAATGTGTTGTCATCCACTTGCAAGAACAAAAGAACAACAACAAAAGCAACCCTTTACCAGAGAAAGGTTGAATCGGTTTTAACTAATTCGTGCCAATAGCAAATGTTGAAAACCCGAAACACATATGTTATGCTAAACACAACTCATGTAAACATAAATTCATTCAACATATTGTGACTTTTCACATATGAGTTTCAATCGGAACACCTTATGATCCTTTGATAAAGCCTACCAACTTGGGCTAGAACTTAATCTCGCTAAATCAAAAAGTCACACAAACCATAAGGGTCACATCATATGATATCGAATATTAAGGTCAATGAAAACCGAGATCAGACATCCCATAAACCGAATACATATAGCAAAAATATAAACATTCATCCACTGGCTATATAATCGGTAATTATCACAAGAAAAATTATAAAGAAATAATTTTATTCATAAATAATTGATAGTTTTATTCAAAATAGACCTTATACAATAATTGAAGTGAATCAAAACATTGATGTCTAATATCTGGATTAAGTATTACAACATATAACTTAATCCTTAGTGGTGCTCTGATTGTTCACTGAGGTTTCTTCAGTGTTCAAACTCTTGAAGCATGTCTCAAGAGACTTGTCAGCAACCACCTTTTATTTTTCAAGCTTTTCAACTTGTTTCTTCATGTCTGCAAGATCAGCTTTTGTTTCATCAATTCTATCCTTCAGCCAATCTTGATTTCGAACCGTTATTATGAGATTGATTCTTAGTTCTTCAAAACCATGGATATAGTTAATCATACTATCAGAAGGTATCCACTTGGTTTTTGTTGGATCTTGAAGGTTGTAAGCCAACAGACATGACTCATCTTGAGATCCGATAGAACTATTAGATTCATAATCAGACATGATTTTTGATATGATCTTCTTCTTCCTTTTTGTATTGATTCCTTGACAATCCTTAACTTTTTGAGCTTCCTCCTTATTTACCTTTGTAATACTACGAGTTATTGGAGGCATGCTCGAGAATTTAAATAAAAATTAATCAGGGTTTCACAATATAAGCAAAAGAAAGTTTCTCTTAAGAAGAAACAACTTTCAGACCGAAAATACAGAGAAATTTCTGAAAATATATTAAGAATATATTTTGTTTCATGTGTCCGAAATTCTCAAGATGGAAGGTTTATTGAAATTCAAAATTTTCAAATAAAACCTAATTATGGAAGATCATGATAAACATGAATATTATTTTTAAGACAAGATGGATTCCCAACTTATCCAAGGATTGTCACAATTTTCTGATACAAACACAAAAACATGTGCTCTCGTTTTATGTGCTTCCTCATCCCAAAATTATGAGCACGATTTGGATGAGGGTACACATTCTCCATACAACTAGGTTGTATAAGAGTAAGCCTTATCGTGCTTACAACGAGTATCAGAAACATAGTTCATGTTTCTCTTTGGAAGTTTCCACCCAAAGTATTTTCTCCCAAGAAGATGATCCTTCCTTGATCTAAAGGTATGATCATGAGGAGAAACCGTACTGATGCGAGAATTTTTAGAGATAGATAGATCTCTCTTAATTTTTTCAATGAGATTTTCATAAGATTTTCTCATTCTAAGGATTTCCTTATTATTCACATCAGTTTGATCATCTGAAACAATTATTGGAAATCTTCCATGATTGTCTCTTTTGGGAGATATTGTTTCCTTCCCTTTCTTTTGGAATCGTTTTTCATGTAAACAAAGACTGTTTCGACATGAGTAAGGAGGGACCTTTTTATAGAAGTGATTATCAACTCTTTCTTCTGATTCTTTTGAGTTGATTTTATCAGTTTGGGGTATATTTTGTCTTTCTACCGAGGAATGATCTTTCAGTTTCTTAAAACAAGAAACTTCTTTTAACACTTTTACCACAGTATATTGAAGAAGTATAAGTTTCCTGTCAAGTGACTGAAAGTTGTATTCCTTAAGATCTTTTTCACGGAATCGGTTCAAAGTTTCCCTTGGACAAGATTCCGTTTGATCATCAGTAGTTGTAGAAAATGGTTCTTCATTCTCTTATGACTTGATGTAGATATGCAAACTACCATCATCATGATCTGTTTCAGACGTGATCAAACAAGTCTTGTTATCTCAATTTGTAAAAGTCGAGCAAGGACTTTTATTTTCCTCATCAGAAGAAATTATAACATAGTCATTAGTCATAGTCATATGATGAATCTCTTGTTCTTGAGTAAGAGATTTACCAAGAGCTTCTACTTTGACAATGAGATCTATATTCTCTTTGGCTAGAATATTTAGTCGAATGTCTTTTTCTTTGATCTCTTTCTTAAGAAGATTTGACTTTGTCTTTAATATTAACATCCTTGTACACAGAGCTTTTATAGGCTTTAGGAGTTGAAAAGACGATGGTACCCAAATACACCACAATCTTTAAATTATCCACCTTTAAGTCCTCTTACCGAAAGTGATTGTCCATGGACAAAGTCGAGACAATACTACAAATCGGTATTCACACTTTGTGTGATTTTCTATGGATACGAGATCGAGACAATACGACTACCAAAGTGTGATTACTTGATAATAGGTTCAGATTTAACCAAACTCTATAGGATCACTATCAAGTAAAGCGGAGTTAACATTTGTGTATTTTACTTCTAATTATAATAAACAATTATAATTGCGGAAATAGAAAAGTAAAAGACACAGCAAGATTTTGTTAACGAGGAAACCGCAATGCATAAAACCCCCGGGACCTAGTCCAGAATTAAGCCGCTATACAAAATCTAAACCAACTTCGTATAGTTGAGACCAAGCAACTAACCCTAGTTCATTTAGTTTCCTCAGTATATATCCATGCGCTTCCGACTTCGATGAGTGCACGCACTGGAAGAATTCTTTTGGATCGTATTCCAAACAGTAAATGAACAACAAATCTGTTTGGTAACAACTCTATTGATTCTTTAAGATAAGATATCTCAATTCATATGCAAAGGCTCTTCCGTTTAAGCTAATAAACTCCTTTGCCTGGTTAGATCAATCCAATCTCTATTACCTAAGTAATAAGATTCAGATTTGTAATACTCAAAATAGATCTCAAGAGAACTATTAGGCGTTACCGATCTCGCGCAACTATCAATCGAATAAATCCGATTCTAGTTGGATCCCAGCCGATCAAGGTTTGTGCAACACAAAGATATGAGAAACCAATAAAAAAACTTCTTCGTCTTCAAACCTTATTTAATCTTCAATTAAACCTGTACAACACCACTTGAATTTCTTGTGATCAATCACGCACAGAACGGAGTCTGTTAACAATGGATTATCACAAGATGTCTTTAAATCTACAAACAGTTCTGAAGACCCCGTCGATACCTCGATCTAGTTTGAGTGAATCTTATATCAGAAGAGAAGATTCTCAAGATTAAACAAACTAGGTGCAATCAAAGTTTCAACAACCGTTAGTCAATCAAATCAATCGAAAACTAATAACACTGCAATTATCTAGCTTCCCACCAATGGTACTCGTAGCGCTTCTTGATCCCACAGAAGTCTTTAAATGAGCGTTCGTAAGAGATTTCACCTAATTAGGATACTTTCCTCTCCGAATAGACGGCTCCACCAGAAACAACAAGAATGAAGTTTTCCTGGCTCTTTGGATAGTTTGCTAGAAATGCAAACTTAGGTATTTATAGACCAAGGATGTTTGGACACCAAGGAATTTCCAAAACCGAAAATATTCTCAAGATATGCAGTGAATAGAAAAATCCGGTTTTCCTAATTCCAATAAATGCTTGTCCAAAATTTCCGAAATCTCTCTATAGAAAATATCAAATTAGTAAATGCACGAGACTAATTTTTATTCTCTAGAGATATGCATTTAATTGCTGGTAATTAAAGCATATTAAACCAAAAACCTTAATTAAAAGATTCTCAATTTATTTCGGCGCAAGATCTCCTTGATTAATAAGGAATATCTTTGAACTATAAATGATAAAAGTTAGTGTGCGTGTTCAAAGTATATTGACATCTCTTCACTGTAAATCCTTATTCATATTTATATGGATTTACATTCTTGGAATCGGTTATACCACACTTCCAAACAAGTTTAGAATTGGTTCACCTGTATTCCAAGATAACTATGTGATTAATCAAATATCAAATCACATATATGGGTTCAATCTGCTCTACCAATCACTAGGATCAGTTCTACCTCAATATTGAAATACTTGTGATCGGTCACACAAGTTAACAGGACTAGTTACATCAGTTACCAGGACCGGTTACCATATTCCCATGGTATTGCTTGTGATCGGTCACACCAATTACCAGGATCGGTTACACCAATTACCAGGATAGGTTACCAATTACAAGGATCGATTACACAACACTGTGTGATCGGTCACACCAATTACTAGGATCGGTTACACCAATTACTAGGATCGGTCACACCAATTACAAATATCAATCATACCATCTCATGGTGATTACTTAGGATCAGTTACACCAATTAATAAAAACTAGTCATACCAAATCATAAGTCAGGCATTGTGATTAGTTATACCAAGATACATAATAGATTTACATCGGTTCTACCATCTCACACATATTGGTAATCCAAAGATTTGCAATGAATAGGCGTATCAATAAGCCTAATGATTTCCTTTCGATTCATAAAACAAGTTCATGAATGTACTTCCTTTAAACGAATGTAAAACATTGTTTCCTAGGATGAAATCTTCACCATAAACCATTCACATAATCATAACAGTATATACAAGATTATGTTGATGTCATATCTACGAAGTTCAAAATATAAGCGTTATACTTCGTAGTCTAATTCCCTAATACTATGATCATAAAAATATGACCATGTCACATCACTAGAGTATCATATAATATGTACAATATATACAACTTTGTAGTTATGTTTTCAATATAGCACGATTTGAAAGATACGTTAGGAATGAAACAATTCAAGTCAATATTACTAATCTCAAGAGGAAGGATGATGTCGTCATTGTAGTTCACTTCTTCTTCACATTCTTCAGGTCTTCGGAATAATACTTGTATGTCTCAATATTCTTAGACTTTCTAGTCTAACCTAAACGAAGTTGACTCTAGTATACAATCAAGCGACTTTAGATGAGTTTTGACACACTAAAATATGACAACCAAACTTGACATACCAACGCTTGGTGAGTTCAACCGAGCTATGCTCTAACAAACTTGACAATTGAACTTGGCATACCAATGTTTTGTGGGTTCAACCGAGTAATGCTCTAACACTAATTTTGGTTCAATTTAGCGTGTTTGTGTCTTAAGGACTCATATTGCATCTAGATACGATTAGTGGTTGATAATTATACTTGAATCCCTAAAGGATTTAAGTTTCTAACTCAGACAGCCACCTGACCTCGTGAATTATCAGGCATGAAATTTAGGCATGATCATCACTTCGAATATAAGAAGTTTGTGAACATTCCTTTATGTGTTCTTGGATAAATCTGGATGAATTGATGATATGACCTTTGGCTTCTTGAAAATCCCTTAATTGCACTAAACTCCATACTTGAACAGAACTATGAGATCTCGTTGAAATTTGAAATAACATATATGTGTCTACCAAAGTATCAAATTTTTGATACTCATTATACTTAATGTGCTACTTACAAATTAGCATTATTGTTATTTAATCCCTTAGAGTAGAAGGTGATCTATTTGTCATGTATGTAGACATATTAATTTATGGTCCAGAAGCACCATATAAGAATATAATACATGCTTTATCTTGTTGTTCTAACTTTTGTATTTGTAAGTTACACTATTATATTAAAGGTCAAAATTGATTTTATGATAAAAACGAGATTATACAAGAACATTTTTACGCCTGAAGCTCACTAAAAATGGTGTGCAATGGATAAGGGAACTAAGTGCGGGGTGTGCAGTGTTAGTGGTATACAAGATGCAAGACCCGGCATTCATACCTCACCATACTGTGAATAGTAATGAAGTTTTCTGGCAACCTTATATTATTTGCACCACTAACCGCTTGAGAAAGTCTTACTTCAGGCGGACTGAATTCGTATATTTTTTCGCTGGACTTAAACTCGATGTACATTTTTTTACCCATCCCAAGAATTTTGGCCAGTAAGATTTACGATGCCAAGGTTTTAACGAGATGGCATATGTGTGTCCAACACTGCTGGCGACATCCGACGTACGTTTTTTTTGGTCGGGTTTTTTCCCTCGTGGTTTTCTCTTGACGAGGTTTTTAATGAGGCACCATGAGCATTGACGTCGACGTTGTTATAATATATGGGCGTTCAACTTTTTTCCAAGTAGTTTTCCTGACGGAGTTTTGACGAATAAACAATACGTGGTGGTGATCAATTTTATCCGTAACTCAACTTTTGTCTAAAGGGATTTTCCTGATGCAGTTTTAATAACGGGGAAAATTCGGTTAATCTATTGACCAAGATATAACCAACGAAGCTTATCCGAAAACTGGTTTGTGGAATCAGAAACTGAAAAATCAACATATGTTTTTTTGTAAGAGGTAATGTATTGTACTTTTTTTTCCCTTCATCAAAGTTTTATCCCACGAGATTTTCTTTGTCAAGATTTTTAACGAGGCAACATATGCGTGTCCAACAACGTATTAATGCTTTGTTATTGTGCTCTTTTTCGTTCTACCAATTTTTAACTAACCAATTTTTTCTGAGTAAGGTTCTAACGAGATAGCAATATTTAGAGTGGTAGATTAAATTATCCAAGAGAGTGTTGTAGGGAGAAAATTTTAGCTTTGTGGCTCACCCACCTTTGTTAAAACCTATGTAATAAGGTTAATCCAATAGATTCAATCATTATCATTTCACTGACTAATCAAAAATGTTGTAACTTTAGTGATTATCGTATCGTTCGATGCATTAATGTCGTGGACTTGACAACATATGATTTAAGGAATCAAATATTAACAATAAAAGCACATTTCTTTTCTCGCATCGAAATAATAAGATGGATATATATTGAAATTAAAAGTTAACATGATCTTGAACAAAGAAAAACATTTATTGAAATATAACTGTTTTTTCTTTTTTTGCATAATCAAAAATTAATGTAGCCCCGATATGTCCCCAAGATCAGATTACCCCATAATATAATTACATAACTAATCTAAGAGGAAGAATATCCGATACTCATATTCATTTTCATCTTTGATTCAATCAATTTATGTGTAAGTGATAAGCTTCAATCATCATCATATCATAACCATCATCTTTAACCACATTATCTATCAGCCATTTTTAGCATTGGGTTTCTCTCAAAACTGATGTTAATGGAGGAATGGTTTCCGACAAGGAAGCTCAATTTTTTTTTTGATGGTATTTCTTAAAACAATTAATGTGTGGGGAAGATAACTTTTATTTTATTTTATTTTATTTTATTAGATAAGGGACCCATTTCTAGTATCAAGATTTTTCTAGGAAAAATATACTGAATTTGATCCAACCGTATATGATAAAATCCAACGGCAAATATGTTGCTTGCTTACCTTGACGTCCGCGGGACAGCACTGCTAAAATACTTAAAGAGAATTTTCTACTTGTTTTTTTAGAGAAAAAATGCTGCAATTGATGGTTTGAACAAATCTTTAGGAATTTCGAATTGTTTAACCTTCTCCATGTAAGTAGATATCTAAATGGTTCAACAGATAAACTAGTCAAATATGCTAAAGTTAAGCATGTTACTTAAGCAAATGAGTATATGCAAGATGCAGCACAACGTGATTAGATAAAAAATGCTATGTGTACATTGTATTTCCGCCCTAAGCTTCCCCCTATTCCGTATGATCAATCACCCATTCACGAGTCATGATATTCCGCTAGGACCCACCGCTTCTTATATGTAGGATTTAGATGATTTCCACATTATGGTTCAAGTAGGATTTAAATGCACATGATGGTGTAAGATCTTGGTGTATACCTAACAAAGTCGGGATTAAATCTTGAATTTGCTGTCCGTTGTGGTGTGTTAAGCAATATGCAAGGAGCAGAATCGAAGAACTTTTAGAAGTAGGCATAATCATATCTCACAAATATTGCTTTACTTGAAATCTACCATTATACTTATGGGGAAAATTATTGCTCAACTTCTAGAAACAAAATTGTCAGAAAGTAGAATGACAATAAAATTTGAGAATGATTTCCAGAAATGAAAACACAAACTTTTTTGTAAGGCAAACTTTTTTTGTTTCTGATCTGTAATTCAGTATTGCTTCCGAAGAAAAAAAAAGCCATTCTGCTTCTGGTATCCAGGTGTTTGGACATTTTTAGCTATATTCCACTGGATCGGGTATTGCTTAACTAGAAAGCATTCATTCGAAATTGATTTTGTATTTGTCAATCTTTTGATTTTTTTAATAAAAAATATCGGAGGAACAAAAAACATAAAATAAAAAAAAATAATATAAAATAAATAAAAAAATAACGATGCAAAATTAAGAATTGTTGTTTAGGCGAGCTTGGGGATGATAATGTTGTTTTATTGAAGAGACTTAAGAACTGTCTAGCTAATCATGATGCTTGTAGTGGTCGTGGCAGTTTCCTTTTCCATAGAATAGGTGTGGTCATTTAAAGGGTGTTGGTGCCCAGCTTGTTGCTAGGTTACCAACCAAAATTTTGTATGAGTCATAATTTTATTGTTTAATTTTTTTTTTTGAAGCATGCATATAGAATAAAAGCCAACTAAATTGTTATCACACGTGAAAATGTGATTCCCATAGAGTCGCTCAAAAGAATTTGATTAAGAAATACTGGATTTGTCTGATCCCAAATTGATGTTGAGAGGTTTCCTGTTTGGTTTCCGTCAGCTGCAAAGTTTGCTAGTCCATCTGCTTCTTGGTTTCCTTCTCTATAATTATGTTGAATAGCACAACATGGGATTTGACGCATTCGATGATTGAAATATACCATGGAGCTTCCTTCGGAGTTTTAATGAAGTGCATGAGATTTTCCGAGTCCGTCTCAACTTTAGTCCGATTTCTTTCAATTGTTGTTCTGGTTGCTATCACAGTGGCCCATGTTTCCGTAGTTAGCACTGTGGTTATTCCTAGAGGTTGTGCAAGAGCCATTACCGTGTGCGCGTTCGAGTCCCTGCATATGAATCCTGCTCCCGTTATACCTGGGTGGCCTCTAGCCGCACCATCTGTATTTATTTTAAACCAGTCTGGTGTTGGGATGCTCCAACCCACTTGAATGGTTGTAGATGTTTTGGTTATGTTTGTAGTCAATCTGTGAGGAATCTCCCCCGGGAGAACTGGAGGGGAGGTCATTTTTGCCCATTCAAATTCATGTTGTTGTGCGAAAGATCTTGCCAGGATGTCTTCATGGGTGGATTGCATTTGTTTGAATACAAGCTCATTTCTGGTTGTCCATAGAGACCACATTAGGAAATAACAGGATGTGATAGAAGAGGTATGGCCTCGAGTTTGTAGTATTTGAGAAATTGTTGTTTGGTGGTTTATGGTAATTGGTTGGTGGTTACCTCGGGGTGGTTTGTTGATATGCGGTTAGAGAGGTTGGTCCAAGTGGACATAGCCACCGAACAATGGATCAGCATGTGATTGGCCATTTCAGGCTCGGAGTTGCATCGGGGGCATAAGTTGGAAGTGGAGAGATTGATGTGATGGAGCATAGATAAGGTTGGTAAACCTTCATTTATAGCTTCCACAAGAAAAACTGAATTTTTGGAGGACACGGTAAGGTCCATAAGAATTTGGTGTTTGGGAGGGGTTGTGGGAGAGGGTGTGGGAGCGAGCGGTTCTCATGTTGGACCAGACAACTTTACCCGGATGCGGTGGTGTATTTACCTGATTTAGAGTGGGGGTAATTATTCTGTTTGAGCTATTGTTAGGGGGGAGGTGGATATTTATAATATATTGGGTGGCATTGGGAGGAAGGTTGCTTAGCTGATCGTGTTTCCAGTTATGAGAGATGGGGTCAATTAATTCTGCTACATATTGGATAGGGTCGCATTGGATCGGATCAAGGTTTTGAAAGTGGGGTATCCAATTAGCTTGGATAGGAGTATCTAAACCATTTCCTATTTGGTGAAATATATGATTTTTGACAGTAGGTATAAGAGATGCCATTTGTTTCCATTGTGGGCTAGCAGTACTGGGTATTGAAATTGTACCTTGAAATATAGGTTGATGTTGGAGGTATTTATCGTTGAAGAGGCTTGAGCAAATGGAATGGGGCTGTCTTGAATGTTCCAAATTCTTTTCATGAATAAAGCTTTATTGTGATGACTACTCTTTCTGATGCCTAGCCCTCCTTACGCTATTGGCCTATTTAGCTTGTTCCATCCTAGTGGGTGAAGCTTTCGAACCGAAGACTCATGACCCCAGAAAAAATTCCTAGTGATCCGATCAATTTGTTTGTGTACATGGGTGGGGAAAAGCTGGGTTTACATGAGGTGATTTGAAGTTGGTGTGAAGGAGGTTTTATGAGCACTAGTATGCCTGCAGGGGTAAGGCATTTAATGATCCATCCTTGTGTTTTGCGTGCCAATCGTTGGAGTAGTGGTTCGAAGATGTATTTTATTATTTAATAAAGGCTACTGAAGTGGTTGGATTTTAATAAAAAATACGATTTTAAATTAATCGAGAAAAGCAAACGTCACAAAAATTGTAATGACTCGTCCCTCCAGCGATACTGTCCCCACTTAGCCACTGCGGTTATCCGGCAGTGTGGGGTTTTCAACGGGCGTCGCTGCAGTTATCTAGGAGCAACTTCCCGGGAGGTCACCCATCCCTGGATTGCTCCCGCCCGAGCACGCTTAACTGCAGAGTTTTCTGCCAACTCTGGAGCCAATTGTGCTGAAAAGGCCTCGGTGTTAGGAAAGGACAAATCATTACTTATATTCCATTCGGCCAACCACTGCCGAATATCGGGGTATTACATTACCCATGATGCTCGCTGGTAGGCTAGCACAGCAACCTGTTCAATTAGTGTGGTAGTATGTTGTTGGAGCTTAGCTTGTTAGGCTTCCAACTAGTTAATGTAATACTCTTTATCCAATAATATTTATAAATTTTTTTTATTTTTTTATGTTATTTTTTTTTTTACTTTTTTTTTTCTTTACAGAAATGTCAACCTTGAAAATCTAACGCCACAAAAACCTGCAGACATACTAGATTGGTCCTTATTCGCGTTAGGAGACCGAACAGGACCACTTACTAAATTGTGAGAGTCGATTTTGGGTCGGGTTATACCCGCCTTAGTTTGTTATTTAGGTTGTTTCCTTTGCGTTAGTCTAGCTGGGTTGTTTGGACTAGAAAAGCTACAAACTAGAGTGGAAATAGAATCACCTAATTTATTTTAAAAAGAAAATAAATTTAAGAAAAATGAAAAGACAATTAAAATAAATATAAATTGATATTAGTATTATTAAGGTTTTTATAACTAAAAACTTAGAAAAGGAATTTTACAAGTTAGAAAACAAAAGGCCAGGGAGAAGAAGAAAGATATGGAGCTAGAGAATTTTAGAGAAGAAGGATTAAAAAAATTAGAAGGAGTTTGTAGCAATTGAGAGGTAGAATGTTAAAACCCCTTTCTCCTTGTGTTTTTGTTAATACTTGATTTTAATTTCGTTTAATCTTATATCATTAGGTTTATGAAATTTACGTGTGTAGTTTTATGTACCCGATTGATGATCATCCTTTGAATATTGATAGATAACATGATTAGGTATCTATGATTTAAATTTTAGGTTAAGCCACCGTAAATTCACTGTTGAATGTTTGTTTTAGTTTGGGTGATGTTTCTGAAATTACTGGACAGATTACCTTTGCTGTGGTTTTTATGTTCTTAGGCAGTCTTAATGATGTTAAAATGATTTGAGGTCTTAACAAAAGTTGTAGATAAATATCTTATCTTTCATTTTACTTTGGAATTGATCAATTTGAGATTAATATGAATTTACTGTGAATATTTTTATAATATGATGTTATCTGCCAAGTTTTTAGAATGATTATATAAAACAAATATGTTTTGTTTGAACCATTGTTTTGGTGTGAATTTTGGAAATGTAATACATGAATGTGTTAATAATGTCCTTGTAAATTTTGAAGATGATCAGATAAAGTTATTAGCATGGAACATATAATGTAATATGGCTGCAGGTAACTTGTTTTCATAAATGCTTGAAAGAGATTCATGTTGTTAAGCCATGGTTGCTTGTGAAAATGATTTATAAAAGGAAATGAGTTCATGTTTTACCGTTATATGGAATATGTTTCATGCTAACGGCGGGTAATGATCCCCGAGAGTTAAATGGGTAATGATCCACATGGGAACTTGTGTTTCCCGACCATCGATGGCGGCTGTCCGTGCCGGTAAACGATGGGTGGATGTACGAACCAAGGTTTTCGTACCGTGAATGAAACGGGTAATGATTCCCGAGAGCAGATGGGTATGATCTCCATAGGAACTTTTGTTCCTGACCATCGATGGAGGCTGTCCGTGCCGATAAACGATAGGTGGGTGTACGAACCAAGGTTTTCGTACCGTGAACTCATGATTTCTCTGTGTATATTAATACGTGAATATATGTGTTAAATCATTGATGAATGAATTTTTGACAATTATTTTGGTATTGTAAACTCATGGTTACTTGTTGTGATGAGAATATTAATTTATGAATCATGTGTTGAAATCTAGATTATATGATTTGTTGGAAAACATAATTGGTGTTATGAATTCATGTGCAAAATCTAATTCAATGAATTGTTGAACTCAAGTGTGAACTTATATGGATGAATTGTGAATTGATGTGTTAAATCCCAAATGGATGATTAGTTGACAATAATAATTGTATTTTGAACTCATAGACTGAATTCTAGATTGGATAATTTATCGAAAAAATTGTTAGTATTGTGATTGTTGAATATATCATTGATTCGTTGAAGTTGTACTGTGTTTCTTGTTATATGTTTTTCCTTGACAAAATGATTATGTTTGCGCATCTTTAGAGAATTAGGAATGCATTCTATTGAGCTGTCATCTCACCCCAATTGACATCCTTGCAAATTTATCAGAGTTACGCAGCGGAAGTTAGGAATGAGTAGCTTAGTGATTGCGTTGTTTTCTTAAAATTGTTTGAAATGTAAATTTGAACTAAAATGTTTTTAAAGATTTCTAGTAAATTAAAATTCATCAATTCATGTTTCATATGTGTAAACTCTTGTTAGAAAAGCTAAGTTATGTTGTTGTAAGAACTTAAATAAATTTAAGCAAGAGAAATATATGCATAAGTTTCTTTCCGACCCGTAACGCTTCGAGTTCGGATCTCCATATGGGTTTGACCCTGATCCGGAACTCGGGGTGTTACAAGTTGGTATCAGAGATCTCGGATTTAGATCTTGAATGGGACCGTAAAATAAATTATTTGATATGTTGATGTGATACTAAGCATGCTTGTTTGATTTGATTTGTGTATTGGTTGCTTCTATGTATTAGTTGTAGTCTAGCTTTTGTGTAATTCATGTGATTATGAATTGTGTGCTTGATTGAATTGTTTTTGGAATTTTGAGACTAAAAGCATGTTCTTAATTTCGGGACAAAATTTCTTTTAAGGGTGGTAGAATGTAATTCCCGGTATTTTTATTTACCATTTTGGGTCGGGTTATACCCGCCTTAGTTTGTTATTTAGGTTGTTTCCTTTGCGTTAGTCTAGCTGGGTTGTTTGGACTAGAAAAACTACAAACTAGGGTGGAAATAGAATCACCTAATTTATTTAAAAAAAATAAATTTAAGAAAAATGAAAAGACAATTAAAATAAATATAAATATTAGTTATCATTATTGATATTAGTATTATTAAGGTTTTTATAACTAAAAACTTAGAAAAGGAATTTTACAAGTTAGAAAACAAAAGGCTAGGGAGAAGAAGAAAGATATGGAGCTAGAGAATTTTAGAGAAGAAGGATTAAGAAAATCAGAAGGAGTTTGTAGCAATTGAGAGGTAGAATGTTAAAACCCCTTTCTCCTTGTGTTTTTGTTAATACTTGATTTTAATTTCGTTTAATCTTGTATCATTAGGTTTCTGAAATTTATGTGTGTAGTTTTATGTACTCGATTGATTATCAGATAAAGATATTACTATGGAACATATAATGTAATATGGATGCAGGTAACTTGTTTGCATAAATGCTTGAAAGAGATTCATGTTGTTAAGCCATGGTTGCTTGTGTTGTTTGTGAAAATGATTTATAAAAGGAAATGAGTTCATGTTTTACCGTTATATGGAACATGTTTCATGCTAACGGCGGGTAATGATCCCCGAGAGTTAAATGGGTAATGATCCACATGGGAACTTGTGTTTCCCGACCATCGATGGCGGCTATCCGTGCCAGTAAACGATAGGTGGATGTACGAACCAAGGTTTTATGACCGTGAATGAAACGGGTAATGATTCCCGAGAGCAGATGGGTATGATCCCCATAGGAACTTTTGTTCTTGACCATCGATGGAGGCTTTCCATACCGATAAACGATAGGTGGGTGTACGAACCAAGGTTTTCGTACCGTGAACTCATGGTTTATCTGTGTATATTAATACGTGAATAGATGTGTTAAATCATTGATGAATGAATTGTTGACAATTATTTTGGTATTGTAAACTCATGGTTACTTGTTGTGATGACAATATTAATTTGTGAATCATGTGTTGAAATCTAGATTATATGATTTGTTGGAAAACATAATTGGTGTTATGAATTCATGTGCAAAATCTAATTCAATGAATTGTTGAACTCAAGTGTGAACTTATTGGATGAATTGTGAATTGATGTGTTAAATCCTAAATGGATGATTAGTTGACAATAATAATGGTATTTTGAACTCATAGACTGAATTCTAGATTGGATAATTTATCGAAAAAATTGTTGGCATTGTGATTGTTGAATATATCATTGATTCTTTGAAGTTGTACTGTGTTTCTTATTATATGTTTTTCCTTGACAAAATGATTATGTTTGCGCATCTTTAGAGAATTGGGAATGCATTCTATTGAGCTGTCATCTCACTCCAATTGACATCCTTGTAAATTTATCAGAGTTACGCAGCGGAAGTTAGGAATGAGTAGCTTAGTGATTGCGTTGTTTTCTTAAAATTGTTTGAAATGTAAATTTGAACTAAAATGTTTTTAAAGATTTCTAGTAAATTAAAATTCATCAATTCATGTTTCATATGTGTAAACTCTTGTTAGAAAGGCTAAGTTATGTTGTTGTAAGAACTTAAATAAATTTAAGTAAGAGAAATATATGCATAAGTTTCTTTCCGACTCGTAACGCTTTGAGTTCGGATCTCCATATGGGTTTGACCCTGATCCGGAACTCGGGATGTTACAGGTAACCTAGCCAAGGGAGCCGAAGCGGATGGGGGATAAGATTGTGGCACAAGGGGGAAAAATAAAATTAAATAAAGAGTACTCATTAAATAAACTAGATGACCGCTGCCACGGTGGGACGGCCGACCGAAAAAATTGACGCAAACCTAAATTTTGTACTCACAATATAGTTCCGCCATAATGGTATGGAGTCGGACTTGTAAATTTATAAAGCGAAATTGTAAAACAAAGAGATATTCAGACAAAGATATAATATTTCTTTGTAAAGAGATGTAAAACATTTTGTAAATTCGCATACAGTTGAAAAGTTACATTGAATTCAGTTGAAAAATGTTCAGGGATATAAAACACAATTCTGGTGTAGGCGCAGTGGGGGGCCCGACGGAGAGAACCCCACAAAAAGATCAGTACAAGTTTACAACTTGACCGCGGTTAAAAATGTCACACAATTACCCAAGAATTTTAACTTAATTTGATGACTCGACGTGTAGCTGTTTCACGTCCAAATACGGGACATCAGTTTCACTGTGGACACGTACATCATACATGTGTCTAAGGGTGTCTTTGTTTCTCTTTTATTTACATTCTTCGATCCTTGCGATATACAAACCTAATACCGTATGTTCTTCGCCTCTTTTTCTTTGTGCGGCTCCACCTCCATATCATTATCATCATCCCAGTTTTGTTATTCACAAATCATACCAATTAGATTATCAATCAAAATCTGAAATAATAAAAGAGAGCTTCTTTGTTACTTGATTTAATTCTCAAATAGAGTCTTTAGATCTACAATTTGATACCTTTCCTGAAACAAATTCACCAAGTTTTCTCTGTAAATATCTTAACCTATCATTCAATCACGACCGACTCGAGAATGCTTCCCAATATAATTCACGATCTCCGGCGACAACATTGGTTGCAAAAGCTCCAAAATCAACCATGAAAATCCAGAATCGAGTGTTTCAGTGTCTGGAATTGAAATTGGTGAATAAACAATTTTTTAAAATTGAAAAAGTTGGATGAAAAATTGATCTGGTTTGATCAATGTGATTGTTATTTGTTGTTTTTGATCGTATGTAATAGAAATTGAAGGAAAAATTGCTTTCATTAACTTTATATATTGGAATTTGATTGATTTGAATATGAAAAATTTGATGGTGGTCTGCTTGTGGTGGGGGTGGTGGCACTGGTTGCGGTGGTGCTGCTGGTGTTGGTGCCGGAAGCGAAGGTGGTGCTGGTTATGCTATTGGAAGTTCCGGTCCTGGTTCTGCTGGTGCTACTTGAGCACGAAATGTTTGGAGGGAAAAAAATCTAAGGAAAAGGAAGAAAAAAGAAAAAAAAAAGCTAAAATTAGTAGGTGGCCAGAATTCGATCCCGTGACCTCTACCTTGATTTTTATTAAAATAGGAAATGGTTTTTAAATATAAGGGCACGGTGGTCTTTTTCTGTCAGTTGAAAAAGAAAATCATGTCCACACAAAGTCACCATATACAAAGTTTTCCCTCGCTTGGCTCCGTGGACCTAATAAAAGTGATACACGGATGGTCTCGCCTTTTTAAATGCCGAGAGCCGATGAAGAGGGTAATGAGTCAACGGAGTAAGTTAGATCAGACTTTTATTTTTAAGCAGATTATTAGACTTCATTAATACAAGAAGAAGTGGAGTAATTTTCTGTGTAAAGTTGAAGTTCTTCTACAGAAATGGAGGGTAAAAAAAGATTGAGTGTTCTTCACAATTGTATGATAATAACAATGGATGATCAAGAAAGGGTTTTCAAAGATGGTGCTATTGTTATTGATGGAGATAAGATTATTGCTATTAATCAATCTTCACTCATTTTAGCGGAGTTTGGTACTACTGGTCATGATGATGTTGATATTATTAATCTCAATGGAAAAATCTTGATTCCAGGTTTGATTTCAATCTTACTAATCTTTCTTTGATGATGTGGATATTATGTTTTTGGTAATTTGATTCATGTTTTTGATTGTAAATTTATTATAGGTTTAATCAATACACATGTTCATACATCTCAGCAACTTGGTAGAGGAATAGCTGATGATGTTGATCTAATGACTTGGCTACATAAACGTATATGGCCTTACGAATCAAATATGACTGAAGAAGATTCTTATATTTCTACACTGCTTTGTGGAATTGAGCTCATTCATTCTGGTGTAAGCTCCCTCTAAATATCTAGTCTTTCAGTTGTTACTCAGATGTCCAGGCAGTATTGCATATTTGGTTTTCTAGTGGGTATTTGACATTTCGAATTACAGGTAACTTGTTTTGCTGAAGCGGGTGGACAGCATGTTTCTGGGATGGCAAGAGCGGTGGAGCTACTGGGTTTACGTGCATGTTTAGTGCAGTCAACCATGGATTGTGGTGAGGGCTTACCAGAAAAATGGGGTGTTCAGTCGACTGATTATTGCATTCAGGTTGTGCATTTGTGTGTTCTCTTTTATGATTTTAACATTTCAAGATTTTTCTTCGTTAGTATGCTTTGGGAATCAGTTTCAATCTATCATTGGTGTTAGTCTTTTGTTGAACTTGGTTTTCTTCTCGTGCATTTGGCAACCTGTTTTTTTGGTCCGTTACTCTCCATCATCCGTTGTATGACCAATGTTACTATATTGACTCAACGGATCAGTCTCAAAAGGAACTTTATGCGAAGCATCATAATACTGCAGATGGGCGTATTAAAATGTGGTTTGGAATACGGCAAATTATGAATGCAACTGATAAGCTACTATTTGAAACTAGAGACGCAGCGAAAGAACTGAGCACTGGCATCCACATGGTATGAACCATACTTGGTATTGTGCATTTATTACACTTTTCCGTTCCCGCAAAAAAAAAAAAATGTTTTTCTTGTTATACTCGGGACTGCATGATCCTTTGTCCCAGACCCTTGAATGTGTGATTCCCACTATATTAAAATAACTCTGGTTGTACTTACCAGTATGTCCCCCACTTTCAATTCGAACATATTCATTTCTGGTCCTGATTCTGATTTTTTTAATGTTTTCCTTCTCAGCATGTTGCAGAGATAGCTTACGAAAACGAATTTGTGACGAAGACTCTAGAAGTTGATCATGGGACAGTTACATACTTGGAGAAAATAGAGCTCCTACAACCCAACTTGTTGGCAGCTCATTCCGTCTGGGTCAATGATACTGAGGTTCAATTCTAAATCCTTGGCATTCTAAGATTGATCAATTAATTCAGTCTCTTAATGGTAGAGATTACGTATTTTAGTCTTCTTAGCGAAGTTTGCATCTTTATATTAATAGTGTCAATTGAGTTTGTAGAAACTAAAAGCGTTTATATTGGCAGATTGGATTTCTTTCAAAGGCTGGTGTTAAAGTTTCTCACTGTCCTGCTGCAGCAATGCGAATGCTTGGGTTCGCACCTGTAAAAGAGATGCTGGATGCTGGGATTTGTGTCTCTTTGGGTACTGATGGGGCCCCATCAAATAATAGGATGAGCATAGGTTTGTTCCATATGCCCTTAGTTTCATTGCAAATACTCTTTTTGTCTTGTTTTACAATTCAATAAATGAAACATGTACAGCTCAATTTATGCTTATTCTTTCTTTAGTTTTCTCTTGCTCCTTGTACCCCCTTTATTATCTAGATTCCTCCAATCAGCAAACTGTTTTCATGCGAATAACTAAAGGGAATGAATCTTCCTTTTGACAGTTGATGAGATGTATCTAGCTTCTTTAATTAACAAAGGACGTGAAACTTACCTAAAGGGAACAACTGACCCTACAGCTCTGCCTGCTGAGACGGTATTGAAAATGGCAACTATAAATGGTGCAAAATCAGTATTATGGGATAATGAAATAGGTTCACTGGAAGTCTCTAAAAAGGTACAATTAAGGATACATATTGTGCTTATGTAATTTATTTCTGTGTCCCGCTTGATTTATATATATTTATGGTGCTTTTTTTGTTTTTGCTAGGCTGACATGGTTATTGTTGATCCCTTCTCTTGGTCCATGCTACCTGTACATGACTGGTAGGAATTCTGAAATTGGATTTATGTTTGTTGAAATCCTGATAACATTTCTTCTTACTGTGAAGTGTCCTTGTAAGTCACAAATATACCGAAAAACCACTTATAGGTCACACCATAATCACATGGATCAACACTGTTCCTGATTAACATTTTTCGTTTTAGGGCACATAGTAAAATACTTAGTCACCAGGAGCGGGGGCGAGGTCGGGAACGGGAGCGAGATCTAAATCGAAATTCGTAAAATTTTCAAAAATGAAATTCGAGGAGCGTGTCGGGAGCGTAAATTAGGTTTCATAGATATATTAGTTATACTACTAATTTTCCTAAAACAACATAGTAAAACATTAGAAAATCTTAATAAAGTGTCTACTTTCTAGTTTCCTACAAACATATCCCAATCATTCATTTATTGTTTCGAGCTTTCTGAAGTCAATTTTGTTCTTATGTATCCTGTGAACTTGGGGTTGGTAGTGGAGGTGTAGACGGTGTAGGGGAGGATGGAATATTTCCTTATATCCATTTATATAGGAGTCTGAGATATACAATGACCCTAACTTCTTGACAAGAAAAATACTAAAACTTAGCTAGGTAAGTAATACGAAAGCTAACCTAGAAAATAAAGGAGCTAGATACATGATTTACTAGATAAAGATAGGAAGATATGAGAATATACGGTTAGTAGGTTATGAAGCCAGATATTAGATATGCTTCCGCATAATTATTACAGTAGGATAGAGTGAAACGTTTCTCACCCGATAGGAGCGCGTTTCTCCCTTGTTAGGAGCGCGCTCCCATCGCGAATTTCACTGAGGAGCGCAAATTCGCGAATCTCGGGGAAATTCGTGAGGACTTTCAAGAATCTGGTGACTAAGGTAAAATATATGATACCTTCTTCCGGAAATATAACTCTTTAAGGGAGCATCATTTTCATTTGTTCTCCACACAGCTTCAGATTATACTACAAACTTGTGGGTTTGTTTTTCGTACCAACATTGACATCTAGCTTTGCGATTTTAGGTTCTGTATCTCATATCTGAATAGTATATGTATCCCATATTCAACTTGTCAGTTAATTAGCCAAATGCGTCAAGTATATGTATCCCATATGCTTGCATTTATCAGGTTGACCAAATGTATCTCTGCATCTGTTCTTGTGCAGTATATCGAGCCTTGTCTATAGTTTGAGAACTGAAAATATTGAAGCTGTCATGTGCAATGGTCAGTGGATTATGAAGAACAGGACGATTGTGAATATAGACGAGGTATCATCTGAATTTCTGAACTTCATTTGGAAAATAAGTTATCTAAACTCAAGTATGACAAGTCCAATAGTGTCCTTAGGAACTGTCTGACATTATATTTTTGAAACGTAATTGGCTAATCGTGTGGTGTTCTTGGACAGGGACAAGTTTTCTCACTAGCAAAAGAAGCTTCTCATGAACTTTTAAAGAGGGCAGGCATCACAATACCGAGCAGAATGAACTTCATCTGATTGTGCACGATCCTTGTCAGACGAAGAATAAAAGAGATTTTCAGAGACCAAAAGTCATAGTTGACTAGTGAGTTAAATTTTGTTTTACTGCATTACAACTTAGTCGTTCTTTATCTGGCTTAAATTTTTCTATTTTACAATGTTTTTCTGTAGAGATTATTATATAGTCCATGTTTGAATTGCTTATTGTGGTAGATGTTCTATGAGTACCATTAGTGGCTCGACTCTTAACTCGTTTTGTTGTTGCCTTTCTTGTTGATATCTTAGTACGAATAAGTCCAACATTTGTTAAGGATCTAGGCAGCTTTAGTTTGAAGCTACTAATGTGAATAGACTGTTCCTTCACACCAGGTTGTTACCATTCATATTTTTTTTAATAGTATTTAAGCACATGTAATCAGTGTCACTTTGTAAAAGTGTTTTTGATTGAATAATTTCTTTTTTTTCACCAAGTTGTTACAGAGCCACTTCATTTTATATTTCATCGTTATCCTATACATCATAACTTACTGATTTTGACCACAGTGTATACCACAGGTTTCTGAAAACAAAGAAAACGAAGAAAAAGAATGTTGTTTCCGAAAGAGTAGTGTTTTACCAAAAAAAAAGGGGTGTAGGAGCTCAGCTTGTCGCGAGACTCCCATCCAACTTCGGGTAAAATCTTTGTTTTACCAAGAAAAAAAAAGAAAAAAAGAAGTAGTGTTTGTAGTTGTACTACCATGTACATGTAATTTGTTACATGAGACCCTTGGGTTGAAGACTAAGTCCGTAAAAGGTTAGTAAACTAATCAGAGTCTCTGGATGAGAAGTAAGTAACTCAATTTTTGTTGGTTTTCTAAACTTTTTTTTTTTTTTTTTTGCTGAGAAAAGTAAGTAACTCAATTTTTGTTGGTTTTCTAAACTCTTCTTCTTCTTTTTTTTTGCTGAGAAAACACCCTAAAACTATATTAACATAAAAGAGAGTTACAAACATTCATACAAGGTTCTCTTCTGACCACATTGTTCAAAAAAGAAGGAAAAGAGACCCAAACATCCCTAATAGAAAACTTCCTAGCCCTACGAGCAAGCCGATCCGCAAGCTTGTTCTTTGTACGATTAATGTATACAACCTTAAATTTATTACAACTTAAAAGTAAAGACCTAATGTATACAACCTTAAATTTATTACAACTTAAAAGTAAAGACCTACAGTTCACCAAAAGATCTTTAGATCTCCAATCAACACTAACACTGTCTCCATTAACAAAATCTACCACTTGAAGACAGTCACTGATAAACAAGACCTTGGACAGATTCATCTCCTTAGCCCAGGAGATAGCCAAAAAAAGTGCATTCGCCTCAGCACCAACTGCATCCCATACCAGCCCAAAGTCTGAACGAGAATGAACTATTGACCCTGCAGTATCACATAAAATCAAACCAACACCCATGTTAAAATCCTTGAACGAACCATCAATACACAAACAGTGATCCACAGAATGTACATGAGTTTTTAATTCCTTGTTAGTCTTCTGAATTTTCAAGGGAGGAGCTGAATAAGTATTAATCATTCTTTTAGAGTCTAAAATGATTTTTTTCCTGATTAATAGGCACTTTACTAAAAACCACATCACATCTTAATTTTTATATACACCACATAACTATTGCACCAATACTTGGTCAATTAACAACATAAGGAGATTTCCCTAATCTATCATCAAACCAACCCATGAATAAATCTTCAATGCAATCCATATCAGTAATATTTAAGTGTTGAAGCGACAAACCAAACCAAACATGAGATTCAACTGGACATTCAAAAAACAAGTGCATAACTGTTTCAATGTCATTTCTACACAGAGGACAGGAATCATCTATAGCAGGATTATAATTCTTGAGTAAAGTATTTACTGGAAGCATTTGCGCAAAGATCTTCCACATGAAAAAATTGATTTTAGGCAAACAATTCAGAGACCAGACCTTTCTCCAAAACAGAGCCTCTTCCCCAGAACTATGTTCATTTCTAAAAACTCTATAGGCATATTTTATAGTATAATTACCATCCTTAGTATGAGCCCACATAATTTCATCTTTAAGATGACTATTAACTCTAATAGTTTTTATTCTAATAATATCTTCAGGAAAAAATAATGAATTTAACAAAGAAGCATTCCAAGAACCCGTATGCTCATCAATAAGCTCATTTACAAAAATATAATCTTTATAACTAGGATTGATCGACACTGGTGGAGTAGTACTGGCAGGCAACCAAATAGAATCCCAAATTCTAGTAGAAGAACCATCATTAACTTTATAAACTATATTAGTTCTTAAGAATTTCAAGCTATGGATAATACCTTTCCAAATCCAAGATCTAGTATCAGCTGCTTTATCAATTTCTAAGAGATTTTGATTAACAAAATAATTGTCTTTTAAGAAAACCGAAACCAAATGATCAGGATGTTGAATAATCCTCCAACCAAGTTTTGCAATAAGAACTCTATTAGTAGCAAAGGTATTTCTGATCCCAAGCCCTCCACATCTTTTATCTTTTCCTATATCCCCCAAGAACGAAAATAAGCTGCATGTCTAGGATCTTTCTTAGACCACCAAAAAGTTCTTTGAATAGTATCAATTTTTGTTGTAATCTTCTTCGGAAAAGGAAAACAAGACATATGATAAACAACAAGACTAGACAGAACATGCTTGGTAACCACTGTTCTTCCAGCAACATTAAGACTAGTTTTTCTACAGTTTCCTAATCTAGTGTAGAATTTATCAATTAAGAATTGAAAAGAATTTGTTTTGTTTCTGTTTATGAAAAGAGGAGTACCTAAATACTTCTCAGAAGTACTCATAAATTTAATACCTAAGGCTTTCGAAAGTAATTTTTTATGTTTATGATGCATTCTAGAACTAGTAAAAAAACCCGATTTTTCAAAATTTATAGCTTGCCCAGAAGCCTTAGCAAAAACATTAATAATTTTCATCAAATTCCTAGCATAAACTAAAGAAGCTTTCGAAAATAACATACAGTCATCAGCAAAAAAGAGATGTGAAATAGAGGGACTGTCTTTTCTTAGTTTAAAACCTTGAATTAAATTTTCAGCTTCACCTCTTAAAAGAAGTTGGGAAAGGACTTCCATACAGATTATAAAAATGTAGGGTGATAAGCAATTTCCCTTCCTAATACCCCTAGAAGGAAAGAACATCTCACCGGGCGAGCCATTAACCAAAATAGAATAAGAAACAGTACTAATGCATTGATTAATAATTTGACACCAATCATCAGAGAATCATAATTTTTTAAAAACAGTTAAAATAAAGGACCATTCCAGCCTATCAAAGGCTTTGGAAAGATCAAGCTTTATAGCCATAAACCCATTTTTTGCATTTTTATTATTCTTTTTGAAAGAGTGTAAAATTTCATGACTAATGATAATGTTATCGTGAATTTGTCTATTAGCAATAAAAGCAGACTGAAAAGGAGAAATTAGAGAATCTAATAAAGGTTTAAGACGATTAGTTAATATTTTTGAAATGATTTTATAAACTGTGTTAGACAAGCTAATTGGCCTAGATTCATGAGGTGTTGAAGGGTTACTAACCTTAGGAATCATAGAAATGAAAGAGTGATTCAACTGCTTGAGAAGAAACTTTGTGCGGAAAAAATTATGAACATGAGCAATAACTTTTTTCGAAATTTCCTCCCAATTGTCCCTAAAGAAACCAGCAGGAAACCCATCAGGTCCTGGCGATTTCCAAGGGGCCATATCCTTTACAGTAGCATGAATTTCATCTTTTGAAGGAACAACCGCTAGAAGTATATTCACATCTTCAGTTATAATGGGTTGAACATCTTTTAAGGCCTCTTCAATATCATTATTACTAGGATTTGAGGAAGTATAAATATTATTGAAATGATTTTAAAGAAGAGAAACAACTTGATCTCTACTTTCCAGCCAATTTCCTTGCTCATCTTTAACTGCATGAATAGTATTATACATATTTCTAAGTTTAACCGTATTATGGAAGAATTGAGTATTCTTATCATAATGAGTGAAGTAATCTATCTTAGATTTCTGTTTATAAAAAGAATTCTCTATCTCATACCAACAATCTAACTGTTTAGAGTAATTTAAAACATAATCACTAATGACAGGAGTAAAAGGCATAGCTTACAACTTTTCGATCTCAGTATTCAGTTTACCAATAGTGTTTTTGATATGACCAAAGGTTTCTATGTTCCATTTTCCAAGATCAAGTTTAAGATTTTTAAGTTTTCCTGCCACAATAAAACTAGGAGAGTCCCTGACAACCTTGAGCCAAGAGTTAGTAAGAACATTCTTGAAATCTGGACTTAACTGCCAACATTTAAAGAATTTATAAGAAATAGTAAGACTCTGATCTTGATGGAAACACTTCAATAGAATTGGATAGTGATCAGAATAAACTCTTGCCAAATTAGTGACACGGGTTTGAGGAAGCAAAGACACCCATTCATCATTCATGAAACCCCTATCCAATTTCTCAAATATTAGTTCTGAAGGATTTTTAAATCTTCTATTGCACCAAGTAAAAGGATTTCCAAAGGCAAAGACTTCATTAAGTTTCAATTCTACTAATCGATTTTTGATAAAATCCGGAGCAACAGAAGAATCTGGATTACCCCCTTGTTTTTCAGATCCATGTAAGATAAAATTAAAATCGCCTAATAATAACCAGGGTCTATTTTCATCTTCATTCATTTGACTCAAAAAATTCCATTGATTTTTCATACTGGACACATTCAGAGCACCATACACAAAAGAGACCAAACAATTTTTGATGCTGGGGGTTATATCACATAAAATATGTATCATATTGAGAGAGCTACTAATAATCTCTATATTTGATTTAGAAAAATACCCTAAAGCTAAACCACCAGATTTTCCAACAGATGGTACAACAAACCAAGAATCAAAAGGAAGATGATGGGTAAATTTCTTAACTGTTTCGTTATCTACCATTGTTTCCAAAAGGAAAATAGCATGAGGTTTATGTTTTCTAAAAATATTTAGCAGATGCATACATTTTTTTATCAGAACAACAACCATTCATATTCCAACATATAAACTTCATGATTAAAAAATAGATAAAAGCAAGAGAAAATAAGAAAAAATGTTTTAAAGTTAGAGAAAAACTTACAAGGTCATGAGTTGAAGAAGGATCAGTATCCATAGGGTCCACAACATCCACCATCATGAGATTTACCTCCCTAACAAATTCTTCATTAGTAACCATTGGCTCCGGAGGGAGAGTAGAAATTGGAGTTGGTTCAAGAACAACTACACTATCAGTATAGTCTTCAACGACTGGAGTACTCATAGGAATATTCTCAATTACATGATTTACAAACATATCAGAAGTATAGTTCATCTCAGTTAAAGTATTAAAAACTACTCCATAACTCGTAAAAACTGCCCGAGAGAAAGAAGTACATGAGGCAGACTAAACCATACTGGACTCCAATTTTTCAGAAATAGAGCTTTCAGACAGACCCTGATTGAGAGAACAACTAGTTGGTCGAGAAAAAACAGGATATGATGACATTGGTGGCAATGAGGAGTAGGTATTATGGCAGGTGCAGCATTGAAAAAACTATTACCCAAGAGAACTGATTCCAAAGAAGTTCTAGACCTCTTACCCTTTCTGAATCTCTTAAGGCACTAGTAGGTTGGAGGCTGACAGAGAATACAGAAGGATGCGAAATATAAGCTTCACCAACAGTTTCTACATCTCCCTTGACAGATCCAGAGCTGTCCCCCTTCTCCAAAAACAGTAGCGTCCTTTGTGATTGCAACATGCGAAGACCTCGAAGATGGAGCTGGCAGAGCCTTAACAAAAAATCTTGACTTCTTCACTGATGAAGACAAAACTGTTTCTCCTAGGACCTATAAAATAGGTAATTATGAAGCTAGATTATAATCCAGTTATCTCCATCTTCAATAAAAATGAATTAAAAGACCAGGTCCCTCTGTACTAAGCAAATATCCACCCAAAAATTAATAAAAACAAAACAAATAATCCAAACCATCCTTCAATTAAACTTCACAAAAGACTGTTCATAGAGTCTATAATATAGGTAATCATGATAAAAAAGTATAAAAGACTCCTCAATATCAATTTGAAGCAAGAAATCTGAATACTATTCTTTGAATCCATAAACAAATTCATCAATTTATAAAAAACCACCATAAAAATAATAATCCCAACTTAAGTAGGATCTCAAAATGCTAAAAAGCATATCAAAAATGACTACTCTTCTTTGATAAAACTGAAAATTATCCAAAGCCCCAAATTCAGTTGAAGAAGAAATCAGAAACCATTTCAGTTGTAGACAAAAAAAACCCAAAACTCCAAAATTTTGATTCTATACATATCTCATGATGATGGAAAACCAGGTCCCTATGCACACTATCTCCTTCAGCTCATGACCCAATCTGAAAAACAAATTAGGGAAAAATTTCAAATTAGAAAAAACAGCACTTCAAAGAAAGAGAATCAAAAGAAAACAAGTTAATAAGCTATTTTAAACATTCTACAGAGAAAGAAAAAGAACAATTGATAGGCAAACTTGAAAAGATTAAACCATCAAATATTAATTTTAAAGATTTTTAGAAAATTAGGGTTAAAAAAATTGAAGAAGCTGAAAGAAATAGAAACAAAATAAAGATAAAAAGTTGCTAGCAAATGGTTTAGAGAGTATCGTTGTTGATCATTAAAGCTTTATTGAATTGCAGAACCCTAGCAAAATCGATCGGAGATGAGAACAACAAAGGAATTGACTAGGTCAACATCGCACGACCTATCGCCTTGAATTCTCAAGCTTATATTCTAGGGTGGGGTTTACCTAACCGTAATGGTTTTCTAAACTCAAAGTTTTGTATTTTTGCTTCATTCTTTATCAGATTCTAACTATACACAGAACCATTCTAATTTTTTTCTCAACTTGTAATTCAATTGTTTTACAGTTGTACATGCTCAGAATTTTTCATTAGTATTTTCACTTAAATTGTTTACTTTGCAAATATGGCAAAGTAAAATTATTTAGTAAGTGAATTTAATTTTTTTCTACATAACAACTTCCGGTGCGTATGACTAATTATACTTGCACATGTGAATAAAAGGTGGGGAGGAAAGACATACTGTACGAGGAAATCTCGTGCAAGAGGTATCAGATCCCTATCTAATTTTATTGATGATGTAAGGCAAAATCCAATTAGATTTGGATGTGGGTGGAAAGATTTTCCCTAACTTTAATATCGAGCGACTAAATGTCCAATTACAAAAAATGCAATCTACAAGTGTGGTGTCATAAATAAAAGGGAGACACAATGTGGAGAGTAAAAGAAGAGAACTCTATTATTGATTTGTAGAATTAACAGACAATTAATCCTATATTGATGTTTTCCGTGATGGATATTATAAATCTTTTAAGTCAAATCTTTTGAAATAATGTTTTGAATGATAAAATTGGTAATGCTTTGGTAAAGAGGTCTATTAGATTGTTACTTGATCCATTTTTCAAATGATCATGCGCGAAAAAAATTCTGAAATGATATGTTTCGTTCGACACCTTTGTTGAAATCCTTATTAGTTTTTTTTTTGCAAGCGGAATTATCTTGGTATAACAATGTCGGTGACTCTTTAAATGAATGAATTCTAGAATTTTTTTTTGAATTTGATATCTTACAGACCTTAACCAAATACATTCGCGACTTGCTTCATGGGCTGTCAATAATTCATAATGATTTGTAGAGGCAGCTGCAGTTGTTTTGATTTACTGACCTGTCAAGATATAGTTGTAGTTCTTGTAGATGACAAAATATAACATCTACCAAATACTGACAGCTGTAAGATCATAGAGTTGAGTGCTGAGACTGGACCCAGGTCCAGAGCTGGTAAACGAGTCTCTAATACATGGGATACTTGAAGGTTTCTATGTAATCCCGTGTCAAACTGAAGACAAAGACCAAGCCACATGCACGACCTGATTTCTGGAGCCCATAGCGAAGACTAGGCCAAGAATCAGTTAGGAGCTAAGACCAAGAGTTCGAGACCTGAAGTATGGATTACGACAAGAGAAGAGAACCAAGTCCAGGTCATCAATAAAGTTACTTGGAAGAGAAGTGAAGTCTGAGTGGATCATGACATCATCACCAGATAGATTTAGGCGGTTCCTCGTCAAATACACTTGTCGCGTGATAACTACACTAGTATAAATACCCAGATAGGCTAATCTTGTAAACCAAGTACAATGTACACAACCTACTGTGATCAATAAAGTTCCACTTTTCAGTGATTCTCTCTCCTATGATATCCCTATATATATGCATAACCGACTTATAACATAATCATCAAACCATAACTAGTATTGAACGAGATGATCACCAACTAAGCATTATAATTGATCATCATTTGTGATCTGACATCTAAATCGCCAATCAATATCTTTCTATAGGTACATATTCGATTATAATTCCCTAAACGTGAATTACTCATCTTCATTGGCGCCGACTACGAGGGTGCATAAATGAATTATGTATTACTAGTTCAACACCAAAGAGAAGTATTCAATACTCGGCTAAAAATTTGATAAAGCATGAGATGCTCTCAAATACTGTAAATGAAAATAATCAAATTTTCATAATGCTCAAAATCTTATATATAAAACTAAAAAGGCAACATCCGGTTCGCAAAACATACAATATTTAAACCAAAGACACACTATAAAGAGATAAAGAGCAAATGAACCCATCCTGGTGAGGGAGCAGCCGAAAATAAGACCAATATCTAACATCAGGGAATGGTACCCTAGTCAGGAACCTCGAAGTAATAACCATATATCTTCGCTAAATTGATGTGGCTGCCGTTACTAGCTGTCAGGCAAAATTCCCACCAACTCAACAACAATAAGAGAAAAATAATAAAAGCAATTAACTCTCGTAAAGCAAAACTCGGGTATCTCAAAGTGATATATGCAATCTACAGACCTGATCAAAATCGAGGTCGAGGGAAAGATTTAAAAATGCCGAAGGATAATGGAACCAAAGGTACAACTCGAATCATAAGATATTTAAGAGAATGACCAAACACATGTCAAAAAGAGACACGAGCACGGGACGATCTTATAAATTCATCCAAATCATTGAACATTATAGAGTGGTCTAAGTCAAAACAGGACTAAAGCAAAGCTATTGAGATCCAACTGAAGTCATGAAATTAAGAGTAAAAGAACTCCAGATCCAAAGACTTTAAAAAGACAATGCCAAAAGATTAATCCAAACAAGGATTTATGAGAAAGATTGACCTAACCCAACAATCTGACTCTAATAAAAAAAAACCTTCAAGTCAAAATAGGCCAAGAAACCTAAACTTGACCAATGTATGAAAACCAAGTTCAATATACCAACTTCAGGTGAAAAACTGAGGTATAAAAATTCAAAGCTATTTTAAAGCTAAAATCTAAAAGGTCAAAATTTATTACAACCATTATCCGAGGTTACTAATTAATGAATCAAAATATGAACTAAAAATCTCCCAAAATTGAAAATGGGGGAGTAGTTAAAAGAGTGCAAATGTGGAAAAAAATAAACGCATGAACTCAAAACTAGCAAGAATTTCCAATAAGTTCTTAAATAAAAATATTACAAATGAGTTCTTTATAAAAATTAAAAAAAGTAGAGGAGAGGGACAAGAATATCCACTGTATTTCTAAAAACTATGCCCCGTATCTTCAAATCAACATGGTATTGGAGAATAATATTCTTGGGAGTCATCTCCATGCCAAGAGAAGAAATGGGATGATAAGGATAACTCGGAATTCTCACCCTAGGGTTTGAAGCAGGGATAACTAAGGGACTTCCACATGAAGAAGCAGGCTTCAAGCTAGAAAGCTTGGCAATAAGCTCAGATTGGCGCTCAATAACTTGAGGATGAGAAAGAACTAGCGAAATGTGTTAGAGCACTGCTCGGTCGAACTCGCAATCGTTGCTATCTCAAGCTTGTTTGTCAAGTTTATGTGATCAAAACTATAAGTCTTGATTTCTAGTCTACTTATAGCTACGTCTCGGATTAGGATAGAATGTGTAGTTGAGATTTAAACTTCACGTCGTTCATTGATTGAAGACAAAAATCTAATGAAGAGAGCTTGGAGGAACTTCATCAACAAAAGGTATGTGGAGACTAAAACTTTTCTATCACTTAGAAGTCTATTCTATTCTATCTCCTATTGAGACTAAGTCGTATAGCTATATAGACTTTTACATTATGCACATTTGATATTTCGAGATGAGTTTAACTAGCTTATATCTTTCTCGAAATATGTGTTGGAAGCTTTTTACTTTAGCTACGTTCATCATTATTCTTGACCAGTTTAGTTGGAAACAATTTATTTTTTGGAAACTAAATGATAAGTCAAAAGATGATCATGTGAAAATTTCCTTGAAACATCTTACATGATTTGTGTGAGACTGTCATTTGATGTCGACTCGGAAAGTTTCGTATTAATCATTCGATCACTTGAAAATTACTTATAAGCTAATGGTATGTGTGAGACAGCCACTGTAGTCTTCTAAGGATGTTTCAATGATTGAAATGGGAGTTTAGAACAATTAACCATTGTCTGGATATATCACGGTATGCATACCAGTATACAAACTGTTGTGGTATGATTCAGGTCCGGAAACCAAGTTTGCATACCAGTATGCGAATGATTTTAACTGTTAAAGTCCGGGAACAGGGGCGGAGGCAGCCCGTTGCAAGGGTTTGCAACTGCACCCCCTTGATTTCCAAAATTAAAACTTAGTCCTTCATTTTTCAAGATAAAAATATATATATGTATACATTTGCACCCCCTATGAATCCAATACATGCACCCCCACCCCTAGCTAAATCCTAAAGCAAACACGTCCACGAAACTCTTTTTCTCCCATATACAACAAGAATCACAGGAGACTTGAAACTAGAAAAGAAAACGAAGCAACTGTGTTGATACCTAGTTTTTTCAGAAAAAAATAAATTCTTTTCTCAATTGCATCCTGAGATTTAGAACTTGGATTGTATGTTTGTAGTGCTGCAGTGTTGATCATTGGAGTATTTTAATTACATCACCAGTCTAGGTACCTTCTTCTTTCTATCAAATTTAGAGTTTTGATCATTAGGTTCATGTCAAATTTTTGTGGGGATTTTAGTACAATTCGTCTTGTTTGAAAAATTAAGAGATTGGGTGTTTTGTTTTTGCTTATTAAGTTAACTAGTGTTTAATCACATCCATTCGATTTACCTACGAAGCTGGAGATAATGATCGTCAAATAACTAACATTTATAAAAGATATACAGTCTTTAATGTGCAATGAAAATATTTTTATAGCCTTTTTAATTTACTGTGAATTTTTTCTTGCACCCCCTCTCTTGGAATCCTAGCTCCGCCCCTGTCCGGGAATCACGTTTGCATACCAGTATGCGAAAAGTTTTGCCTGAGTTAGGTCCGGGATAACAGTATGCGTACCCATTTGCGAACTGTCAAACAAGACCAAAGTACGGAACTTAAGTTTGCGTACCCATTTGTAAACTTAGTTAGTTAAGTTCTAAAATAAGTTAAGTATGATTTCATACTCATGAGAAAATACATTTATAAATTAAGGAATGCAATCTTTGCAAACCGTGGCATAATGTTTATGAATTGATTCTTGAATAAGTACTTTGTACAATCATGAATCAAATCCGATTTTGTTTCAATTGTGTCTTGTATACTTCTATGAGAATATAAACAATTGAACAACTCTATGAGTAACACAATTAGATTCATTTGATTATCATTTGATCTATAAGTGTTAGATGAATGTGCTTAATACAAAAGTGTTCATATGGCTAACTTCGGTTAACTATTGTTGAGCCAATTCAATATACACGTTTAGGTACGGTTACCCATATCTAAATGAAGGTATATTTCATTTGTGTGTAACAAGCTAAGAACATCTAACAGTGGAAAGATATTGCTTTTGTTTTAAGCAAACTTAGCTTGAATCTTAAATCAGGTTTTCATCTAACGGTGAATAACGATTGCTTTGTTACTAAGCTAACTTAGAATGCAAACCCTGTATATAAGGGAAAACTCTAACAACTGGAAAACCTAATCCCCACACTTCTATGTGATTCTAGTTGCGTACTCCTTTAACCTAGGTTTTTCCTAAAACCATTATAGGTTAACGAATTGAAGACTTCATTGGGATTCTGAAGCCAGACCCAACTATTTTCTATGTAGTTGCGTGTTCTGATCTTGCTTGTTCTATTGTTTTGAGTACTATCTTCTCTAAGATTTGCTCGAGATTTATCTCCGATAGGTAAGATATAAAAAAGTAATCACAAAGCTCTTCGTCTTATTCTTTGTGATTCCACAATAACTTCTTCTACTACCATATAGTTAAGTTATTGTGAGGTGATTGATATTTCTAGGCTGTTCTTCGGGAATATAAGACCGGATTATCAATTGGTTCTTGTTCACCTTGATTTATAAAAAGACGGAACAAAACTTCATAGGTACTTCTGTGGGAGACAAATTTATCTATCAGAATAAACTTTTCTGTGGGAGACATATTTGTTTATAAGTCTCCGAATTTGGGTCGTAGCAACTCTTAGTTGTGAGTGAGATCTGCTAAGGGAATCAAGTGCGTAGAGTCCTGGTGGGATTCATAGGCGTAAGGAACGCGACTATACCTTAATCGGTGTGAGACTTTGTTAGGGCTCAACTACATTCCAGTCCGAAGTTAACTTGTAGTAGGCTAGTGTATGTAGCGGCTTAATACAGTGTGGTGTTCAAATCTGGACTAGGTCCCGGGGTTTTTCTGCATTTGCGGTTTTCTCGTTAACAAAATTTCTGGTATCTATGTTATTTCTTTTCCGCATTATATTTGTTTATATAATTGAAATATCAAAGGTTGTGCGTAGTTCAATCAATTGGTAAATCCAACCTTTGGTTGTTGATATAAATTGATTGACACTTGGGCATTGGTCTTTGATACCTTCCAAGTTATTTTTCATATCAACTGGTCTCACAGATTTCTATCTGTTCGATTGCAGATTGTATTGAGAAAGAGATATAACTCTTGGATATCTTTCCTTGGTTGAGTCTGAATGTCTAGTTGATTCTCTTGGAATTATATTGCAGTTAGTCCATATAGATTTCCGAACGAAATATTGGGTGTGGTTGTTAGACCCCCGTTTTTTCAAAAAATTTAAGGATATACGGCTATGTTTGCTTTTTATGGAACTCTCATAAATACTTCTAAGACAACCTTATTCACAAAATCACTAAAAAATTGTGGATTATTGTTTAGTCTTGAGTATTGTTGAACACCGCTAAGTTCTTATAATTTCAAAGGCCTACTTGCCGCTACGGACTATCATTGTGCACGGTTCCAGAACCTGGACCATAATGCATATTCTTTTATGTAACTTATAAGGGAATTTTTCACACGCTTACATTCCAAATAAAATTTTCATATAAAATGGGAAAGTGTTTGCTTGGATCTTAAGTTTTCTTAGCTTGAATTCAAAGCTACCCAGAGCCTTGAAAATCTATTAATAGAGAGACTCTTGCAACAAGATTTCTTAATCCTAGCACTCTTATGCTATAGTTTCAAAGCTAGAGTCGTCCTCTATAACCTAGATTCTTCATAGAACTATATTCTAGGATACAACTTCGAAGACTTCACTTAAGGATTCGTGAAGTACTGTTAGATTATCTTTTACCTGGAAGTTCGTGTATCCAGATCTTGTTCTTCTTGACCTTAGAGTAGTAATCTCAGAATAGGAACGAGATAGATAGAAATCACAAAGTCCCCTTCATCTCACACTCTTGTATTGCTCAAGATATATATATAAACTCTTATTTGATTTGTGTGGATTGTTTTTGAGAGGTGGTTAGTAATCCAGGCTTGTCTTCTAACATAGTGTAAGTGTTCCATATTTGTGGAGTTTGTTGGAATTTATCTACTACAAACAAACTTCCAAACGTAGATTAAAACAAATCAAAAAGGAAATCAAATAGGCTTCTTTGTTAGAGGAAGATATGTATCAAAAGTCCCCAGCGAGGTTGACGAAACTCTTAGGCTTTAAAGGACGCCTGTAAATGGAATCAAGCACGTAAATTTTACAAGGTTTAAGAGACGTAAGGAACACGACTACGGATGAATTGCTTGGAAGATTAATTCGCGATCAACTACATTCTAGTATGAAGTCTGACAGTAGGCTAGTGCTCGTAGCGGTTTAATATAGTATGGTGTTTAAAGTTGGACGAGGTTCGTGGTTTTTCAGCAGGTGTAGTTTTCCTCGTTAACAAAATTTATGGTGTCTTTTGTTTTTCTTTTTCCGCATCATATTGTTTATTTTATAATAGGAATAACATAAGTAGCACGTAATCAATCTAGATAGTTTAAGTCCTTATTGTTTGAGATCAAAAATAATACTTGTTCTTGTTGAATTCATATCTTGAAAGATAGATTGCAAGTTTCATACTTTTTAGAATTCAGAATGTTTTAATTCGGATACAACTAGATTCATCTTGGATATTGATTTTTAAGATCGTCCAAGAATTCTTCTACACAATCAGGTACACAAAATATTTGGTATATACATATTGATTATGGAAGAGAAAGAGAAAAACTTTATATACAATCTTCTTAAAGGGTCTTTGCTTTGACCTACTCGTAATTGTATTAGTTTTGTCAATACCAGTTGCCGAACGAAAAAGTTGGTGGTGTACTTAATACCCTCTCCTTTTATGTTTGTTTATGTGATGACATGCTTTTTAAACTCATATCTTGATTGTAGAGACCTGATAATTTTATACACAATATCTTTCTCCGTAATAGTTTTTCGTAACGAATATGATGAGTTAACTATCTGAGAGAGCTTTTGGTTAAATTCATCAAAGGTATCACCATCATACATACAAAGGTTTTCCTAGTCAGATGCTAGGTTTTGAAGCCTCACTTTTTCTTCTGCGGTATTCCCTTCGAATACAATCTCTAAGATATCTCAAGATTCTTTAGAAGTTTCACATGTAATCACATGATGTTGGAGATCCTGGCTTATGACATGTTTAATTCCAAAGTATAGATTCAACCGGAAGTTCAATACACTATATAGTAACGAATTACCATTAGTGTTATATCGATTCTACGAAGTCCGTTATACCAAAGTTGTATATAATATATATATTTTCTTGACACTTTGATCATAGTATAATGACCAAGTCATCAATATTAGAGACAAGTAAACAAACTATACTACGTATGTTAAGTTTTCACTATAAACTAACTTGAAAGAAGCATAGATTTAAATGGAACAAGTCAAGTCTGCATTACTAACCTCAAACTAAAGGATGATGTGTTCGTTGATGCCGATACATCTTCAGGTTCTTCATGGGTAACAAGAGAGAGTCTAAACATTTATATGTTCCTAGTCTAACCTAACGAAGTTGACTTTAGTAATCAAATCAAGCAGCTTCGAGTTTTGGAACTCAAATATGACAACCAAACTTGACATACCAATGCTTGGTGACTTCAACCGAGAATGCTCTAACCAATATTGTTTTGAATATGACAATCAAGATTTCGTTATCGAAACAACAATAGACCGTAAAAATAATAATCAAAGCTAAGCACTAACTCGTACAAATCCTAATCTACTTAGAATATGGCATTAAGACATATTGGGGAACGCGACTTATAAATGTTCACTTTAGAAATTTGTCTAATAATTTATTTTTTTGATTTATTTTCTTATCATTATTGAATGTATGTATATTGATAAAGAGTATTATTACAAAAAATTAGTTGGAAGCCTAACAAGCTAAGCTCCAACAACGAATTACTACATTAGTTGAACAGGTTGCCGTGCTAGCCTACCAGC
Organism: Papaver atlanticum; assembly: GCA_023531105.1. Taxonomy (NCBI): domain Eukaryota; kingdom Viridiplantae; phylum Streptophyta; class Magnoliopsida; order Ranunculales; family Papaveraceae; genus Papaver; species Papaver atlanticum. The sequence continues at coordinate 16,610,633 of JAJJMB010002020.1, read as the reverse complement.
AAGCCTCATGAGGAACCGGCCAAGGGAGTCGAAGCGGATGGGGGGACTGGTTATGCCGCAAGGGGGGCAAGCTAACTCTACCTTTTCCATGTCAAATTCTGCAGTATTATGCCATCGGGGACTCGAACTTGGGACCTCCTGGAGAGCATCAAACTTTTGAGGAACGGGATGACCAGATAGCTAGCTACCCATTCATTATTATTATTTATGATATGATTTATTTGTTTTTAAAGTTTTTTTCTAAAAAAAAAAAACTTTTTTTCTTTTTGTTATTCTTTATATATATATATAAGTATTTTTTTTTCATTTATTTCTTAAGATAATTTAGATACTTTTTAATTAATATATTCTTTTATTTATTTTTATTTATAATTCTTATTTTCTTGTAATTAAAAAGTTAGAATTCCATCTTTGTATTACATCCGTTTCATTCTGATGCCAAACACTATGTATTGAAGTACATGTAGTTTTTATGCATGACATTACAAATATATGTAACTGCCAATGTTTTGAATTGTTGATATTAGCGTGCCAAAGGAACGTTAAGTTAATATCTCAAAGCAGCTTTTATCGGAAGAAAATCAACAAAAGGTCTTGTCTATCAGTTTATAATATTTTCCTAAAAATGACAATCAAGATATCGTATTAGAAATAACAACATGCCTTAAAAAAATATCCAATGTTATCCGCTTAACTCGCACAATCCCAATTTTGATTGTGACATTAAGACAAATTATGGAGTATGGACTGACACATAAGAGTAAGTATATACGATTAAATGAAAAAGATTGATGACCCACATACAATTCCGAGCTTTGCAATTGTAAGAGGGGTGGTGGGGCTCACTCCCACATTCCCAATCCAAATAATAAAGTCATTCCTTATCATCCGTTGGATCCCAACACGATGCATTCCTCGGGACAAATCCCAATCAATATAGGAGCATTGATAACCGAAAGAATAATTTACTTTTTGCAAGTAGCAAGTTGGAGCAACATTGCTAATAGGGGTACCCTCCCCAGTAATCTGGTACCCCCATTAGCAGCCGTTGGAGTTTTACGGATTTGACAATCCATTTTCATGGGGTGAGACGCCATGGCTTGAGCTAGGTAGGCTACTTGATTATAGCGAATTTTGTTGGGTGATATTGGCCGACCTTATTTGCCTCGGAGACTATTGTTATGTGGGTGATATTGGCTAACCTTACTTTCCTTGGGGGCTCTTTTGATGTAAAGAGAAGAATCCATGAGTAGTACCCTTAACTAATTATGGGGTTGGCATAACAAACCCACAAACCAGGCTTGCTCGATCTAGCCGCGACTCCAGTTCACTTTCCTAAAATCATTGCTTCTGCGACTGAAGAAAACTCCATTAAACAACACATTGTTCTAGGGTTCGTTCTTGTTCGAAAAATAAAAAATTGGTATTCTTAATAATCAAAAGGGAAAATCATCATCATCATCATCTTCTTCCATTAATCATGTTGATCATAAGATTAGAAAAAAGTGTTTCAAGAACAGAATCAAAGGATCTGAGAAGAAATTTTATGAGTTGAGAAAACTATGTGATGTTGAGAAAACTATACATGAAAAATTATATAGAGATATATACCTATACCGTCTGGATTTCATATCCATCCGTCTCCGACTCTCTGCAAAATTACATACAATAAAACTTCTATAAAATAATAGGTTTGAGACCGCCTAATCCTATTATTTTAAAGAAATATTATATAATCGATAATTTAGTAATTTATTATTTTATAGATATATCAATAACATATTAATTTAAAGGATAATTTTCAATTTTTTTGAAATTCAACAATCGTGGTTTTATATAAAGTACTTAAGATGTGCACCCATTGACTAATTTGGTAGAAGTTTCTAGGTAATAAACCATTGAGAGTGTTAGAAACATTAGTATTATACTAATCACAAACCCTATCATCGGTGACATGCTGGACATCATAGAATCCGAAGGACCGAGCAGGGGTCTTCACCTCAATATCAAGAAAACTGAGGTCTTTTGGCCTTCACTGGATCCTCGTAGCATTGATGAAGGTGTTTTTCCCAAGGATATTGGCAGGCCTAGCAAGGGAGTTAAACTTTTAGGTGGACCTGTGAGTTTGGAATTGGATTTCATGAGTGAGATGGCGTTGAGTAGGGTGAACAAGACTATTCAGTTAATGGTCGCAATAAAAAAACTCAAGGACCCTTAAAGTGAGCTGTTGCTACTCCATAACTGCGTCGGTGTGTCCAGATTATATTTTGCTATGTGTACCACCAATCCTGCAGCCTTACAACAGGCCACCAACCTTTTTAACGACCACTTGCTCAAGTATTTGAGACTTTTAATCACGGGAGATGGTGCTGGTTTTGGGACTTTGCAATAGAGACTTGCTACCCTGCCTATCAAGGATGGTGGGATGGGCATTTATACTATGGATGACACTCGCACCTACTGTTATCTTGCTTCTCAGAGTTAGACTACCCCTGTGCGGAAGGTTATACTTGGCAGTTTATTCTCAACGGATAATGGTGTTTCCTATCAGTCGGCTCTTCAAAATTTCATCCAGGTATGTGATTTGCCTTCTTCTTATTGCGTCGATGACATTGCCCCCCTTCTATGCATTCCTGATAGACGCATTTATGTGTCTATTTTCATCTCTATTGTATATATTATTAGTACCCATTTTTATACTTATTATGGTGTTTTATATCTTTGTAGGTATTTTTAGAGAAATAAGCTCTTGCGACGAAATTGGCTCGTAAAGTGGTGCTTTACACCCCAGGATAGAGTACTAAAGGCACCCCAGAAATGCACCGGAAGCACCCCAGAAATACACCGGAAGAATCCCGAAAAAGTGTTGGAAAAACCCCCAGAAAAAAGTGTTAAAGGCACCCACCAAAATTACTAAAGGCACCCTAAAAAAAGGATAAGGGCACCCCCAAGGCAGCCGAGCTGCTAAAGGCACCCGCGTTTTGGATTCAGGGCACTTCACCTTCATCGTTTGAAAAATATTTTTGGCGGGAAAAAAAATTCATTTTTCTGCAGAATTTTCTGTTGGATTTTTGGACGTGATTTAGTGAGATTAAATCCCTGAAACTTAATTGGTAGACGTGATATGACTATAGAAAGCTGGTATGGGTGTTGTTTCCGATGAAATTTGGCTTAATTACGTGTTTCAATCCAAAACAGTGGACACAAGTTTTCACGGGTTCAAGTGAATTTGACACGAGTTTGAGGCATGTAATGCATGAGTTTCGAGTGTGTTGCACTACAAAGATTCATGAAGAAGATAAATAACGAAGTTTGACAGCTGAGAACGCGTGGAAGATCAAAAAATGGAAATTTTAGCCGTGGAGAATAATATTGATAAATGAAGATTATTTGGGAGATATGGCCGGATTAAATGAGGATTAGGAGTATAAATAGAGTTCTACAGGTACAAGGAAGGGGTGTGGAGAGTTTGGGGAGCTTAGGAGAGCCAGAGAAGAAGAAATCACAAGTTGCAGAATTCAGTTTCTGCTGCTGCTGCTGATGATGAACGCGAAGAACATAAGACGCAACGTAACCGTCGTTTTTCAACAGTAACAACGACAATAGGGTGAGGGTCGTAATGCGACAGTGTTAACAACACTTCATTTTTATCGTTCTCTGTAACAGCTCGGTTTGTAACAAACAGAAGTGTTACAAACCCGGTTTTTGTCAATTTTCTCCTATTTCATCATTTGTGAACCATTTTTGAGCATTAATAAAGATGAATTTTGAGCATATTTCCATGATAATGATGAGCTAATTCTCGCGTAACCAAGGCATGGAGGAAGCTATTGTTGCATGAATAATTGGTAATTATTTTACTTTTCTCTAATTTTGCAATTTATAATTCACTCAAATTACTGCTTTGCAGAATTTTAATTATTTGCATAATTTTTCCTAATTAGTTGTGATTCAATTAGATAGGTTATGCTTTGGTTAGATAATCTATGCTTAAGGGATACAATTAATGTTTGAGAACATGCTTGATAATTTGTGAATTAAGAAAAAGAGATTTTAAAAATAATTAGAGTTTTGGAATTTTTATCATCATTTATTCATGTGTAATAGTGGAATCTAGTGTCTTGGTTATTTTCACTCTAAAAATTAAATCCTTAGTCCCAGTACCTCTTGCACCAATTGTAATATTATTGTATATTTTTATTAATTTTAAAAAACTCGAATCTTCACAAATCTGAACGAACCCATTCTTACCACTATTTAAAATTATATCAACTCCTTGGCAGTCACTTATTTTGATGCAGTTATTAAGCAAATCTCTGTCTAATTTTCTTTATCTGCAAGAGATTCTGTTCTGTGGCAATGTAATCAGATCAAACATGCTCAAGATTATATTTTGTCCGTTCCTATCAGTGGGTTAGATCAATGTCTCGGGCCTAGACATTTCAGGGCTGTTGTTTGTTATCGCCTTGGTATCCCTTTGTTTGTGGAAGATGGTTTGTGCTCTTGTTGTTATAGACCTATGGATATTTTTGGTGATCATGCGCTTCATTGTGCTAATGACGTTGGGATTCATGAAAAGCCCATGGACTTGTATATGCTTCAATCTAGAACAATTCGGAAGTCACATTTCTTCTTATATCTCTAGTAAGATGACTTGTGATGGTCGGGAGAGATGTTGTGGCTAGCAAGGACACTGAGTTAGTATCTCAAACCATCTTTGGTTGGAGAAAGAAAGCAGCACAACACCTTGTTTATTAATTTAATAGTAGTGTTCAAGAAATAACAATTATTCAAACAACAGTAGACTTTAAAAATATATATAATGCTATGCACTTAACTCAGACAAATCTCAATTTGCTTACATTATGGCACTAACACACAATGGGTTAGAGGTGTAAAACATGCTGGCCCGACACAACCCAGCCCACAGAGTCATGTGGTGCGTGTTGTGCCGGGTTGTGCCAGAGATTCAGACGTTTTGTGTTGTGCCGTGCTAAATGGCGTGTCATGTTGTGTTGTGCCAGAAAAATAAACGTGATAGGTCGTGTTGGGATGTGCAAAAAAAAATAAACGTGATGTATCGTGCTATGCTGTGCTAGCACACTTGTTTTATGTTTTCCAAAGTGAATATTTTTTAGATATTTTAGTTAGTAAATGTATTATTGTAGAAATAAATTAGCATAACGAAAATAAAATGTCAAAAACTGGCCAAAATAATGATTGTTTTATGAAATATTCATAAAATGTGATGTATTGTGTAGTATATTATGCATGATATGGCGTGCTTCCTTCGCGTGCCTTGATGTGCTATGACGCGTGTTGTGCCGTGTTGATGTGCCTATTTGTATGGCACAACACACTAAGCTAAAGTGTTGTATCCGGTCACGGGCTGTGCTCAAATTTTAACATGGTGTGTTGTGCCATAAACGTGGTGGCGCAACCCAATTTATACCAATTAGCAAGTTTGGAGTTTGACACATTTGATGATGTAAAAAGGAATGATGCATTTTCATTCGGTGAAATACCATGGCTGGGTAGGCGGGTGGGGTGGACTGACCTTACTCGGTTACTTGCCTTGGGGATATTTTAAGCAACAATTTTGATACGAAGAGAAGAGGCCATGAGCAGTACCCTTAAGGCCTTAACTAATTAAATCGGGTGGGCATAACAAACCCACAAACCAGGCTTGCTCGATCTAGCCGCGTCTCCAGTTCACTTTCCTAAAATACGATCTGCATCTACAGCTATAAATAAACACACCGCGACTGAAGAAAACTCCATTACTTGCCAAATTTCATTGCTACTGCGACTGAAGAAAACTCCATTTAACAACACACTGTTCTAGGGTTTGTTCTTGTTCGAAAAATAAAAAATGGGTATTCTCAATAATCAGAAGGACAAATCATCATCCTCATCTTCTTCCATTAAACATGTTGATCATAAGATTAGAAAAAAGTGTTTCAAGAACAGAATCAAAGGATTTGAGAAGAAATTTTTTGAGTTGAGAAAACTCTGTGATGTTAAGGCTGTTGGAGTTGTGCATTCTGAATTCATCAATGGGGCTAAAGAATTACCAGCAAACCCTCATGAATTTGATGAGGTCGTCATGCAATTTAACCAAAAGAAGATGGAATTGTGTACTGGTGAAGAAGCAGAGAAAGTTGAGGAGAATCAGAGATCCTGTTTTGGTAATGGTTACGGTAACCCTAAATTTGACAATTTATGTACTGTTGAATCACTTACAAAGATTGAGAGAGATTTGGAGTCCATATTTGTTATGATTTCCGAGAGAGAAAATCAATTGAAAGCAGGGTATGTTACATCGCCATCATCATGTTCTCCGAATTGCGATCAGAAGAATGATTTTGGGGTAATTGAATCTACAAATTATCATTACGAGTCTACTTCTTTGGTGGTAGGATCTTCTAACAACGTTTATGATTATGGACTTCCTTCTTCTGATTATAATCAACAACCGGAGGAGGAGATGAAGAAGAGTTTTGGGGTTCATGAATCTAATTCTACTTCGTTGGCAGTAAGATCGTCTAAGAACTTGGATGATTATGGACTTTCTTCTTCTTATTTCTCTAATCAAGAAGAATGCCAACCCTTGATTAGTGTTGATCCTTCTTTCTCTGAAATGGTTTATGATCAGCCATTCTCTGATATGATCGATTTGGAGTTCCAGAGATTGAAAATTGCAGCAGCAGCTACATGGACATGATGATGAACACAACAAACCCAATTGACGGACCAGAATTCCTTCTGTGGTGAATAGTGCTGGCTGGCTGGCTGGCTTAATTCTATATTTTTTTGTAATCTATGATGATTCTTTGTTGTTCTGGTTCTGTATTCATGGAGGAGACAATTGATCTGTGATGATCATGCATCTTTCAGTTTATGTAACTTAAATTTTTTGTAATCTACTATTTCATATATATGAATGTCAGGGTCATTATTTTTTATTTCACTGAAAGTTTGCAAGTGACATATAATGTATGCAACAACTGCGGTTCTGAATTGGCTTTTCTAGTGTGCATCACTTCGCTTTACGTACCTAGATGCTATGGTTACAGTATATGCTGTACAAAATGAACTATGTTTCAGATAACATTCTTTGCTTTGTTTCGAGCAGCAACATTAACTTGCAATCCTTCATATGTGTTCATCAGAAGTTCGAGGATCCTAATTTGGAATTTCTCTGCTTGTTAAATTAGAAAATGTTATTTCTAATCTGACAATATACATAAATTTCAACCTACTACAAGAGCTTTAAAATGTCATGCCTACTAGTTGATAATAAAAATACGGGTATAGTTGCCAGGCGCCAGCAGATAATAGTTTCATTTAGTATTAGTAGCGGAATATCAGGAATCAGTGACAGCACTACTCACACAGGTATGCAAATTTATTCACTCTTTCTATTGCTGCACATAAGCTGTTTGATAAAATTCCTGAATAATTCGTTCATTTCCTTCATATTTATGAATTTGATTCATATATACTATCTTTATAGCTAAACATTTGTAACTTTTAGTGAATTTGTGTAATTTTTTTATTTTTGTAGGTTATGAATGGTATTCAAATTAGTGCCTCGAAGCTTCTTGTTCACTTCCTTGGCTCAAAACTTGTCCAAACTAAGTTTTTCATCGTATATTTCATCTGACTCTAATGAGCTCTCATCAGCTAACGAACTACAGTTAGAGTTCAGGGAATATTTGAAACCGTCCCTTCCTTCTCTTCAGACATCAAATGATGCGGACATGGTCACTAACCTTTTAATAGAGCGCCATGATCCTTATAATGCTGTGGAATCCTCTCTACTTCATCTCAACGGTATAAGAGTTTCTACTGAGTTGGTTCAGCAAACTCTGATTAGGTTGAAAGATTTACCGAACATTGCGTTGGATTTCTTTGTTTGGGCAAAAGAACAGCCAGGTTACCACCATGACGGGGTTGCTTATAATATGATGATTGATATCATGGGAAAAGCACGACAATTTGATGTCGCTTGGCAGTTGCTTCTTGAAATGGATCAGCTAGGTGGTAAACCGACTTCGAAAACTTTCGGTATTTTGTTTCGGAGATTAATAGCTGCAGGACTTGCAAGGCAAGCCATCCAAGCTTTTGATGACATGGAGAGTTTCACAAAAAGGGAAACTGGTAAAGAAGATTTTGTTGACCTTCTTGACACTCTGTGTAAGTATGGATATGCTAAGGTGGCTACAGAGGTCTTCAATCGAAGGAAATTCAAATTTGAACCGGATACGCAAATGTATACAGTTTTGATTTATGGTTGGTGCAAATTAAATCTACCCGAAATGGCAGAGAAATTCTTTAGAGAAATGGTAGATCGTGGATTAGAAGCGAATGTTGTTACCTATAATGTTCTCTTAAATGGAATTTGCCGTAGAACGGTCTTACACCCGGGAACACATTTTGAAGGAATCATTCAAAAAGCTGAGAACTTGTTGGATGAAATGCAGAAGAGGGGAATAGAACCAGATGTGACTAGCTATTCTATTGTTCTTCATGTTTACAGTCGTGCACATAAACCAGATTTATCGCTTGATAAGTTGAGTTCGATGAAAGATAAAGGGATTTTCCCAACAGTAGCAACTTATACTTCAGTTATAAAATGTTTGTGCTCATGTGGAAGGCTCGAAGATGCTGAGGAGATCCTTAATGAGATGGTTGCTAATGGAGTAAGTCCATCTCCTGCAACTTTTAACTGTTTCTTTAAGGAATTTCAAGGGAGGAAACATGCTGATAATGCCTTGAAATTGTACAAGAAGATGGGAGACTTGTCATGTACGCCGAGTTTGTCCACATATAATATATTAGTCGGGACATTTTCAATGTTGAACAAGATGGATATAGTGCAGGAGATATGGAATGACATGAAGGAGAGTGGAGCTGGTCCAGATTCCAATTCGTATATGTTGTTGATTCATGGATTATGTGAGAAACGGAAGTGGGGAGAAGCTTGTGAGTTTGTCCAGGAGATGATAGAGAGCGGATTTCGTCCACAAAAGATCACATTGGAGAAGCTGTACAAAGGTTTAACACAAGCTGATATGTTGACGACTTGGAGAAGATTGAAGAAGAAACTTGAAGCATTATCACTTAAACCCTTATAGGAGTTGATAAAAGATGGATGACAATACGACTTGGAACCTCCCATTACAAGCTAAGAACAGTAAGCTGTCGAGTAACTGCTGATTCTGATGGAAAAGAACAAATTCAGAGGCCTGACTCTTTTGCTTGGTTCATTGGTAACTGCTGGATCCATTATTTAGTGACTTCTCCATGATTGAATCTGCCATCGACATACCGCCTCAACACCTGTTGAAAACTTGGCTTGGAACACGCCTTTCAGCAGATGGTTTGGTTTGTGTGCATTAGCTTCCTCTCCAACTAAGGTCCTTTATCTGCTCTTTCTTCCATTGCCTATGGATCCTGGTAAAGAGTCTATGGTTGACCTGCGTTTATGACCTGCTCCGCTCTCTCTTCAACTTAGTCGCTAGTACTAACGGGTGCTGCAGAGTCTCCGGCTTGGTTATTGAATGCAGGTTCGAGATCCTCTAAACTTTGAAAGGCTCATTATGAGGTTTGCACATTTTTTAGAACATTAGTTAGTGCGACCTGTTGGTTGTAGCGTAACAGACATTTTTCTTATGAGCTTTTGGGATAACAAATTGGGTTATCTGTTAATGTTAACTAAAAGTAAACAATAAATTACTGCTGTATGGATTCTGCAGAATTAAATAAGCGACCTATGGAGTGCTTGTGACTATATTGTAAATGTTGGTGACAGTAGTCACTCTACATCGCTGCATAATTTGGTTTGTATAATTCAGAAACACCGTTCTCTGGGTTCAAACTATAAGTTCTGGTAGAGACTGAGACAGAGACAGAAGAGTGGTATTTTTGTTACACTTTCTTTACACTTGGCAGTTATAGGAGTTCCTTGGTTTTGTTTCAGTTGTCAAGTCTCTGTTAACTTTAGTTAATGGAAGCTTAGCATTGCCAAGCTTAATGTTTCTATTTGGAAAGTTCTCTTTTGAACTGTGTTTGATTAGCTACCTTGTAGCATTTTGTAAATCTTTCAAGGTTCCTTCTTCTTTGTGGTAGCTTTGTCTTTAATTTTGAATATACCTTGCCTTTTCCGAGTTAAAAAACAAAACAGTTTCAGCATTAAACTGGTCGGCTAATTTCGACACAAACTGCTTTCAATGGGCAGTTGGTTATTCATGAGCAAGAGATAATACTGCAGCTCTCCATGTCATGTTATCGTAGTCACTTCTCTGCTGAGGGACCTTCCTGTGCGACAAAAACCGACTTTCAAGCATCTGAGTTGCACCAAAAGGACTTAATGATTTGGTGACCGGGAGAATCTACCGGGGATTCTCACCTGTGTCTCACACAAAAACTGCCCCCTTATAATTCTTGGTGGTGGGTCCTCGGGGTTCCTTATTTGTGTGAGACACCGGAGAATCCCCGGTAGATTCTTCCGGTCATTGTAGCATTACCTGCTGTATCCATGACCTTCTCATAAAAAATAGGGAACATTATCTATATACCCCTAGTGTCGTACCTATTAAAAAATACCCTTTCCAACTTAATAAATACCTCCAAGCATGTAGAAACCCAAAACCCGAATTATTAGATTACTAAAATACCCTTTTATAAAATCTCATTTCTTTTACCTAGAAACATTAATCCCCATTTTCTTTCATTTCTCGTTTTCTCCGCCATCCCGCTCTCTCCAAAACCCACTCAAAATCAACCAGAGAATTGAAAAGTTCGAAAGAAAATCTTAAAAAATCAGATTGAAAGATTGTTGTTAACAGATCAGATCAATTGACACATAGAAGATCAGAGAAAACCTAAAATAAAATCGAAAATGAAAAATCGAAGGTAAACACGATTTTCTCTCTCAATTAGTTTCCATTTTGATTTGTTAGGGTTAAGAGTTAATTACGAAACAATTTACGGTTGAAATTATGGAACAACATCATAAAATTGTTCTTATTCTTCGTCATCTTCTTGTTCTCTAAGAAAAGAAATTCGTAACTCCGGATTGCAGAGATTTAGTTCCAATAATTCTAATTTAGTATTGATTTGAAGATTCATAAAGATATTTAATTTTTGCATGTTTGATTCGTTAAAGATAAATACTAAGTCTAGTTTGTTTGTTCATCATTTGGGTTGCATAGATTTTTGGAGATTGAATTTAGTGTTTACTTTATGTTAATTAACAATCAATTGATCTCGAGATTAATCATCCATCTCTAAAACAGGTATCGCCGTCATTTGTTTTATATCTTGATTTTGGTTTTTGATTTGGTTTTATTGTAAATTATGTTTTGAAATTGATGATACTTTTTGTTGTATTTTCAGTATGCTAACCACATTTGATGTTAGTGAAAACTTGTATTGAATGATACTTTTTGTTGTATTTTCAGTATGCTAACCACATTTGATGTTAGTGAAAACTTGTATTGAATTTGTTTTTGATTCTCCTTTTTGTATGATTTATATGACGACCACTATTTGTTGTTGTTTGTTTCTAGATGCGTAATATTTGTCCATTTTTCACATGTTTCAAACTATTTAAAGGTAGAAATAATGAATCTTCAAAATGGAAACCAGTGTCGCAACATCAGAAACACCAAACTATTACTATTTGTGTTTGCCGCAACATTACTTTATGCTAGGTTCATAGTGTACCTGTGTTGTCAGTATGAAAATTCAAGCATTAATGTATTTCTCCATATGTTGCGCATATACTTGAATAGATCAACATATCTTCACATTATGGGCTGACATTGCCTCCAGTAGTAACAAGGTGTTAGCTGTAATGTTATGGTAGTATATACACCAACACAAAAGAGTACATTACGAGCGAAAAAACTTTTCGTTTGTTATTCTTAATCAAATTGAATACATTGTGCAGTTACAATTTTTCTTCACATTATGTTTTTATCCCATTGTTCATGTTGTTGTAGGTTACAACTCTAAATTTTTAACATTTTGATATCTTGTTTAACTAGTGTCAGGGATGTAGCTTCTGGAACTTTGCTATATGACATTTTGGTATGTGCTAATTTTGAATATTAGAAGTAAAGGCACTGTCTTTATTATTTTATTTTATTTTTGGTTGTCGTTTTAGTATTCATTTGGTTGATGTAAAGTTCATGTGATTGTACTTCTTCCATGCTATATAACATAAAAAAGAAATATAATGCAGTGAATTGGGTTGCCTTGTCTGATTTGGAACCACTTGTTCAAGGAAGCAACTTGCTTAAGTTGTTCCCAAAATCCAGGACACGGGAACATATGGTATCTCATTTTGGAAGCAACTTGCTCAAGTTGTGTCCAATGCTGGAAGAAACTTGCTCAAGTTTTTTCCAATGTTGGAAGCAACTTGTTTCAAGTTTGCTCCAGATTTGGCAGTAAACTAACTTTAGCATGACTCGTTGAGGTATGTTTCGATTTTTTTTTTTGACAATACTGATGTAATGATGCATATGTTCATGAAATTTGCCATTGCCAAAGGAGGTGAATCTGCAGTAGTGGGAAGCAAGGTTGCATTACTAGTAAGAGAGAATCACCAAGTGGATGACGAGTACAAACATTTACTTGGAGTGCATATAACATTTTAGAGGGAAACAAGAGATGTAGACGTGTATTGGAAGCGAGCAAAGAAGAAGTGAAGTAAACAAGAAAAGGGCCAAGATGGTGTTATCTATCTTAAATGCAACTGATGAACAGAAGCTTTAGAAAGAAACTGATACGAGTTTGGATGAAATCTAGATTGTATAGCACTCTTGACATACTTATGTAAATCCTTAGAAAAGATAAACATTAATTTGGATGTGAACAGATAAATCTGCACTCTTTATACAATTTTAGTTATATTATTGTTCAATGAATTTTTAGATGTAAACATTATACAATGGTTGTATGATTGTAGGTATACATAGGTAAGAGATACATAAAAATACAAACTGACCCTCGCGATTTTTTCCCCTAGAGGCAACTTGTTCAAGTTGGCTCCAAAACTGAAAGCAACTTGCTCCAAGTTGGTTGCATAAATGGAAGTAACTAGCATAAGTTGACTCGAAATCTGGGAGCTCTACACATCTGGAGCCAAACCAACATAAAGTAGAGCTTACATACAAAAACAACACAACAAAAATAAAAACTCAATTCATAAACAACCACAACAATTTGTTTACAACAACTACAACATAACAAGTACGGCATAGGAGCAGGACGACCAATGAGTTTTGTATATTGGTATTGGTTGATAATAGCCTTTGGTGAAGGTCCTGCAAAGAAGTAAAAATCTACAACAAGTGAAAAAGTTGTCTCAACAAGATCTACATAAGAACAAGTTACGGAAAAAAAAACCCCGAAGCCAACTAGACCAAGGTGTCTCCAAATGTGGAGGCAACTAGTCCCTTCAAAAACAAAAAGCATAAACAAACAGAGTGAACCTGGCGTGAGTCGAACACACATCTTCTGACACCGAGTCAGCCGCGCTACCATTGCACCACAGATTCGTCGCAACTACTCTTAAGATATATGTAAAGATAATTTAACATGCTTCTCAAAAAAATGGGGCCAACTAGCTCAAGTTGCTTCCGACCCTGGAATCAACTAGCTCAAGTTGCCTCCAAATCTAGATCAACTAGCTCAAGTTGCCTCCAAATGTGAAAGCAACTTTCTCAATTTCCCCCCAAAATCTAGAGTCCGAGAACGAAATGGAGCAAACTAGATAAAGGTAAACTATTGCTAATCCCAAGACAGAATGGAACCATGTGTATGTCTTGGCAAACTATATAGACTCAAAAATCAATAAATGCCTCAAGAGAGAGTATACCTGAAAATCTATGGAAGAGAATCCAAATATAAACTGGTTAGCCTTCCTTATCAACTCCATGATGCTCTTACGAATAATTTTTAAGCACTTCATTCAGTTCACTAAAATCATATTCCTGAACAAGAAAGTATCAAAGTAAAGAAAACAAGAATGAGCCCCCGGTTTGGCAAAAAGCTAAATGAGTAATTTCTAATAAGAAAGAAATTTTATATCAACATGCATACATGACCAGCTAACCACCAATTCCAGTACTGATGCAGTTTTAACAGTGGTAAGGAAGGGATTCGTTGCTCGGACTTTTATGAAGATTTGGTTTTAATTACTAAGAAAAGTACTAAAGAAAATTTGCTAAGATGATTAATGGGAGAAAAACTTAGGGTTTCGGATTCCACCAAATCAATAATGTAAAATAATCATTCCTCTCTAAAAATATTCGTAATGTAACACAAGACAATATTGAACCCAATCTCATGTCTCGGAATATGTAATGATTAAAACAAATATTACAACTTTATGTTGTATCAAAACAGTGTAACCTCCTTCGCTTATAAAAGATCGACAGCCGAAGACTATCCAAAACAATTAAAGTGAAGCTAAATATGAAGAGAGATTAATTAAAACATTTAAGCTCCAAAAGAATATTTATTGAAAAAGTATTAGAATTTCTTACACGATTTATTGGCTTCCTCCTTAGCCCCGATAGAGAGAACTAGCTTTCCATTACAAAAACGAAAACAAAAGAAACAATCTAAAATTATAGTTGTGTCGGCTATTGGTCCTCAAGGAACTCCCCCTTATGCATGTTCGACCATCAATTATATAGGTAATGAGAAATATACATTCCCTTCATCCAATTAAGTCACGCCATGTGTTAAATGTTAAACAAAGATCACCCAATAGCAAGCAGCCACATCACCATTCCAACCAATTTAATTAAGTCCCTCCTCCAAGTACCTGTTCACCTTCGCTTTATATCAATCCACTAACTCACTTTCCATAAGTGGCACTCCACCCAAAATCTCGTACAGAAGGTAACAGTCTTTGTATTGATTTCAATAATTTCACATTCCAAATTTGCCTCCCTCCACATGCATTTCACCACCTCATGCATCCTTATTGACCTTTTCATGAAACAACAATTCCCTTCTCTCATAGGGCCGAGGCCGACCAAACAATTAAGTCACGGTACAACCCTTTCTTTCCATTAGTGGACTGAGAACCTTATGCACGAGCACATAAGGCACATACCCAAGCCAACCAATTAACTATATTCCTGTTTTCTTGATCTGCTTCCTTAATTGACATTAGAAGTTTCTTTGTTTGCTTCAACATTTCCCAACATGCACTGATTCTTTCCGTTTTCACGTGCAAAACCATTTATCTTTATGTCATCCTCTAACATAGTGTCGACATTAGTTGTCTGCTAATAGTTGCAGCCGTATATCGTAAAGTCTGGTCCTTATCTTCAAGTCCCTTAAACCTGACCAAGCCCAATAAATCCATTCATTCCAAAGCCCACCTTTTCGGTAAAGAAGTCCAGTTTTAGTCGTTTTATTCTCTAAAGTTGATTTTATTCGTGTACCTGCAAAGACACATTAAATATTAAAATTAATATAAAAATAAACACCAACAATATATATTGTCGAGGCTAATAAAGATACAAATATGTATTTATCAAGCACTACCGCTAGTCAACACTTTGCATCTCCCTAACGGTAGTTGAATCAGAAATGGCATGAGAGATTCTTAAGATGCAAAAGATAATCTCCGCAACAACCATTTTTACTTGACAAAACAAACTCAAACAAATCAAAAACATAACCGAAACTCAATACGAAAACAAGAGATACAAGTTGTCTCCAGAAAAAGGAAGCAACTAGCACAAGTTGTCTCCAATAGTGGAAGCAACTTGGTCAAGTTGTTTCCAAAGCTGGAAGCAACTTGATGAGGTTGTCTAGGGTCACAATTACTTTACCTTCCCGACAGAGCAGTTGTGATCGGTCAACCATTTAACCACCAATTCCAACACCACCAACACCCTTAAGCCCACTGCACTTTCTTGGTAACACCACTCACAAGCTTCTCCAAATCAACTTACTTTACAACAACATTTCATTTCTTGTCAATGATCTATACTCGTAAGGTCATAATCCTGTAAAGTTCCACAGAACAATCAATGACACTTTCTAGATGATGTCTAACTAAATCATTTATTTATCAGCAGCATATAAATGATATTTGTAATATAAAGATTGAAAAAAGAAAACATTTAGCACAAGCAAGAAGATGTGCACATAGGATCAGAAACTAAATCCTTCACACATTCTACAATGGTATCTTATCGTCATAAGGTCATATTGAGGTGTCTTTAAAATAAATTTTAGGATGGCAAATGAATCTCCAAGGGACCAGATAAACTACCCCTAACAGTTTTTCTAACATCCCTGCACCCAAGCTCGAAGAGAATGGCCAAACAAGTAAACATTGTCAGCCCAGTCGAAAGGCAACAACAAAATAGAACCAAATTTTAAAAAATGATCGATATGGAAACAAAATAATTTCCTTTTAACTGGATAATAAAATGAACTCCTCAGCTTGTATTAGTCAACCGGATTAAGAATAGTACCTTAATTGCAATGGCAATAAAGTCTTCATATGATGTGCCATCAATCCCTAATTTCAGCTCAATCCCTATTGCAACTCAAGCTGCGACAACAAAGAGAACCAACTTTAAACTCATACACCACTACCATAAAAAGAAGACTTCACTGACTTGATACACATTTTAGCAAAGATAACTAGCTGGTTAGTCACTAGCAGCAAGTCTTGCATCCAATAAACTCATAATTACACCATCTAAGGGAAACATAAGTGACTACCCAATCCACATCTAACAAGCAGTCATTGCAAACAATATATAAGGATAACTTTATATAGTAGAAAAAACTGTGAGACAAAACCTTCTTACTGAAAACTGTAGCACAACAAAACAAAACTAGGGTCAATTACAGCAACTACCAGTAACCTGCAAGCCGTCTAATTATTTACAAATTCACTTTCGTATCCGAAAAAATTTATGCACGATGCAAATGCGAAAGAATGCGTTAATTTGTAATACCAAATGTTAAATTTGCTTGTAGTTAGCATTGACCAATGCTAGCACAAACATTCAGTTGTACATTTTGCATACCAAGCCAATAAAATTATCCAACTTTAACAACATTGAGAATGAGGGAATAATGACTCACATGCTTGTAAAGACCAATTGCTTCATATGGGAAATCATATCTAACAATTCACAAACAAAAATGAATCAATCGAATTCATTTTGGCTTTCCAAATTCTCGAAATTCACAGAAATGAAAATTGACAAATCTGCTAAATTGACAAATAGCTCGCATCAAATGTGAATGCTTCCCCCGTTTCCTCCAAGTAGCGCGCTTTCACAACTTGATGCTACAAAAACACTACACAAACTTACTTTGTTAGTGGTGTTTAATTGAAAGATCAAACCACATGGATTACGTAAAATAAACCACAAAAACACTTACAAATTGTTCAATGGACTAGCTAAAGTGGCTAGCGTTCAAAATCCGATGTTGGATAGATAAATAAGCAAGTATTGCATTTTCGATGACTTGGTGCCTATCATGGAATTGTTGAACACTTCTTCCATTCGGATTCCCAAAATCTTGCCTATATTTGTTATATACCTTTGTCCAAAAGGTTTCAGCATCTACCTTATGGAGGACTGATTTTTTAATTCGAGTTTCGGTGTACCATGCTTTGGTGATTGCCAAATCTTCGGCAGAGTCAAACGATGCCATTTCTTGTTGGACGACCGAAGGGAGTCCTTATATGTGACGACTTAATGCATTTCTGTCCGTCACGAGTTTTGTACAAAAAAATGAAAAAAACATCACAATTTCATGAATTTGGGAAAAAATTGGAGTCGATCAATCAAATTGATGACAAACATCCTTTATATATACTCCAAGGAACATATTTACAGTTCAAAGTTCTTAAAAAAAAATCATTACATTGATCAGAAGATTCGCACTCCGATCAAATTCTGTTTTCTGAGTTCTTAGCTATCTGCTGGGTAGAGAAGACGACGTATCGGGTCGGGTAAAAAATCATCGACCAGTAGATCCGATACCCTAACACAGAAAATATATTTCCACCACATTTTATTTCCACCCCTCTTTTCGCTTCCTATTTTCCCTCTGCTGCTTGGTGCGTATTATTGTCACCAGCCACCACCAATACCACCCTCTTCTTCTACCGGTAACCATCTACACCATCAGCACCACCACCACCGTATTACTTTTTGGTTATCACTTATTGATTTTCCCTTATTGGTTATCATGTCTCTTTTTCCCTTCGGTCGGCCCCCCACCGCACGCGGTAATCTAGTATGTGGAGGTATGAAATGAGTAGTTGTGGAGTATCTGGAGTGTGAGGGAATATAATGAGAAATTTTGGGCAAATGGGGTCCAAGGATGAGGTCTCTATATATAGAGAAAGACCCCAACGGCTAGTTTTTTCGAAAAAAGTGAAATAATTTGGCACAATCGGTCTTCTCGAAGGTTCATACGATCCGATTATGTTTTTATGCCACTAAGAATCGGTCTTTATATTATCTAATATAAACCGATTAAAGACAAGTAAATTTTTTCAATTTTCACGACAATAATCGATTTATATAACTTCACATGTGATCCGATTCTAGCTAGAAAAATATACAGAAAAAACCGCATAAACCAACAATAATTGGATTATAATGACCCCACACATTAACCGATTTTTTAATGTACCCTCGACCATCAGATGATGTTGACATATCGAGTAGCCCGATTGTTTGCCTGTGTTTGGAAAACAGAATTATGGAGCATGCATAAACTTGTTTTATGATACACATAATTATAATTAAAAATTGAAGTGCATTAAGTTCAACACCAGGATCATCCAAAATATAAACCTTAACCATCCCAGAAGAGTGTTAAAACTTAAACAACCAAGTCTTAAAACCTTAAACTTTTAATACCTAAAACTTAAACTTATAAATCATGGAGCACCAGCATCAGGAGCAGCAACACCAGGAGCATTTGCAGCAGCAGCAGCTTCTGCTTCAGCAAAGGCTTGAACTTCAGCCATTTCTTCAAACATACCTTCCATATGTCTGTCGCGATCCCTCCAGCTGAAATCAAATCCCTCCTTCTCCTTGCAAACCTAATGACCTCAACGATCTCTTCCAGTGCAAGTTTGTCAACTAGCACGAGGGTTTCCTCCAGAAGGGTCTCACCGCCATAGGCGAACTTGTAGAGGCTTCTTTGAGGCACGCGTTGTGGTACCATGTAAATATCCTCCTGGGTGATCTCTCGAGAGTAAAATGCTAGGTGGCTGAAGTCCATATCTACAAAAAAAAAAAAAAAAAAAAAGGTTCACAATTGGTACATAGGAAAACATATGTAATCCGATTCTCAACAAACAGGAATTTCAAACATTAAGAATCGGTTTATGTGGTACATATATAAAAACCGATTGTGAAGTGGAATCTGAAAAGACAATTTCACAATCGGTACATTAACAAGCAAATAAAATCCGATTGTGGAAACCTAGAGTTCAAAAGAATTTAGTACCCAGAATCGGTTTATGCTAATGCACTTATAAACCAATTCTGGCGATGTCTTTTCATATTCCGATTTCGTACCTAGAATCGGTCGATGTTGATCATCATATAAACCGATTACTCTGCATGCTCTTCATGGATGAAGAACAAAACCCATAATCGGTTTATACGATATGTCAACATAAACCGATTCTGGGTAGATCAGCGATTTTGATTTCAGAAATCGAAGATTTAAACATATAAATCAATGAAGAAATGCGAATAATAGAACAAGTTGATGGAGATTTACCTTTTTCTTGGTTGAATCGCAGATCGTTGGAGAAGAGGATCAATTTTTATTATGGTTTTGAGAATTTGGAAAGATTAGGATGAAAATAGAAAGTTTTTTTGATTTAGGTTTTTTATGTTTTTGGATTTACTGAAAATGGTAAAGATTAGTATTTATATGAGTTAGTTTTAGGAATTAATATGGGGGTAAATTAGACATTTTGGGAAGTTTGGCACCCCATAGCCATTTGGTAGAGTGGGAAGGGAAATTTGTGTTGATGGTGGTTTTTAGTTCAGGGCTAAAATTGTAAAACCCTGCATTTATTATGCTGTCATTCTGCAAAGAGACAGAGCCATGTAAAAGTGATGAATACCCAACCTCTTCACTTGCGCATTTATTGAGCAATTCAATATGTCTACCTGAAATTTATCCAGAGTGGTGCATGTAGCAACAATCCCAGATATTCTGTAAATTTCGACACCCTGCCTGTATTATTCATTAATATAGGAGTCATTGAATACTTTCTGTGCTGTGTTCCACGGCTGAACCCTTAAGATTGATATGACATGACAATTAGTGTTCACTCGCAGCTGAGTAGCACAAATTTCCCAAAGTATCAAGGTTGAGGTTTGCATAAAAGTACTCAGTCAGAAAGCATGCTGCTCTTTGGCAATAAATAACTCTGTGTCAACACACAGAATCCAATCAATTTTGTGATAATTCACAAGATTCAATATCAACCTAATTAATTTGCAAAAATTAGGTTTTTTGCGTCCTGCGCAGTATATCAGACCCTGCTGGTCGAAACTAAACCTAGGCAAACTAGGCAATTGATCTGCCATGGATTAGTAGGCGCAAAGTCCTACCCAAAATCAGAAAACAAGGAATAAAAGAGGAGCCGCGGAAAATAGGAGCAGCAACAAAGGGAGGTGTGGACGTGCCATAAGATTTTGTTGTGATTGATGTTGTTGCTGTGGATGGTGATGATTTGATAGGTTTAAAATTGTATTAAAATCACAACATGATTCTAATGAATCCTTGTTTCCTGTACGAATGACATTGTTCATAGATTTGGGACCTAAGGACTTAAGGGCTAAAGAATCTTTCTATGAAACTCTTGTCGGAAAGAAAGGAAAGGAAAACCTAAAACAAAACCTTCTGTCTGGTAATTTGTTTCTTAATCACATCTAATTTAGTAAATTTGTTTTATTATAGTGCGATTTGTTATCGAAACATAGGGGTGAAGTACTAGTTAAATGGAAGTCAGTAAATGATGAAGAGAGTTCCAAAAATAAGCTTCACAGGCATACAAAGAGAGAACTGTGTCAATTTGCCACCGTACTTGGAGGGAACATGTCGGTTTCCTCGAAAAAGGTATGTAGATTGCTTTACAAAGCTTTTTTGCTTTAATGTATTTTCTTGACATCATCTGTGGATTTTCCAAACTGTTTATTGAGGGTCTTGACATATAGATAGTACCTTGACCTGAGTGTTGCGTCCAGTATATCTAAAGTAGCCAAATATGTAAAACAGTAGCTAGTTATTACGTTAGATTTGTGTCACTGATGATGGAAAAAGAGTATTGTCGTGTATAATGTAGATAGATGGATAGGTTGAATTTTTAATTCTGATGATTTGTAGGGAGTTAGTATTTACATATGGCAGTTGTTTCATTTGGTTGAAATATTTCAGGGTGTGGGTAAGGAAAATGAAAAGGAACACCCACGCCAACAGGAGACTAGAATGAATGATGTTGTTTCTGTCTACTAAATACATGACCTGTAGTTTGCATCGGGGGAAGACTGAATTCAATATAACCTTAAAATCATATAGGCTTACTGGAAAGAATGCTTGAAATAAGGATAACCATCTCAAGCTGAAGGAATTGAATAACCGTTCGTTGTTCAAGCTGACCAACATGTTCTATTATGGTTGTAGTCAGTCAGGCCATTTATTATTGTTAGAGTAGCATATGTCAATCACATCCTAGGTACAGAGACAGACACCGAAGCATTTCAGTGGCATCTCAGGCAGAGAGACACTGAATTGGTATGTCATATTTTAGTTTCGTAGTTGTTCTTAATTCGTTTTGTTTAATCTTACTTCAATCAGTTGGAGATGAACTAAGTGGATCCTGTTTTGATATAGTTTGATACAAATTCAAGGAAATCAATTTTATTTCGTTACATAGTTATGAAGCTGTTTTAAGTTGTTCCAAATGAAAGGGATAGGGTTGATTTGGGTTTAGTGTGATAGGTTGAATTGGATTCTGGAGTTATCATTCAAACTGTTCGTAGTTTTACATTGTTGAAGGCAGCATGTAAAAACGGATATGCACTACCCCACATGTGTTTCTCACTCGCGCCTTGAGATGTAGCTCGGTGATACTCTATTATGGCATTGAGTTTTTAAATGACTTTGATTTTGGTTTAGTGTGATAGGATGTTTACGGGTTTAGAATGTTCTTTCACCCGATATATTGATGGAAAATGTTACCAAGGTGATCTATCAAACATCTGCAACTGGTTCTGTGTTTATTTTGGTTGTAGTATGGATTTATTGCAGGATGTTCTGGTTCTGTGTTCAGCTACTAAGATGCGTTATATTGGTCAGTGATGTTTATTATACTTCTTAATTTATTGCAGGATGTTCTCGTTGACACTCTGTACGATCTTCTGCTGCAAAGAGCTAGCGAACCTAGCCTTCTCGAGCCTACAGAAGATGAAATCGTCGATGCAGCAACTACAATATGCCGGTTCAAAACAAGTCATTTAACCTCTGATGTAAGTCCTCTGAATCTATAGACATTTCTTCATCTATTATGCATAGTCCTCTGCTAAAGTTCTGATTTGGATGCAGCAACTAGTTGCAATGGAGATCATTAATTGGAACACGCTATATGCTGAAGTGGCATCCCTCTTGACCATTCATGAAGACCAGATTAACGATGACACCAAGGGTCTGATAAGGGGAGCATGAAGCTATGCATTTGAATTCTCTTGCTAGATTAGCCTATGATGAGGATGATGATGATGAAGAAGAAAACGCGGAAGAGAATGATGATGATGAAGAAGAAGAAAACGCACAAGAGAATGATAATGATGAAGAAGAAGAAAACGCACAAGAGAATGATGATGATGATGAAGAAGAAAACGCACAAGAGAATGATGATGCACAAAATGCAGAAGATTGGGAGCCACACGAGCCAGAAGAAGAACAAGACGTGGGAATTGATGATAACGACGAAGTTGATGGTCAGGCAGAGGAATTGGAGGATCTAATTGATGCTCCTCAACCTTCATCAAGCGATAGCAACAGCTAAGTCGCTGTGGCTTCAGATAGTCCAAATTGATTCAGGCTCACAACTTCTAGTAATGTTGAGTTTTTTTTGTTTGTTTGTTTGTACATGATTGACATGTGCGTTTCAGATGAACTAAGAACCAACTTTGGTTGGTCTAGCGGGAAAAACGGAGAAGCCATTTTCTAGAGATGGTTGAAACCACTGGTGACTTTCTCGGTCAAGTTGCGTGGTAGATATACACTCAATGTTCACACACACTCCTTGTTGCAACAAGATTCTCAGACTTCTGTAACGGAAACTGTTGAAGTGTTCATAGATAAAGGGAGCCATAGGCTCATAAACAAGAGTTGTAGCCTCATCAGCCAGTGGGTTCAGAATATAACTAGGAGCACTGCTAGCGACCTAGCGTAAGTAATAGATATTGATGCATTGTGTTCGTGGTGAGACAAAGCATTCGGAACCTGGTTTTCGAGCGGTTTTTGTGAATGTGAGATTAATTGTAATTTCTTATATAAATAGGAATAATTCTGAATGAAATATACAGAAAAAAAAAAATGTTCATACAATAGGACTTGATGATTGGTAGGCATGCCCATATAAGTTTATAATACAAGAGGCTGGGATCTCTTTAACGGTGGATGGCAAAATGTGGGGAGACTCTAGGAAAAGGCAAGGTCCTCCAGCTGCAACTAAAACTCAGATAACGGCTGTAGTCTCCATATCAAAATCTGAAGCTCGGATCAACATCCATTGCCCAAGCAAACTTTGCCAGAAGCGACTTGTTGAATATCTGCCGAACAGAGAATGACAAAGGCATCAGATTTAAGAAAGAAAGAACTGATTATAAAGATCCAACCATCCAATTAGATGCAGTGTAAGAAAATCTATCTTACACTTGGAGGGTAAAATTCTTCTTTGATTTCCCATCATCAGCATCCAACTGCACTGGACCTTTCCCTTTTCTCACCCTGTGCAAATCGGTTTCTAGTCCATCTAATACACCCTTCAACTTAACAATATTATCTCTTAACTTTAGCATTTGTGCTCCATGGGACTTTGGCTCGGAACGTTGGTGATTACATAACTTAGCAACCTCTTTGTTTGCATGATTATAAAAAACAACTTTTTCTGCAACATTACCACCCATGATTTCGCTATTCAGCAGCTTACTAAAGTGATAGATGCATTGTATGTGCGGAAAACTTTTGCTGTGAGGCCTGGCATGAGCTCCTTGAGATGAGCATTGAGTTTATATGTATCTAGCTTATCAAAAAGTTCCTCGCCGATATTTTTTCCTATGAACAAAGAGTAGAATCATCCTAAGGTTGGAACCCAAAAATGAAACGGAAAGAAAAGAAAAGACACAACATGTCAACATTAGTTGGTAAAATAAATGCTCACCCTTTTTAAATCCTCCAATTGCTTTATAAACAAGAGGGTCGACTTCAACGGTGTTTTCATATTTAATCGAATCCTTTCCAAGGAAGTTGATCTCTAACTTGTGTGTCTGAGGCACTAAGCTGACATTCTCAACTTTCAATGTGCAACAACCAACTGTGTCAGCTTCATCATCATCCTTCTCATTCCCAGCCCTCAGGGCCAAAATATCAATGAGGTAAGCAGCCACGGCTATCTGTTGTTTTATTGGATCTTTGTTCTTGAAGTCCTTTCTATAATTTGCTCTTATATTAAGTATGTAGTCCTGCAACCAAAATATACGAAGAAACATAGCAATTAGTATTTATTCAGACTTCAAGATAACACATAACAAGCTGTAAACTAGCTCCGGTAATTCGATTTCCTACTGCCAGACAACAATTCGGTTACCTTGAGTAGCCTTGCTTTCTCATATTTCTCCTTGTCACTTTGGCCTTTCCATGAGCTAGTATCGTCTAAAAAGACGTACTTGAATGCTTTCGGATCAATTGGATTTTTCCAAAATGCTAACCAGGTAACAGTATTGTCATGCTTCACTTCTTTCCACCTTTCATTTGGGATTGGACATTCTGGAACAGGTTCACCTTTTCCTATATTTATTGTAATTTCGTCTGGACGAATTCTACGTTTCAACTTTCCCATCTTTGGATGCTCTCCACGGCCTCGAAAAAGCCCTGGTGGTTCGACTCTAAAATTTCCAACCTGTGAATTATTATGTCAAACAAAACCCACAAACATGCACACAAAAAATACTAATAGATCTTTATCACACAATAAATATATCCCTCTCCATCTATAAACCCATCAAGGATCCACTAACATTTTCTCTTCTTTCCACGTTTATCCCTCCCTCTTTTAGATCGAATCATAGTTTTATTTCTTCTTCTTTCTCTTCTTCCCTTTCAACGTCTACAGCTACCATCACCACCAACTCCTCCGTCGCCTTACCAACACGTCCTCTGCTATAATCAGTTGATCTATCAATATGTTTATGTTCGATTTTCAACCTGCTAATTATTGTTCTTCATCTTCTTAGGTAAAAAATTGATTTTCCAGATTCAGGGATCGACAGATTTATTTTTGGTTTTCGATTTCATAATTTCGATTTCACAAGAAATTGGTTTTTATTTTACACACAACCGAAAACCCTTGATAGGAATTATGTCCTTCTCTCACGTCTCAACTAACTGGGTACCAGTGAACCCTCAATTATAGTTGAATTGTCTCTTGGTCCTTTCTTTCGATCTCATTGAGTAAAAGTTACAGACCTTCTTCACAGATTGTACAATTTTTGTCTACTCCTAAAAAATCCAATTTCCTTTCGTTAAATTAAAGTTTCTTAGATCTGAATAAGCAAGCATGAGGGGGTTAAATTTAAATGAAATGGAGAGTTTCAGTGCAAAAGATGTATCAACGATCGGTGGTATAGCAACTGTTTCTCTTCTTCACTCCTTCATTCCGACTCATTGGTTGCCTTTCTCCATTGTTGGCCGTGCTCAGAAATGGACTCTCTCCAGGACTCTTATCGTTAGTAAGTTTTCATTCACTGTGGCATTTGTTTTCAAGCCTTACATATATGTGTATGTTATTAAGTCCTAAATCTTGAAAAGGAAATATTAAAGAAATTGTAAATCTTGAAAAGGAAATATATGTGTATGTTATTTGTTGTTGACCCAATTTTTTATGGGATCAACTACGGATGTTGATCCATTGATGGGAAATATTAAATCTTGAAAAGGAAATATTAAAGAAATTGTAAATCTTGAAAAGGAAATATATGTGTATGTTATTTGTTGTTGACCCAATTTTTATGGGATCAACTACGGCTGTTGATCCATTTATGGGATCCATTCTTGTTGTTGGCCCAATTTTTTATGGGATCAACTACGGTTGTTGATCCATTTATTGGATCAACTCTTGTTGTTGACCCAATTTTTTATGGGATCAACTACTGTTGTTGATCCTATCAACTCCTATTGTTGACAATATTTCCTTGGATAAGTATAATCATGCTTGTAGTTTAAATCATGTAAATTTCTTCCAATGTTGAACTTGTGGTGCAATGGTAGCATGACTGACTCCATGTCAGATGATGCGAGTTTGACTCACGCCAAGTTCACTCCATTTACATGGATCAACTCTCATTGTTGATCCAATTTAGGGGATCAACTACCATTGTTGATCCCCTAAATTGGATAAACTTCTACTGTTGATCTTTTTTTTTGATCAACTACCATTGTTGATCCCCTAAATTGGATTAATTTCTACTGTTGGTTCTATTTTTATTTGGATCAACTACTGTTGTTGATACAAAAAAAATTCTGAACCAGTGGTGACGGCGTCGGGGGACTAGTGGTGATGGCGACGACGGATTAGTGGTGGTGGAGGACTGGTGGTGGTGTAATGGTGGTGGTGAAGGAGTGGTGGTGGAATATTAGTGGTGGTGGAAGTTGGTAGGTGGTGGTGGTGGAATGGTAGTTGAATGTTGATGGTGGTGGTGCTAGTGGTGGTGGTGAAGTGGTAGAGTAAGAAATTTGATCCATTTTGAAATATAGAAAAATATTATATGGGTGGGGTATTAAGGTAATGTAATTATTATTGTATAAGGATATATTTATTGGGTGTCAAAAATAGGGACATAAATAATGTACCCTAGTGAAATCCGCATTAATTGTGAAAGGTAGACAGACCTTTTCTTTTTCGCCATCCACAAAAGCCCACATGTACTTCTCCTCCTTCGGTTTTTCTTCTTTCAAGGCTTTTCTTTCCTGCATGAATCAATGTCAGATAATTGTTAAGGAATCAACAATTAGATGCATGTTGAAAATAAGTCCTTTTGATGTACCTAAGATGCTTGGAAGGCCCCTCAGCATGACACCTCCGGAGAAGGGACTACGATAACATGACATGGAGAGCTGCAGTATTATCTCTTGCTCATGAATAACCAACTGCCCATTGAAAGCAGTTTGTGTCGAAATTAGCCGACCAGTTTAATGCTGAAACTGTTTTGTTTTTTAACTCGGAAAAGGCAAGGTATATTCAAAATTAAAGACAAAGCTACCACAAAGAAGTGGGAACCTTGAAAGATTTACAAAATGCTACAAGGTAGCTAATCAAACA